>OZ024909.1:32824385-33169385 GCA_964017125.1 Flabesymbios commensalis
CCTAGCAGCACAAGGGCTTAGAGATATCATGTATTGATAATTAAATTAGCTAAATTAAAAATGGCATGTGCAAACAACTCCTCCGCCCTGCTGGTATTCGCTGAAGAGTTAACTTTCAAAGTACTAATCTCATCCAAAATCATTTTTAGCCATTATTTGACCTACATACAAGATAATTTGAAGGAGGAATAAGCAGTAAATTTGCTACATTGCCATATGTTTTGAATCAAATTCTACAAATGTAAGCTAAGTGATTTTTTGAATAAATAAGGTCAAATTATTGACGTAAAATGCAAAAAAATCTCAATCAATCGGCCATTTAAATTTTTTTTTACACATTATTGAACTTGTCTGAGAATTGGTCATTAGTAACATGCATGACAAATTTGGGAAGGATACATGAACAACTTTTCAAGTTATCGTGCCCACAAGTGATTGTTAATGCCGATGCTGATGCCGCCGCCGCCAAATTTCAATTGCAATAGCCCACCTTTTTAATTAAAAGGCGTGCTAAAAACAAAACTTTTACGAAGTAAAGCTTTAAAGGTTAATTATTTACTGTGCCAAAACTTTTACTCACAGTGAATTCGGGCAGATTTTTGTGAATGGAATCTTCCCTGCCTTCAAGGAATGTAGTGATTGATGTCCGTAGTACACGTGAGAAGACTTCAATCTGGTGACAAGCTGTTGACACAGACGTGATCTCTCCTTGATAACCAGCATCAGAAATTAGCTGGAGAGAAAATAATCATACAAAATAATTAATTTGCAAAATTTAACCCTTTAGACCCGAGCCTCCTGGGGATAACTGCCTCTCCCACCGAGCCTCCTGGAGCAGTAGACCCTATTGGTGATATTATAATTGACAATATTTTACCTTTCAAAGGCTCTACACAATTATCCTGACGGAATTCACAAAGTAATACTCCATTTCTATTATTATAATGCTGTGGCTTGTTCGAGACAGTAAATTATGACGTCAAAATTTTATCTAGAATTTGTGTTCTATTGTGTTTTTTAACTTGGTTCATTACACAATATTTAGACTTGAAATGGGTAATTTCATACTGATATATCCGTACTTCGGCATATATGACGTTACAAAAATACCGATATATCGGTAAATCAGGTCTAAAGGGTTAAAACAACATTGAGTCAGGGTATGAAAATGTGCAATTTGACAAACGTATTGAAGGGTATGGAAATTAAAATCAATAATTTATGCTATACGTATTTCAGGCAATGCACTTCTGCAATAGCCACTAAAGATACTTAAATAATAATGAATAACACTAACCCTTTAAGCAATCACCACGACTATAGTCATTGTTAATCTGCTTTATTAGCAGATTAAATCGATGTCATTGGGACTGAAATAAGTGTTTAAACATCAAGATTTGCAAATGTTTGGTCTCAAATTAAACAAATATGAGTAATTTTCACCCACTTGAAGTTGTGGATCGCGGTAGCGAGACAACTTCAAGTGGGTGAAAATGTATTTTTTTAATTTAGCGCTTCAAGGGTTATCAGTGAACAATATATTATTTTTGTGATTTAAAAACAGAGCATGCAGCAGAAGCTATCTACAATCTACCTTAATTGTGAAATTCAGCATTAGACAGTCGGGGTACTGTTCTGCTAGCTTGTAGAAGAGATTTCTCCACGTGGGGTATTCTATCATTTCAGCAAGCCAGGATGGTGTCTATGCTCAACACAATGTATATTACATTAAGATTTAATACATAACATAATTGACAATAACAGTATCAATCATTGTATTATTACTATATATGTGATCATTTACAACATAAAAAGTCGTAAATGTGCAAAATGTGCACCTATGTGGAGTTGTGGCTCAAAAATGTAACATTATTTCTTTTTTAACAACATGAACAAGCATCTGCCAAACATGGGTCAGGGAGCTGCTCAATATTCTAGGTATTACACTGGCCCATAAATATGAGACAGGTGCAACAATTGTTCGGCTATTCTGCTGTGCAAAGACAAAAGGCAGTATCTGCTTACTTTTTCAAGTAAGCAGCTATTGACTTTTGGATTTGCAGAACAGTAAGTGAATCACGAAGAGCTAGTTAAACCAGAGTTGCTATAAAGATCAACTAGTGCAGATTTCTACATGCAGAGCATGACTGATCCAGAAACAGATTTGTATCTTATTTTTGCAAAGTCAAGGTTGCTTTTAGTAATTTATAAATAATTTTGTTTCCAATCTTTTATGCATAGAATCACAATTGAAAGAAGGCCCAATATTATGAAATTACTGATTATATTGCTCTCGATTTACTTGATCTAAATGACTTTTTTGGTACTTTATTGTCAAAATCAAAATGACCTCACCTCTCCCTCATCAGTAAAGATAGAATCTGCTTTCTTGGGATCAAAGTACTTTTGAATCATATTTTTTAGATGACTCTCAACCAGCTGCTGTACTTCATTTATTCCAACACCTAAGAACAACCAAATGTTAACCATTAAAAAACTACATAAAACAAACAGAAAATAAAAACTTAGTTAGCATAAAATTTTCTATTTTACATTGAAACGCCTTACCACACCACCTCAGCCTATATGTGGAGAAAGATCACAAAATATGATTTTATTAGTTATATATATATATATACAAAAAAAAACATAATCAAATGTAATTCTGAAATGCTGTATAGCTATACTTCGATGAAAGATAAATATGTTTCTTAGTTTGAGTTAGAACTTCAAGGACAAAATCTCTAAGCAAAAAATCTCCCCTTATTTATTAAATTTATGCAGTCTGACTTGTTACATAGTTAATTTTGAGCGACTGCAGACAGTTTTACGTATTACCAAGCATTTGGCAATATAATTTGTAAACCTGGGCATAATTTTTAACCATTATCCTTCTAAGTAATTTTATTTAAATTTTCAACCACTTGAGGTTGTGTTAACCTTAAGTGCTTGAAAACTACTTGTATTTGTTTAATTTGAGACAAAACATTAACAAATATTAACGTTTAAACAGTCATTTCATTCCCAATAACAATAATTTATTCGGCTGATAAAACCAATTAAAGACAACTATTGTCGTGATTAGCAGACAAAGGTTAAACATCCCTAAGACCCAGGTATTTTATGTCGTTTTTATTCACCTTGAGATGAGAATAACAGCAGCAATTCTCACCTCAACCCTTAGCCCGGTAATCACAACTATAGTCGTTTTTAATCCATTTTATTAGCTGAATAAATTGCTGTTACTGGGAACAAAATGTGTGTCTAAACATCAAGATGAGAAAAGGTCTGGTATCAAATTAAACAAACGCGAGTAATTTCCACCCACTTGAAGTTGTGGGTCGCGGTAGCGAGACACAACTTCAAGAGGGTGAAAATTTAAATTATTAAATTTAGGAGGATAAGGGTTAATATATGAACAATTTCAATCAAAATATATGCCAATCTAAGAAATTTAAAATACTCATTGTCTTGTTTGAAGGTCATAGAAAAAAGGTTGAAAACGGCTATAGCCATGATTAGCACTTTAACCCTTGAAGCACTGAATATTTTTGTAAAAAACATAGAAACCAAAGGGTTTTTAAATTCGAAATCATTCCAATTGTCTCAGTCAGCTCTTTCCGCTTCATTTGAATACCTATGTTATGGGTATACGTCCATTATAAATATTTTTACTCTTACAGTGCAGGGATCGACTTTAGAAGTCAGATTGTGACGTCTAAAGTCGATACCTGCGCTGTAAGGGTTAGGACGTTATTGACTGTATTTACCTGCCTGGATCAGCCAATCGCCCAGTAAGTTAGCAATCTGGGCCACAGCACCGTAGTTATCAGATAAAAGCTGCACAACTTGCTCAGGTGCACCATCTGCTTTGAAATACCTGTAGGAGTAGACAGTGCATCTAATAAATTAATGTCATATATATATGCAAGGTTCCCCCTTTAAGCACTAAACACGACTGTAATTCTTTTTATTCTGTTTTATTAGCAGAATAAATGAATGGTTATGGGGAATGAAATGAGTGTTAAAACATCAAGATTTGCAAATCTGCTGTCTCAAATTTCTGTAAACATGCAAATATTCTTGCCAATTTTATATTGGTGGTTTTGGTGGCAAATGTTTTTCTCTGGCAAAAAGAGAGTTCCTATTCAAGTTGATTGGCCGATGCAAATATATGCCAATGTTTTTCATTCTCCAAACCGCAGAAGATAAAAAGGCGTTAATCTATGCCAATGTTTTTCATTCTCCAAACCGCTGAAGATTAAATCCGAGAATACTTCCCGGTTTACATTTAACCACCGCGAGACACAACTTCAAGTGGATGAAAATTTAAATGAGATAACTTAGCGAGTTAAAATAGATGAAAATAGGTGAAGCGAAAAATAACATTTCTATGCATGGCTGGTTGTAAGCATTTGTCAGGTTCATTTAGACCGCGCTCATAACTCGAACATGTGAAAATTACAATACCTGCACAATATGTATAGCATATTTACTTTTTGTCATATCAATTCATATTTATCTCTGCACATACACAGAAAATAAGTTTTATTTCCAACTGTATTAATGCTCACATTTTTATCAAGTACCATAGTGCCATCCAGTGAGGCATGTGGGCTCATGCTGCACACCTAAACTGATTACAATACCCCTCACTTTACCACCATGCCCCATAAATCTCAAAACAGGATACATAAGCAGATTTAAACCATTAAAGCAATGATAACAAGATACAACACTTATTTTGATGGACAGGACTGCATATTTTTATCAAGTTAAAATTATTTTTGAGAATATGTCCCATGATGATGTATATGCTCCACTAGCGGGTATTATGGGAAATAACGGGAATACTTGTCAATTTTGCTGATAAAACACATAATTCCTCTCAGAAACAATTGCTTAAATGCAGACAAAATGTAAAAAAAAACAGCAATAAATGATATCAGCACTTTGTTTAGGACACCAAATAAAAATCTTTGTCTAATGTCTAAAAATAGGGCCTACAGTGGCACTACAGGTCAATCCAATGGTTGTAATAAAAATTAAATGTAACCAGGAGATAGGTTACCTTTTCAGCTGAAAAAATACCCCTGGCTCCATAATGTAATCTGTGGTAGAAAAGGCCTCAAGGCATTCCTGAAGAACAATCTGTTCATTCTCAGCTTCATCTTCACCTTCAGGGGACTAAACACATAAAACACAACCAATTTATTAGTTATCAAAAATAGTACATTTCTGGAATATATATATTATTTGTTTTTCTGTGGAAAATTACATGTTGTATGGCAATGTTAAGGGATACATTATTGATAATCATGCTTTCATAAGTTTATCATTCATCACCGTGACAACTTTTCAAAAGTGACAAGACAAATTAAGTGGTCATAATTTTCATTTTTTTAAATGACTGCAAGCCAAGCCATAGCCTAGAACCAACGTTTCCAAGTACCGTATTTCACCGGGTATAGTACGCACATGGCATGGCCACCCAGTGGCGATCCAGAGAGGAGGGGGGGGGGGACGCGCCTGCCCCTCATTTTGCCAAAATTTTTGCCAAAATTTTGCCAAAATGTCCCCTAAAATTTCTTGGGGGAAAGCCCCCAAAACCCCGGGCGCTCCCCCCTTTCTACAGATCCTGTATCCGCCATTGACACGTGATCTTTCAACGTGCGCTCATTGGTCAACCCGTCATTTAAAAAAATTTGGTGTACAAAAAAATTGGGACATAGAAAATGCAAATCACGCATACAAGTTGGTCATCAGTCATGGTATGAACAGATTGGGAAAGAGTTTCTATTGTACCTATTGTCATTCAGTTATCCCCTTTTATCGCTCATAAAATACTGATAACACGTTAGACTATTTTAGTGTAGTCTATAGTATAGTCGGATTCACATTAACCGTTGTCAATGATTTTCGCCGATTTCTCAGTCAATTCTCAACCAATTGTCATGAAATTTTACACACACTATTTTCCATTCATGTCGCGACAATCCTGAAAGTTTCGCGAAGTCTAGATAAATATTTTAGAAATTAGACCATTTGACATGTAGAGCAAAGTGCCCTAAATCCGACCCCCTAAGCATTAGCCACATGTACATAAGAGAAAAAACTGAATATTTATCGTTAATGTTATTCAGGCTGGGGGTTGACCTTTTTACTAAAATTATCGAGTGAATCGAATGAACATGTGATCAATTGTAAAAGGGAGCATACATTTTCTGAAAACTTACATTTATTCCCAAATCCGACCCCTTGTCCTAAATCCGACCCCCCCCCCTTTTTCCTTATTCCGACCCTGTGCCTAAACCCGACCCCCTAGTTTTTGCCAAATTCCGACCCCATGTTCAAATTTGACCCCTTGGCCTTATTGGGGCTGAAGAATAGGCCTAGGCTATACATAATATATATTCATAACTAATGATCGAGGCATATAGGTCTGAGACAGTGAAAGTCACATTAACTTGTGATTTCTCAGTGAATTCTCAACCAATTTTCATGTAATTTTGCAAGGACTATTTTCATTTACCCCACCAAATACCGTGACATTTTCATTAAAAAATATTGTAAATTTCAAACGTTAGACCATTTGATACGTCGTAAATTGTAAATTATGACGTCCCTCCATAAACCCATTGAACTGGTTGAAATTAAAATCTGTTTTAAACCTAGAATTGCATTACCGTACATGCCTAATGGTCTAACTTGAAAAATACTCGCTAGAATTTCACGAAATTTTCAGGGTAGCTGGCGGATGAGTGGAAAGTAGTGCTTGTAAAATTTCAAGAAAATCTATTCGGAATTGACTGAGATATCGGCAAAAACATGCTCTACAATTAATGTGACTTCCACTCAAGCTATTGCTCGAGGGGGGGTGGGGGGTAAGTATTTTCAGCTTCTGAATTCAATTGGTAGTGAGTCGTTTGTTTGTCGAACATATGGTATTTTAACATCCGAATTATAATAACTGTATGATGCAGATGATTGGGTGATACAGTATGTGACAGTCTTTGAGTTGTCAGTGGTAGACTAGGCCTACTATATTTGTTTTTAATATGTTGCCCATCAAGACTACTTTTCTACCTTGTAGATCTAGAAATACGGATGGCAGAACTTTTTACTTTTTGTATAGGCTTATACTGCAGCAGCCCTCCAATTGATGTGGAGTATCAGGCCGGAGGGGGGATGAGGCTGGCAGTCTTCTTTTACCAACTTTTGAACGCTGCCACAGTTTTGTGGTTTCTAGCTTTGATACTTTAAAATAAGAGACATAAACACAAGGACCCACTGGTTACACGAAGTTGTTGCAACGTAGCAGCACCATCATGTGCCCACTGAGTAGATACATTAATATTTTAGTTCAAATAAATTGCTGTATCATTTTTGATTGGTCTGTAGTGATTGCAAAACAATAAAAAGTTCAACTGAATCTATGTCTAAGGTTATACAAACTTTGCTTACAAAACAACAGTGCTGTCATAGTAAGATGTCGCAGATGTATAGATCACCACATCACTTTGAGGTAAGTATCGTCAGTGTGATGTCATAGATACACAAGATGACCACATTATCATGAGGCCAGGGCTCCAGATAACATGCGTATAGGAGTAAAATACGCATGTAAAAACAGCAAATACTCATTGATAGAAAATCTGAGGAGTAATATTACTCATAAAAACTATTAAAATACCCATCAAAGTAAAAAAAACCCCAGAAAAATGAAACGATTGTTGTATTTTTTACGTGAAGAGAACTATGTGACTGTAAGAAAAAAATGATGTAAATAAAGCTTTCATGTTGTTGTATGAAAAATACTCGTTTATTTTTTATCATATTTCACTCCTCATCACCCATTTCAATGAGTGAAATACTCCTCAAACCAAAAAATTATCTGGAGCTCTGATGAGGTGACAATGTTGTCACAGAACAATGTTCACCATGGGAGATCATTATAAATAATGCCCTTATGATATCAAAATTATTACATCTGATCACATGTGTGAGATGTTTGTGAGGTCACAGTGATACTAGTTAACAGCATCACCATGAGGTCACAGTGTTGCCACAGTATGATGTCGCACATGCACAAGATGACCACATCACCTTGAGGTTGTAGTGTTGGCACAGTGTGATGTCACAGGTACTGTAGATGACCACAGCATCATGAAGTCACAGTGTTGTCACAAGACAATGCTCACCATGTGAGGGTCATTATGATGTCCCTATGCTTTCGAAATTATGACATCACGTCACAGTGATACAAGTTGACCGCATCACCATGAGCTCACATGCAGTGTTGTCAGAGGACTATGCTCACCATGAGAGGTCATTTTGATGTCCCTATGATATCAAAATTATGACATCAAATGTGTGAGTTGTTTGTGAGGTCATGTTGATACAAGCTGACTGCATCACCATGAGGTCACAGGATGATGCTCATCATGTTAGGTCATTTTGGTGTCCCTATGATATCGAAATTATGACATCACATATGTGAGTTGTTTGTGAGGTCACAGTGATTGACCACAAATTGACCACATCACCATGATGTAGTAGTGTTGTCACAATATGATATCTCAGATACACAAGATGACCACATCACTATGAGGAGGTCACAGTGTTGTCACAGTGTGATGTCACAGATACATGGAGATGACCACATCACCATGAGGTCACAGTGTTGTCACAGTGTGATGTCACAGATAAATAGAGATGACCACATCACCATGAGCTCACAGTGTTGTCACAGGATGATGCTCACCATGTGAGGTCATTATGATATCCCTGTGATATCGAAATTATGACATCACATGTGTGAGTGTTTTGTGAGGTCACAGTGATACAAGTTGAGCACATCACATTGATGTCACAGTGTTGTCACAGGACGATGCTCACAGCCCTATGATATATCACATTTAAGAAATAACACATACATGTGAGTTCTGTGTCAGGTCACTGTGATACTGTTAATGTTATCAGGTTATGATATCACATGTTGCCTGAGCCATCCTCACTGACCTCACATCTATAACTTTGTTGGGTGTATTTGAAGCAAACTGTTATACATAAGTTATAAAAAAGGCAAAGCACAGGCAAATGTTAGTAATAAGATTAAAAGTTGAAATTAGTCATATTCAGTACAATTGACCAGATGGCAAATCGCGAAATAATTTATCTGTCAAGGTGCCCCAGTCTCACGCTGCCATGCAAGTCTCCCCTAGACTATAGTCTGACTCATATTAACCGTGGTAAATGATTTCCAGTGATTTCTCAATTCTCAACAAATTTTCATGAAATTTTACAAGCACTATAGTATTTTCCTGAAAATTTCGTTGAAAGATATAGTTTAATTAGCTTTACTTACTTACTTGAAATACATATCAAAACTTTGAGAAATTTTCATTGTATATAGTCACGACACAACTGGTAAATATCATAGGTTGTGTAAAATGCCATGAAAATTAGTTGAGAATTGATAGAGGAATCTGCGAAATGCATTCACCTTGCCCCTCTCCCCCCTGGAGATTGAATTGTGGCCCTCTAAATCTGTAGCTCATGTTTTTTCGATTTCTCTTACAATTCTGACCCGATTTCCATGAAATTTTGTACAGGTCATTTCCAAGTCATGCTCTAATATCGCTAAAAGTTTCGCAAAATTATATTAAATATTTTAAAACTTAGACCATTTGACATGTATAAAAATTTCGAAATTAGTGTAATGGGTTTAAAGAGGAACGTCATAATTTCAATTTACTACATGTCAAATGATCTAACTTTTGAAATATTATATATAATTTTACAAAAATGTTACCGCTGTTAGGATATGACTTGGAAATGGCCTGTACCAAATTTTATGCAAATTGATGGAGAAATCGACGAAAAGCATAATTGTGTCTTAGATTAGCCCCCCCCCCCCCCTATACTATAGTCTATACCATAGATTGGTATAAATTCTAGTCTAAACAAAACTTGATATATGTGTACATCATACAAAACATATTTAAATAAATATAAATGTTCATCAATAACCTGATAAAAAACACTCCTTAAGTAAAGCATTTTGTTAAAAAACCAATGAAATTCAGAGGTCAAAACGAATTGATAAAGAGAAAATTTTCGGTCTCTGAGTATACTTTAGCTACATTAATAGAAGGTTCCGACTGTTTATTTACAAAAAAACAACAGTGAGGCAGACGACAGACCCTGAGAAATACTTCCAGCAAATAATGTGTGAATCTTTGTGTATTTCAGACAAAGATAAGGTTGTTATTGTGGAACTTGTTTGAAAAAAATAATTATTAAATCTAAACTTGCCATGAAGGGGGTCGGATTTAGGCACACAAGGCTTTTTTTCAGCCTAAAGCCGACCCCCCGCCAAGTTCGTGGCTCGCCGGAAACGTCTGCCAATCGAGAATTTTGGCGCGAACTACTTCAACTTTCGCAAGTGTTCCTGCTAAGAACTATTCAAAGTACTAAAATTTGAAAAGTTTATGAGCCGAAATGTTTCTTCTTAATTATTAATTATTTTTTAATTATTGAAAATATCAAATTAAGATTTAAAGGCGATCGATTAATCAACTAGACTTGCCACTGCCTACTGCTCCAAACCCAATGTTGATTCTAGCAGACGACACTCAGACGTAGTAATATAATATGTGAAGTTGAAATATGCAAATTAGCATGCCCTTATATGGCAAACAGGCTGATTAAACAAAGGGGTCGGATTTAGGGAGGGGTCGGATTTAGGCAGCTTTGCTCTAATAAATAAATAAAAATGTTGTTCTCTATAAACCCATTAGCTTCGTCTCAGAATTTTATTAGCTGACATGTCAAATGGTCTAGCTTCTACAATACTTATCAAAACTTTGTGAAACTCTCAGGATAGTCACGACATGAATGGAAAAAAGTGTGTGTAAAATAGCATGAGAATTGGTTGAGAATTAAATGAAAAATCCGCGAAATTCAATAATCCTGGTTGGTCTTAATGATAATAATATAATGTGAATCTGACTAACGTTAAGACTAAATGACGGAAACCTTTATTATCGCCCAAGGCAAGGGGGCACAAAAGGTCTAAAGAAACTCTTTGCGCACCTTCAAATATAAGTGCATGGACGTTAATGCGCGGCGTGACGGTATACATGTATGTCAAATTGTCTAACTTTTTAAATGACAGATGCGGCGATGGCGATATAGGCCTACACACTACAAATGCGGATGCGGGATGGAGAAAACATCGTCGCCGGCGAATGAGCGATAATAAACCATTTAAAGTTTACCTCAGCAGGGTAGTCATCCCATCCCAATTCTTCGTCATATTCTGCCATTGTCTAGTTACTTACTGACTAAACATCGATATTAATATTTGAAATAACTTAAATAACAAATTCTTTTGTCCATATTATCAGAAAATCATTGACTTTTTTCAATTCTGAACACAAAGTCAAATTATCTGTGGGCGAGATGGAATATGTCTTGGCCCCCTAATTACAAGAACAACATCAATTTAGGACAGGGTAATATTTGTGTTTTATGGGTCTGTCGTTTTCGTGGTACAACGTTTTTATATTTATTCGCAGAAATAAGTAGTTATAGACGTGCAGCTGGTGGATAAACAAATTCACTTGAATTTTCAGAATGTGATGGGGGCATATTTTAGTTTACCTTACACCTAATGGCATTATGACTGTGAGAAAAGTTTAGAAACTGACAGTTGTGAAATTGTACCAGTAGGCCCTATACAGCGACTTGATCGCTTTATAGAAGTTAGTATAATTTAGTGGAAGATTAGGATCATTCATGGAATTTTTAGTTATTAGTGTTAATATGCATTTTAACCAAACTATCTACGTGCGTTTCCAAAACATATTGTAAAATATTTGTAGGCCTATAATAAAATGTCAAGTTCACCGGTAGTGGTATCCTTGTCAAGCCAAGATTCAGTGCCGAGGATACAATCAGGTTGGTAGTAATTTACAGATTTACAGGCAACATGATATTCTTTTTACATCACCGGTACTTGATTTCGGCCCCCCCGGCAATACATGTTCATGTTTTTCTCAATTCTCGCATTTTTCGTGGGGTAAAACCTATTTTCAGGCTATGTCCTAGTCTAGGATCAAATCAGCCCAGCCCACCTAAATTAGATTTTGGTTCAGCCTTATTTTTAATTTTACTTTCTGGCCAGGTTGAGCTTAATCCAGGTCCTCCCATGTCTGGGAGCTTAAATTTGTCATCGATCTTCCCATGTGGCAATTGCGAAGACCAGGTCACATGGGAGCAACGTGGAATTTGCTGTGATAGTTGTGATGTGTGGTTTCACAAAGATTGCGTCGACATGGGATCTTTCACCTTCCTGGCATATTCCACAACAAACGTCTCGTGGATATGCTGTCGATGCAATCATCCAAATTTTGATCGAAATTTATTCCATTCGTTTGAAATTGAAACCACAAATAATTTTGACAATCTAAATTTTAGTGGCTCTGAGAACGTCAATTCACCGAATTCAGATTTCGCTCCCACACAGCACAGTAGTCCAATTCCCCCCTTCAGGCCTAAAAACCGTCAAAGAAACTGGCGTACTTTATTAATAAATTGCAGAAGCCTAAAGGGGAAAGTAGCAAATTTTCTAGCATCTGTAAATTACTACCACCTGATTGTATCCTCGGCACTGAATCTTGGCTTGACAAGGATACCACTACCAGTGAAATTTTCCCTCCTGAATACCAAGTTTTGCGTAAAGATCGAAATTCGAAAGCCCGAGGAGGAGGAGTCTTTATTGCTGTCAGAAAACATTATGACATGACCCTCCTCCCTGATTTAGAAACCAACTGTGAAATTTTATGGGCTAAAGTTCAGAAATCGGCATCAAAATCTTTAACCCTAGGGTGTTTTTATAGACCTCCTGACTCTAAAATTAGTACTTCAGAAGAACTTGTGTAATCTTTAGACCTCATGCCAAAAAATTCAAATCAGACCATTGTCCTGGGAGGTGATTTTAACCTGCCTGGTATTGACTGGGACAATGGAGTAGTAAATCCTAGAGCAGCAAACAAATCACAATGCGAGCTGCTTTTGTCAAGCCTAGATACACATGCCTTAGCCCAAATTCATAAAGAACCAACTAGAGAAGAAAATATTTTGGACCTCCTGATCACAAATAAACCTGGTTTGATAAAATCTTCTCATAGTGTACCTGGAATCTCGGATCACTATGCTGTTGTGACCGAACTGGATATTGACCCACCCTACCGTCGTACAAAACCCCGCCCTGTGCGTCAGTTCAAAAAGGCTAATTGGGAAGCTATCAGGCAACAAATTAGGAGCTGCTGGACCTCCTTTTCAGAAAACAGTCCCAGCTGTTCTGTTAATGAAAATTGGTTGAAACTTAAATCCATCCCAAATCAATGCCTGAACAAATTTATACCAACTAAAATGACGTCCCCTCGGGAAAATCTACCTTGGCTATCCAAATCACTCCTTGCATCTATTCGGAAAAAAACATCTTTATATAGCAGAGCCAAGTGTACGAATAAAGCTGACCTAATGGCAAAATATAAATTATGTAAACGGCAGACCCAGCGTGCCATCAGGTCTGCCAGGTGGTCTTTTTTGAAAAACAAACTTTCTGAATCTTTAGAACAAAAAAATTCAAAATCACTCAGGCGGTATATTAAATCTAAACGTCAGGATGGAAATGGTGTCTCTCCCTTGAAGGAAAATGGTCAGCTGCATTCAGATAGCAGACGTAAGGCCGGAATACTAAACAACCAATTTTGCTCAGTTTTTACCTCGGAAGACACCACAAATATACCTAAATTAACAGGACCACCGAATACTGAAATGCCTAAATTCGAAATTACCGTTCAAGGTGTAACTAAATTACTTGAGGGTTTAAACGGCGGAAAGGCATCTGGACCGGACGAACTCCCGAACTTAATTCTTAAGAATGCTGCCAACGAAATATCTCCCTTTCTTAAAATTATTTTCGACCAATCTCTACAGACGGGCAAATTACCAGACGACTGGGTAGAGGCTAATATTGCCCCAGTCTTCAAAAAAGGGGATCGGCACTCTCCGGCAAACTACAGGCCAATATCCCTCACATGTGTTTGTGCCAAATTACTCGAACACATCATTTGTAAACAAATTATGTCCCATTTTTCGGAAAACAAAATTTTAACACCTGTACAGCATGGCTTTCGATCAAAACACTCATGCGAAAGCCAGCTTCTGATTACAACTGATGAATTTATTCAAAATTTTGAAAGCAAGACACAAACAGATGTTGTTGTCTTGGATTTTAGTCAGGCCTTTGATGTTGTCCCCCACCAACGCCTCTTGCACAAACTTGACCACTATGGAATTCGGGGAACAACTCTTAATTGGATTCAAAATTTTCTGACCAATAGAACCCAAAAAGTAGTAGTTGATGGCAGCTCTTCAGAATCAGCTCGCGTGAGGTCCGGTGTGCCCCAGGGTACTGTTCTCGGACCCCTACTCTTTTTGACCTATATTAATGACCTCCCTTCCACGGTGTCCTCGCAGGTTCGTCTCTTTGCAGATGACTGCCTCCTGTATCGCCCGATAAAATGTCGAGCAGATCAGGAGCAGCTGCAGAGAGACCTATCTGCGTTACAGGACTGGGCAGATCGATGGGGGATGTGTTTCAACCCCTCGAAATGCTCGGTCCTGAGGGTGTCCAGGCCGAAATCAAAAAACCTGGAATTTGAGTACACCCTTAAAGGTGAAACACTAGCGAACGTTTCATCAACACGATATCTTGGTGTTTGCCTTAGTGAGACCCTGGAATGGGAGGCCCACATTAACAAAATTACAAGTAAAGCAAATTCCACTCTGGGCTTCCTTCGGAGGAACCTGAAGGCATGTCCCCCTAAACTAAGGGAGACTGCCTAATTCTCCCTGGTCAGATCGTCTTTAGAATACTCTTCAGCGGTTTGAGACCCCTTTAGCCAAAAATATATTGATAAATTAGAAAAAATTCAAAGATCAGCAACAAGTTTTGTCACCCAAAATTATAGACAAACAGCCAGTGTGACATCTCTCATCTCTCATGGACTGACTAGAAAACAAGACGTAAAAATTCTAGACTTGTAAGCATGTTCAAAATTTTAAATGGGCTAGTCGAAATTCCTATCAATGACCGTTTAATCCCAGCGGACAGGCCTATAAACATCTTAGAGCTAACACCACACTGGGACAAAATTCTTTTTGGCATCGAACTATCCCTGATTGGAATTCTCTTCCGGCAGTTGCCATAGAATCAAAAACTGTGGCAGCGTTCAAGAGTCAACTGGTTGACTAAATCCACCAGCCCTTTCCCCCTCCAGCCTGATACTCCAAATAGGAGGTGCTGCTGGATATGATTTCAAAGTTCAAAAGTCAAAGTTGATGTGTCTTAGGTACTGGTATTTCATCTGGAATTTGGTCTGGACCAGATGCTTTACTACTCTCCATCAAAGGAGATTAGATCATTAAAAAAATAGTTATATTCGAGGTAAGTATATAGGCTACTGTTATACATCTTTGTTTCTGATTCATCTTTCTGACACTTTTTGTTTTCATAAAATTGATCGTCCCAATGTCGATCCTTGCTCAGTTTGTTTATATAAACTTTCAAAGTCGATTTTCAATACTGCTGGATGTAACGAATGAACATAAGATGGCGGATAACTGTTCCCTGTGACACCCCGGAAATTTTTAATTTTGTAATCATTTTGTTATGCGCCACTGTGTCAGAAGCTTGCAAAAAGTCAAAATGATTACATCATGATTACGACAAGTGGCTATTAAATTTCTACCCAGATAAATGTAAGGTCCTATGAGTGAACAAGAAAATAGAGGAACCGTTAGATTTCTCGTTATTACCGAACAACAAAAAAACACCCTCTTGCGGAAGCAACAACAGAAAAGGACATAGGAGTTACTTTTGCTGGCCAACTGTCATTTGACGAACACTTCAACGCAAAAGTAAAAAACAGCAAACATGATGACAGGACTAATCATGAGATCCTACAAGTTCCTATCAGCAAAAACGTTCAAACCACTATATAAATCATTGGTGAGGGTACATTTTGACTATGCAACTTCGGTTTGGATAGAAGGAGTGCAGAGAAGAGCAACAAAATACCCACCGGGATAAAAGATAAAAATTATGAAGACAGACTGAGAGCATTGGATCTGCCAACATTAGCATACAGACGTGAAAGAGCGGACATGATAGAAACATACAAGTTAATAAATGAACTCTATGATCCAGAAGTAGCCCCTAAATTAGACTTAGTGAAGAAAAGGGAACACAAGAAGCTAAGAGGCCATGACTTTAACTCATAGCAGTCTGGCCGTTTTGACATAGGACGTCTGTGTGGTCTGGCCATTTTTGTGATTTTGGGACATAATGTCTTACTTTTAATATAAATTTAGAATTATGGCATATGTATTTCCCATACACCATAGGAACACACATACAATATATATCCAGAATACACTTCATTTAAACGGCCAATGTGATGTTGCCATGGCAACCGACAGCCATTTGAATATGCTAATTAGGTAGTCAAATTTTCGGAAATTTTGTTTAAAAATGGTATTTTTGTAATTCACGGAGATTCAGGAGTACAACATTACATCAATTCACATAAAATATATTAAAATACATCGCAAATGGTTCGAAGAAGCATTCAATAGGTCTTTATAAGCAAAATAATAAGGTGAATAAGTTATTACTATGGGATTTAGCAATCTTTCTAAAAAAATTGAGATGCATACTGGATTTCAAATTTTGAGATGCACCAAGTTTGACATTCCCAACTCATCCTGGAAATAACAAAAGCCTCGTATTCATCTGAGCCTGGAGCTCGATTTTTATTTCGGAAACAGTTGTGATGCAAATAAGTCAACTCTTTATGTTCCAGGCTACCCATACTTGGTTCATAGTTGCGCAAGTGATGTCATTTGGTGAATGGCTAAGCATTATTGCCAGGTTCGAGCTGGGCTCGGACCTAGACTGCTATGAGTTAAATTATTCAAAGTCAGAGCAAAAAAAGAATATAAGATTAAAAGCCTTTCAAAGCAGAATAATAAACCCCTGGAATTCCCTACCAAAGGAAGTAGTGTAGGCCCCAAAACACTAAACACATTTAAAAGAAGGCTCGACAAATCAAGAATCAAGAAATTGTATGCAACTACAAAGCGACACTAAATGTAGGAGCCGGAACCGGAAAATGAAGTAAATTAGAAGACCAAAATGGTGATGTGAAGAAGAAGAAGAAAGTTTATTTAACCGTAAAACACATGGTTTGGGAGACCTCAATTAAGACCAAATATATGGTCGCTGGCATAGAGGCCACCCATTTGACAGTTCAGTTATTATGTAAATCAGGTATACGGTATGTGTTTGAAATGATTCAATATATACAAAGTGAAACGAGAAAAATATGTAGTATGTGTATCAAGTGAGGAATACTATTACTATTGATGAGGAATACTATTACAAGAGTAACAATTTAAAATAGCACAAGTATGCAAAATTAAACAAGAAAATTATGCAGTATGTGTATCAAGTGAGGAATACTGTTACTATTGATAAAAAATACTATTACAAGATTAACAATTTGAAATATCACAAGTATGCAAAGTGAAACAAGAAAATTATGCAGTATGTGTATTAAGTGAGGAATACCATTATTATTGATGAGAAATACTATTACAAGAGTAACAATTTCAAATATCACAAGTCGTTGAGTAGTTGTCTATAAAAATTTTTCAGTGTAAGTACAGAACCCCTTAAAGCTATGAGTGTTTTCTTTTTGTATGATAGATGGTTATGTTTTTAACGAGAACAGACAGTTCGTAACGGCTACATGTCTTAGCGAAATCATGTCTTACATAAGGCTGGTGTATTTTATTTATATTTCGTGTGTTATGATGATGAACTCCATAGTTAGGTGTCAGATCAAATGAATCAAAGTAGACAAGAAGAAGGTTTTGTTTGCATTTAAAGTACAGTTTTAGCAATTGAAGGCGGTATATATCATTAATTTTCAAAATATTTAGATTCTTGAATAAATTGGATCTGTATCAGAGAGGCGACGTTCTTTATATATGATTCGCACTGCTTTTTTCTGTAGTTTAAAAATCCGTTTATTCGCATGGCCCCATAAAAAATGCAGTAAATTATGTGTGGCATTATCAAAGAGTTATATATATTAGAAAGGATATTTCGTGGGAGGATTAATTTTAGCCTATTCATAATAACTATAATTCTCACTATTTTATTTGATACTTTACTTAATTGAGGTTTCCAACTGATATTTTTGTCTAAATTCACACCGAGAAAATTATAGGTTTCAACGTATTCTAATTCATTTTGGTTAATTTTGATGACTGGTATTTTACATTTTTTGTGTGGTTTTCTGTCATATTTGGTTGTGTTTATTGAAAGTTTGTTTAGTTGAAACCACATATTTATTTTTGACAGTTCAGCATTTACCATTTCATCTCTATTTTCATTTTTAAAATCGCCAAGGTTATATAACAAAGTAGTGTCGTCCGCGTAGATTAGAAATTTAAATATTTTACTACAGAGGGGAATGTCGTTTAGGTAAATTATAAAGAGTAATGGTCCCAGGATTGAACCTTGCGGCACTCCTGTGGAGATTGGGCTGTAGTCTGATTTAATACCGTTGTTCTCTACATATTGTGATTGCTTTGCAAGATAACTTTTTATAAGCTGCAATGAACAATTTTTAATTCTATAATAATATAATTTATCCAAAAGTATAGAGTGATTCAACGTGTCAAAAGCTTTCGAAAGTTGAAAAAAATGCCAAAGGGAATTTCGCCTCTATCCATCTCTAGTGTTACTCTATCAACTAATTCCATAGCAGCCAATTCGGTCGAATGTTGCTTTCTGAAGCCGTATTGACTGCTATGGAATAACTTATTCACATCGAAGTAGTCGTTCAATTGGTTATATATAACTTTTTCAAAATATTTAGAAATTGATGGTAAGATAGAAATAGGGCGATAATTTTCCATGAGTAATGGATCATCTTTTTTAAAGATTGGGATTACTTTGGCAACTTTTAATTTTTCTGGAAATATGCCTGTACTTAAGGATGGGTTAATAGTGATAGTTAAGGATTCAACAATTGGTTCTTTAATTTGTTGTAGTAATTTGGTGGATAGTCCATCTGGGCCGGTGCTGTGTCTAGGATTAAGCTCGTTTATTATGTTTGTGATTGCAGTACAGTCTACTGGCTGAAAACTGAGCCTACTTTTGCTGGGATGTTTTAAATAATGTTTGTAGGATTTGTTTGGGTTCGATTCAATCGAAGACGCTAATTTGGGACCTATATTGCAAAAGTATTAATTACAGCTGTTTACAATATTATTTGTGTTGTTTGTTAATAGTCCATTTAAATAAAAATGTTCAGGTAATTTGCGTTTTGTATTATTTGTATTTAAAATGGTATTAATTGTTGACCACGTTTGCTTCATATCATTCCTATATTTGTCAAAACATGATTGGTAATATTGTTTTTTGGCAATATAGATACTTCTCTTTAAAATGACGATATAAGCTCTGAAATTAGTTTTTCGTGTGTGATAATGTTCAGAATCTGGATTATTTGTTCTTATTTTTCGGTACATAACATTTCTAATGTTTAGTGATCGAATAATTCTCTTTGTTATCCATTTAGGCATTTTATGTTTGCATTTATTAAATTTAGCTGGTTTTGATTTTGAAAACATATTTATTGTTCGGGTTATTGATTCATCTATAATGTCATAATTTATATTCGGATGATCTGTTGTCAATAGTTCAATAGGTTTATCTTCACTAAGTTTTATTTTAATGATGTCTAAAGGCGATAGCTTGGGAATTACGATGTAATCGTTTTCTTTTATTGTGTGTTTGTTCTTTCCTACATTTAGAGACATGAAGTAGGAAAATGGTCCGATATTTCGCTTACGATAATGCTTGTTTTCATATCTGCACTTTTTATAATGCTCATTAAGTTTGGCTAAAACGTCTATAACATATATTTTTGAAATATATTTTTGCAAACTTTCTACGTAGACTTCCCGCAGGTAATCTATTTTCTTGCTGCGTGACATATATCTATAGATTTAGCATTCAAGTGTACCTTTTAAAACTTTGTTGGTCGAATACGGCATGTATATCATTGTTTTATCACGATTAAGCATGTCTTGCATAATATATCCTAACTGGTCTGTGGTACTGGGCTCCACAAGTAAACACAATCCTTCCCACTAAATGTGCAATAAAGAAGAAAATAATTTTCTAATATATACAACTAAGCTGTTTTTTCTTTGTGTTAGCTGTTTGCTTCTGTATTATCAGAACACATTAAAGGTTTGCTGTGAATCATATAAATGCCAGCTATGATAACATACATGTCTTTTTCCAATTATTGCTATAATACTGTGTACAGCTATCTCATGGGCGGATCAACAGGTTTTCCCATTATTTTCCCAGAGTGTCATTTAGAGAGTTTTGAAGTAAAATCAAATCAAAAGCTATAATTACTTTTGGACAAAATGGTGCAAAACCACCCACCATGATAGCTCCTGTTTATTTGTTTGGCATCCCCATGTAGCAAAATGTTGTATTATTTGTTATTCACATTTTTTTAATACCAAAATGGATCTCTACCCACCCACCTACTTCCCTAAAGCTAGATTCGTTTAACACTAATTACCGTTAAGAGTTTTTCAGTTTTTTCACGCCTTCCATTAAACATCTAGGGTCTATCAGCAAGACATCCATCATTTAGAAACCATCAACAATGTACTGTTCATCATAAAAGAGAATAAATATTAAATGCTACAACAAATAGTTCTTTTAATTTGAATTTTTTGTGTATTCGCGACAAAAAAATGACCGAAAATGTATGAAAAATTATATTAGTTAAATTAGTTATTTTCATTTTTATTTTTTTCGAATTGGACATCGACACACCCTACCCATTTTTTAAAAAAAATATCCGAAGCTGTTGTTTAGAACACATTACGTTTAATAATTTCTCCCTGTGAGCGTTATAAAATGCTCATTTGGAAATCAAGGATATGTATGAAACATCTTTATCAAAGTTGCGCAGTTTCTACGCTATCGCGCTCAAGCCATTTGTTGTGGAATATGTAGGGTCTATCAACGAAACATTCATCATTCAGAAACCGTCAACAATATACTGTTTATCATAACACAGCCCATATGATGCCATAACAAATAATTGTTGGAATTTTAGGGGTTTATCTTATTCGCGACAAAAAAACGATCAAAAACGCGTGACAAAATGAGTTTTGCTGTCGATTTTTAGGTATCTACAAGACATACACATTTTTATGGGCACCATTTAATTCTTCATACCTAAAAACATGGGCATAGACACCAACATCGAAATCAACTTATGGCCCAATACCTGTTTTTTGCATATTTCAATGACGGCCAGATCTCCTTATATGTCATAGTCAGATTACTTATTCTATGTGTATTTTATAGCATATTGTTTATTATGAGCACAGTAGACATAATATCCAAATGTTGTTTATTGTTTATTTGACTTCCAGTTAAAACATGCAAATATGGTACGCTACAATATCATTATTATATCTTATGTATTTTTTTCAACATATTATTAACTATGGTTGACGGGGACAGGTCGAGACGACCTCTACAAGGCATGTAAACCATATTAGTGAATTAAGATTACATAATTAAATAATAAATAACAGTATAATACAAAAACAAACTTTTCATCAGCTATAGGTGTTGGCATACTTATCATGTAAGACAATGTCATATCCAGTGTTTAAAATAGCAATGGTTTTGTGTACATGGTATTTAAAAAAATGTACATAGTAGATTATGAATTTTGGGACATGTACACATAAAATAAAATAACCGTAAAAACTTTAAAAAGGCGTAGAAACTTAATTAAAACCTCCGAACGCTTTAGTAAGCTCATATAGCTGTCCCGCAGCGAAAATGCTACCTAGATAGATTATTCACTAGTATAAGTTAGGCGGGGCGACTCATCAGCTGCCAACATATGTTATGCATGGCTTATGCATGTTCCCCGGTTATGCATGGCTGATGACATCTCAAATAACCATCTGACAGCCGATTATTATTATGTATGTTATAACTTTATGATAAAGGAATATAATAGCATGGTATATATACTGCATTTGGCTACAAATCTGGACGTAATGTATTCAAATCCTTACTGGACCGCATTTTACTTTCATTTGTTGTATATGCATGTTGTACATATTGATTTATTTCTTCAAACATATTTATACAGGGTAAAAACATTATTAGCCATTAACTAATGGGTTTTACTAAGCACCATGCATTTATCAATATGCTGACTTATCAAAAATATAAGTGACTGGCGCATTCAGCAACCAGATTTGCCATACTACCACCCCCCCCCCCCCCATATACGACACAAACTTTGGCGTTCAATATGATATAAAAATGAAAATAGCTAAATGGTTATGTATGCAGAATGTACCTCTTGTTACTATCTAATTTAATAATAAATTTTCAATGCACTTTATTTTATTATTAGGATTATCGGTATAACATTTGTGATATTACAAATTGACGTGTTTTAACAACAGAGATAGCGCTATCAGCAGAAAAGAGAATTACAAGTCATCACCTCCGACCGACCAATACGAACGTTATTCGTATTTTAGGATTATCGAAACTATTGCGACGTCCCCTTGCAATGGGCAAAGCGAACAGATCTAAACGAGGAAAGTATTCTCTGTGGGCATAGTCTCTACCTAGGGGATTCATTTGGATCAATGTTTGTGCCCCCAAACCATCACAACTAATAAAGCTATGTTGAACTACCATCTGGGAAGTATTGATAACGTTGACGTCCTGACTGTCGCTGAAACTCTTTGCCTGCTGATCACGACTATATCGTTTCAAACATGTTTTATTAGTCAATCAAATCACTGATATTTGGAATGAAATGGGTGTTTAAACATCAAAATTTGTAAATGTTAGGTCTCAAATTAAACAAATATGACTTATTGTCAACCATTTGAGGTTGTGGATCGCGGTAGCGAGACACAACCTCAAATGGTTGAAAATTTCAGTAAATTGACTTAGCAGGATAAGGGTTTAACAAACACCCAACAGTCAGGAAACGCTGCACTGCTCTGCAAAGCCAAAAGGCACCAACTGATTACTTGAAAAGTAAGTAGGCCTAGTCAATGCCTGTTGGCCTGCACGCCAGACAATATTGGCCGTCATTGAGCCAATATTGGACTAACGTCGGTTGCGATTCGTTCACAGTGCCACTCTATCAGTCAGCCCTTATTACATTAATTTAAAGAGAATGCTGGTTCATCAATAAAATTCAGTTTCCATTTGGTCGGACGGTCTATATGTGTGAGCAAAAAAACATTGAGGACTTGTGTATTTTTTCGTTCCAAAAGAGTTATGTTTTTTATTATATAATAGAATATGGAGTATAGACAGACAGACAGACAAACTGTTAGCTTTTTTTTCTTGGTGAAAATACCTCATGAAAATTATTACACTCGCTCTCTTTTGTATTCCGATAAATAAAACATTTTGGGAGTTACTAATTTTTTTATAATTGATCAAGTGTACATACGTACCTGTCCGATTAAATTAAAAATACAACGTCGACCATCTGGAAACAGCTGTATTGTTTCATCGGGTCTATGTATCTTGCTTTCTAACAGCTTCTGTGCAGACAGTTTCGAGTATGATAGATAACAAACATTTAAATTTAATCTTCAGAGCAATATTTAAATGTCTCTGAAACGATTTGATGTCATGTTTCTCAAAATCACGCAAATACATACAATTTTAATAAACTGGGGCCCATTAATCAATATTATTATGATCAGTTTTACGAGTGGATAAATGTTTCCTTAATGAGTGTTATATAATATTCTTATGTCGGCCTATATTAGCAGCAATGAACATGATAATATTGTCAATTAACCGAATTACGCATGACTGCAAAAGATTAAAAATAAATCGATGTAAAACGTGGATGACAAGATGCTACATGTACAACATAACTGTCACTTACGGCATAATGTAAAAGCCAACACACTTGTGTCATGGAGGCAGGGCAAGCTAAACGATGGGTCGGTAGCAGGTGCGGTCCTGTCGATATGACTAAAAGGATCCCCCGGCCATCTTTTGCCAGATAGAGCATTGGCCCGTAACCTTCTGGTTCAGCGAGGCTGTCAACCCCATCGACCAGAAGACGTTGGCTGAGCCCTGGGCCGACGTCGCACGACGCCGGCCCAGCGCTCAGCCAACGGCATACTGCCGATCAGCTCAAAGACCAGTGGTCTATTTGCAGTTTGCTGCGGAATAAAGACCTACGGGCTTGGCAATGAGCTGCGTTCATTGCTAACAGCTGCATTCGGTGTAACGTTGGTTACATCAGATACTATAGGACTGCGGTGGATCGGTACGATGGAAGAAGTAGCCAATTAGAGGAGGTCGACTCGGCACACTTACTCTGTCTCAAAGAGAATGCAATTACTTGGAATGCCTATCCGGTGAAGTGGCAGATGCCTCCCGCAGACCTGTTTCACACAGCCTCAAATCCTTTTAACTCCATCCAGTTAACGTTATTTTCCCCCTGATTTATTGTGCTTGTGGGTTGGATTTATTCGACCGAATCGACAGTTCATAGGCATTGCACAGAATATGTAAGATGCACTATGATTTAGTCGTCCATTCTGAAACGACAGCTGATAATTGTAAATCTATGGGGACTGAGGTCATAAGTGCATGCGGTGGACTCAAGTGTATAATTATTCAATCACCGTTTCCTTTATCTTCCCTGCTCAATCCCAGTAGTTAATTCAAAAGATGTGGGCGTTGGTCAGTCTCTCCGATTAGGCTTACGTAATACGACGTAAAGAACCCTCCCAGAGCGGGGACCGACTTTAGTCTGAATATTTACGAGTCAGCGGGGAAGAAACATTTTTGTTTCTTTGAAACTTGGAGGCCAGAGTGGGGTTCGAACCCGCGATCTCCGATTTTCCAAGCAGGCATCTTTAACCACTGCACCAGGCCCCCGCCCAAATAATCTAAAAGGCGGGAGCGATCTGATGTAGTGGTTAGCACTGTACTGCTGCCTGTCAAGCCTAAGTTCGCGGCTCATCTATCGCTCTCAGTATCCAGGTTTCAAAAGAACAAAATGTTGCTTAAAGATTCAATTATGGGGAGCCTCTCTGAACGAGCGATAGCAGGCTTCCCCCCAGCTCACAAGGGTTCGAATTTCGATTCCTGTGCCAGAGGGCAGTGTAATCTGACTGATCTGCATAGCGCCTATACTCTCATGAAGTTATCCTGGCCCAGATCAGCCTGTAAGACCTAAAATCTCATTCATCCATTTATACTGTCTATGTCTAGTGCATGGGAGCACTATTTGTTTTTTCTACCCTGAGCCAGAGGCTTCTACAAGAAATGTGGATAGGTAGTTAAATATGTGGTGGTCTATAGTGTAGATGGAGCGCGCAGCGCGTAACCCTTTACGAATTTAACCTCGATACACTGGTCTCAACCTTAACTGGACGAAGCCGCCATTAACGTGATCGCCTAGTCACTTTAAGATAAGAGAAACAATTACAATTCTCTGAAAGACCCAATAGTAGGATCATCGGGGTTCGAACCCGGGATGCCTGTATTACTGGCGAGGCAGTCAGGCGCTCTACCAATGCGTCCCCTCTCTTGACCTTGTATTCATTTATAATTCTTATGCAATTGTCGGAAGGCCCGGGCAGTCCGAAAGGGCTCGCTAACTCAACAAACAAACAAACAATGCTTGCCTTTCAACCTGTTTTGTCTAGTATTATTACTGATTGGTCTGGGACGAAAATTTATCTGTAGACATAGGGGCCTACTGGTATGAGGCTATAATCTATCAACCTACAAGACATGTGACGTTCATCCAATGATGGCTTAATCAAATAAAAATTGGGCAAACGTCTCGTGTTTGTTGGACTATGTTTAATGGTTCAGCTCGGCCTCAGACCGCCAGTGCTCTCATTTCGAATCCTGTGTCTGGAGGGCGGTGTCATCCCATTCTTCTTACCATCCTCGGGAGGTTCTCCTGGCCCAGTTTAGCCTATATGTGCACAAAGGTGGCCTAAAAGCCCACTCATTTAATTTAATTGATTTCTTTGTAGAAGGTTTAGTATACGTGTGAATAATTGCCATTATATGTATATAATATAGGCCAAGTGTATTATTAGAGCTATGACTACTTGTAAAAGGGGATCGACGAGTGCAGCCGCCTTTACATGAATGGACACTGATAGGAGCGTCTGTAAACATACCATTTTATCAGTCTGATTACTTATAAGACGCTTAGTCAGTGTATATTAAATAATTTTCAATGTGTCATGTAAGTAGGCCTGTTTTCATAAGATATTTATGAGTGGTTCATATTTCTAAATTGCAATAAAATTTATTGTTTGTTAACATGGCATATCAATGAAAGGTCATTACCAGTGCACGTTAGCAAAGCAAAGCAGAAAACTAGACCAAACGTGATGCGCAATATTAATAACCAAATCTAAGCTTCTACAAAATTATACAATCTGACATCATTTTCTCATCTTATATTTTTCGTCTATTTCACAATACAATTCAGCAACTTGATATAAATAATATTCTGACACACCACGTCACAACACTTAGCATTGTAGCTTAATAACTACAAAAAATAGGGCACACAACAATCACAAAACTAATAAAAGCCACATAAATAAATAAAATGAAAAGATAACGTATTGATCTGTAAAAAATGGACTGTTGTGCTATAAGCACGCGAAATAGATTTGTGATGGGCAATTACTGGTAGTTACTGACCAGACAACAAATCAATAATTGACGGTCATGCACAGAAGTCACCCATATTTCGCGGCAATTGGCGCATGCGCAGTCAAAACGACAGACCAACACGTCATCACCGATAATTCGGATTCAGGCAATGAAACGGTTGACTGTGCGCGCGCTCTCTATTTCTCTCTCAGTCGCAACAGCGGAAGAGACAAGTCATAAGCAGCAGTGCCAGCGGCAGCAGGTTGCTTGCCACCCCAGTTCATACACGAGCCCAAGGTATTTAGGAAGGAGATGACAACCGACCGACTGTGTCTGAAGTCAGATGATGTGACATAATTTAAATGAATCTTGGATTATAATCACTTCGATGAAAGGATATTCACATTTCAATTAATAAGGAACAATATTTTTAAATATTCGCTCGTTGATCGACCACACTTTTTGTAGGATTATATAACAACTTCTGGTGGATATCAAAACTGCCTCTTAATTCAGTTGGATTCAAGGTAAAGTGTCAGGTCGGAAGTGATGTCACACTGCTATAATTTATGTGGCAAATAGAGGCTTACTGCGTGTTTATGGAATTTAAAATAAGATAGTGATCACAATATGTCGACATGTGTGATTGATCTGTCATTGCCGATTAGCAAAGCTTCTCAAAGGCGTTTCTGTAGGTCAGGTGGATCAATAAGCGAGGCTGCGGGCAACAAGGCGTGAAAGCTGCCAATTTCAATAATTAACTCTCCTGCTAACTGGAACAGTTCACTGACTAGATCGCCGATTTGCTTGCCATTTCTGCACCAACAAAGAATCAAATGAATTGATGTGTTCAGATGCTATAAACTTATTTCAGTTTGAAACTGGTAGGTTGGCTACAGTGATGCAAATCGATGGATACAATTCAGTAAATTGCACGCGAGCCTTCAGTAATAGTTAATAACATTAAACCATATTAATTCAACAACGCACTACTGAATAAAAATAAAAATGTATGTGCAAGAGTACGAGACACCTTTCATGGAATTTTGGTCGTACCGTCTACATAAAATCCTTCTGTACTATGTTCCTCCAGTACTGTTGGTGCTTGGTACCATTGGCAACATTTTATCTGTCTATGTGTTAACAAGGAGGAGCATGAGAAAACACTCGACATATTTTTACTTGGCCATTTTATCTACGGCAGATACATGTGTACTACTTGTGGGATTGTTGAGACTTTGGATCGGTCAGATCACCGGATATGACATCAAAAACGAGCATGACTGGGCGTGCAAGCTGATCCACGTGTTGGGTCATACACTGAGTGATTACTCGGGCTGGTTGATTGTGGCTGTCACGGCGGAGCGCTATGTCGCCGTGTGCCATCCATTGAAAGCCACCAACATCTGCAGCAGAACTCGGGCAACTCGTGTGGTAATGCTGTTACTGGGCGTCATCTTTGTACTTAATCTACATTTTATATGGACAGTGAGATTACACTTGTACTCCCCCGATGGCTCTACTATGGTGATCAAATGCGTGGCAGGTGATAGATATCGCCACCTGGTGGATATAATCTGGCCGTGGGTGGATGCCGCCATTTATTCTTTCTTTCCCTTCTTGGCAATCATGACTTTCAACACTTTGATCATTCGTCAGGTGGTCCTAGCCAAGCGAAAGCGTCAGCGCCTGCAGAGTGGTGAAGACGAGACGAGCGGACCACATTCAGATTTCTCCTACTCCTGTACTGGGGGATCAGATGGAACCCGCATTACCATCATGCTACTCACCATCTCCTTCACGTTTCTGCTTACAACATTACCGCTCAACTTGTCGCTGATAGTTAGACAGTTTTATTTGACGGAAGGTGAGGTACCACCAACTGAAAAGGTGCTCACATTACGCCTGGTGCAAACCATCACCGAGCTACTTATGTACACAAATCATGCCATCAACTTTTTCCTTTATTGCGCTACCGGGCATAAATTTCGTCATCAACTTGTCACGTCTTTCAGACATAAGCGTACATGTGTGACCAAGTCCCTCGGTTTGGGTGGCCATGGTCATCGGCATGCCAGTGAACACTCAGTGTGCCTGTCATGCCAGAGGGACAACACTTTCATGTTACAGCGCAGATCAGTGACTATGCCAGCAGATCCACATCTGCTGTCGCCAGAAGCCGCTTGTCATGCATTATTACCCAGCCCGACAAGAGTCCAGCAAAACGAACCAACAAATGGGAATAATTAACCCTTAATGTGCTGAATTATTCTGGTATTAACCATAGAGACCAAAGGGTTTTTTCAATTTGTAATCATCATAAAGGTCATTAGTTAGCTCTTTCCGCTTCATTTTTGAATACCTATGTTATGGGTCTATACATGTTTACGCTTACAGTGCGGGGATCGACTTTAGACGTCAGAATTTGACGTCTATAGACGTCAGAGTCGATCTCCGCGCTGTAAGGGTTAAAATAGATAAATGCTATTAAATCCTCACCTTTACACCGCTAATCACGACTTAAGTCGTTTTTATTTTTTTTTATTTGCCAATACAATCACTGATATTGGGAATGAAATGACTGCTTAGACATCAAGATTTGTGAATGTTTGGTCGCAAATTAAAATAATATGGGTAATTTTCAATCACTTGAGGTTGTGGATCGCGGTAGCGATCCACAACCTCAAATGGTTGAAAATTTAAATAAATTACCTTAGCGGGATAAGGGTAACATAGTAGGCCTACAAATTACTTAACGAGATATGTACTTTGCTCTATATTAAAGTCATCGGTGAAGTGACAACAGAGTTGTACAGAACCACAGAACTGTGGTCATGGATACATCATACTAATATATTCACATCCCTTTGAAAGCTATGGAGTTGGTATATTTATGGCATGAATGACTAGATAACAGATGGAATTACATACCAATGTATTTTGTACAAATTGATAACTTCAAGTGGCTTAAGTATTTACAAGTATCTGTGTACAAGCCGTCCCTTTTTAAATGAATGGATATGAGTGGAATATATTTTTGACTTGAATTAGAGAATTGTCTTTTTTATAAATCAGTGCATAATGGGATAGTAAATTAATAATATTAATTATTTGCTGTTATTATATTGTACGTTGTTTTAGTGAATAATACGTCTTGATTTGTGGAACGGTATTTCAAGGTAGTTGACTTGGAAAGGAGATACAATGAAGACAATTACTTAGTATTTCCTTTTTATTTATTTTGTAGATTGATCTTTTTTTAAAGAGTAAGTTATCAAAGTTTTTAGTCGTATTGCATTGACATGTTTTGTAGCTTCTGTGATAACAATACTGTACAATTATTTTTTTTCAATAAAGCGGCTTTCACTAAATTGAAAAGTGGAATTGTAATTGATTCCCTCATATGTTTTATCCAGGAAAATTAACATTTGTTTTCTGGTTGCCCGAGAACAGCATATCTATCTTCAAACTAATTTGGCCATTCATTTCACATCTCAAAGTGATTTGCGGTGAGCGAAAACAACCCGAACAAGCCCATTAGCGCAGTCGAATGTAATATTCCTCACATTTCTATGGCGATATGACACGCCCTATAGCCAACCCCTTGCCTATTTGGCACGGCAAATCGTCCCAGTCTGTCCTTTGTCTATTTGCCGATGACTGGCAGTCTGTGGTCATTATATTGGAGTGGCGGAGTAAGAAGGGCTGGTGTCTGGACGATCAAGGCTTTGTCCACCTTCAAATTCAGAGACGCGTGCAGCAAAAAAATCGAATAGTGACATGACAGTGGTACAGATTTCTTCATGTTGGTTAAAATTAAGCTAATATTATGTAGGAGTAATTTTGAACAAATAGAATATAATTGAAATCACCAAACAAAAAATACAATCATATGCAAGCAATACATTAGTGATTTCTATAATGTGAATATCCGCGATATAATTTAAATAAAAAAGCCAATATTGAAGAGTCTTTAATATATTTACCTCAGTGTCAATTAAATAATGTTAAAATAACTTATAATTATTATTATTATTTTAATATGTTATGTGATGAATAGTCATGATAGTGGTGACAATAGATAGTTACCATTTTTAATTCATTGTCTAATATCGAAGAATCTCATGTCTTGGAACTAACAATTGTTTGTTAATCCAACTTGAGTTATTATTGCTTATCGCAGCGATTCACCAAGCAACCACAAAACATTGAACAGATGTTGGTATAATGCTGAAACAGGGTCGTTGACGGTGGCCCAAAATTAAACTAACATTGGCTGAATGTATCGTGTTTGCCGGGTAAGCAATAGTGTGTGAGTATGGCGAGGTCAATGGTAAAAAAATAATTGTAAGTGCATCAGCGACTTTCAATTTACCTTATCTCGGAAACGGTGTGTTGCAGGCTAAAAAAGAGTGAAATGTGTGCCCAAAGGAGTCAATGCATCCCAAATCATCCGAAATTTTAATGTCAAACAATTAGTTGTTAGTTTTCTCGGCCAATAAACGGTGGTTGGAGACACTACACAGTAAACACGATACATTAACCCAATGATGGGTCAGTGTTGGGCTAGCGTCGTAGACACGGCAACTTTGGTCAATCATTTGGGAATTTAGTTTTTGAAAAGGACACCCCTCCCCGGATCTACCACTGAATTACCAATAAAATTAAAAAATGGACGTTACGTCAAATCCCCTATTATTGCTCAGTCATGCTTTTTCTTGTGGTCGTTTAAACTGATACAGCAACAGTCAGGTATCTTGTTTCTATTGTTAGCAAATCTACGCTTATTATAACTTGCATTATTATCTTTTGACCCAGACATGTGTAGAATTAGCATTATATTAGAAGGGAATTGTGACTTTTCAAGTAACAATAATGTTTGGACTAGGTTTTATGATTTTTTTGTCAGCCATTTTGAATTGTGTTGGGTTATTTTTATTATGACAGATTGATTGGAATTTTGTTCATGTTTTTTTTAGCAGCCTATTTTAAATTGGAATTTTAGATTTCAGACTTCAGAATTCGGACTTCAAATTTCAACAATCAGAAGTACCCACTGAGCTTTTGTACTTTTATATAGATATATATTTGTTTGTGAAATGGAGACACATCCAGAGGGCCCAGTAAACACATTGACTTGTCTCTCAGTTGATTGAATGTTGTATCACTGTCTGCGACGCTGGCCCAACATTAAAACAACATTGGGTCGTCGTTTCGCGTTTGATAGAAATACAACTGTTATTTAAATTGTCAAGTGTAGCACTTAAAAGGTTACCAATGTCCATAGTAAACACTCAAGGTTGGCTCAATGGTGGGCATTGGTCTGCAAGACTGGCCCCGCATCCAAACAGCATTGGGCAAATGCAATTTGATTATCAAATCTAGCATTTGAAGGATTAATAGGGGGACAAAGGCTGGACACACTGCCCGCATTTCAGTCTACTCATACAATGAATGAGGCTTCACCCGACATAAACATAATTGAACCGACATCAATCCATACATAGTGATCCAGCAATTCCTGAATAACTTCGGAAGAACAACTGGGAATTCTTAAAAAAAAATCATATCAATAAACCTCAATACCTAAGGATCATAGTGCCAAGGTTTGAAGATTGGATGAAAACTCAGGGAGAAATAGGACATCATAAGCTCCCGATAGGTATATCATTGACCCAACATCGATTAACACTTAGTGATCCAGAAAATCCTGAATAAATCCGGAACAGGAACTAGGAATTCTTAAAAAAGACATAAAACTTCAAGTTGCATGAAAACCAAGGGAGAAATATCCGTCTAACATAGAAAAATAAAAACGAGAAAGAACCAAAGCAAACTCATTATATTTGGGCATAGCCCAAACATAATTAACGAGTAACAGTTACCACATAATGCTGGACTAATGCTGTATCAATTGTGGCTTAGAATGTTCGGCGCTGTCTCAATATTGAGGTGGTATTCGGTGGATATTTCATGTCTGTTTGGATATTATTGTTTAGTATAATTTTGTGTAGATTTGTTTTCAGTGGTGATATATATATATATATATATATAAAACGATCCTCCTTTGTGTAACTATAAAATAATGAAACTTACTTAGGGAGCCACCATTCAATTACTGGGAGAGGGGGCCAAATTTTCAAATTGGACAAATTATTTATTTCACTTTCTTTCTGCAGAACTTTATTTTTGCAGACTCTGCCTCAAGCAAAATATTTATTTCAGTTTGTGTGTGAAGATAACTATTAATTTCACTTTCTTAGAATTGTTTTTCTATCTACAAAGTTGGATCCCAAACTAGGCCTAGTGTTGATCTTCTTATAATATTATTTTATAATATATTTTATTATTTACAATATGTCCTTCAGCATGTTCAGAAATCCACACAAAATAATTCAGTTTGAAAAATATTTATTTAAAAACTACCCCCCCCCCCATGGTTATTGAATGGTGGTCCCCTTAGTCCATTTTATTTTGTTCTGAGATGTTTGTAACAATAAAACAACTTTAAAAAGGTTGTTCTGAAACAAATACAAAAGTAGCCCTCTGTTACTACCAGTCTATTTTATATATGTATATTTTATCATTGGCTATTTATGTGTAGGGTCTACCACTTTGAATAAAGGTCTGCTGGATTTTTTTTTTTCAAGCATGCTTTTGAGTATTTATTTTAGTCAAGGGAGAGTGGTACGTAGGCCTATAACGTGTACACGCCTGCACACTGATGCTGATGACTGCCAGAATATGCGTATACATATTCGTGAAGTAAACATCAAATTATCAGTCTGATTTTACGCTAGTGGAATGCCTATCCCCTTTCAACACTTATTATATAGCACATAGCTTGAGCTATGACACATATAGCCAGCCATGATCCTATATAATTTACTAATGTGTGCAGAAAAACAGCTGGTGTGTCTTTACTCTACCGGGATTTTGGGCTCTCTGGGATTACTGGCTCTACTGTTTTCAACCATAGTAACGAAAACTGAGTTATGTCAGAATTACAGATACATAAAAAAACTCTTTATTCAGCCATCGCCCGTTTTTGAGTAATGACGTAATCTGTGTGACTAGATGTAGTTTTTTTTAAATCGCATTGTTTTTTTGAACTTCTCTCTTCATTACTAGTATTCCAATTGAGTGCCCATTCTCAATATCGATGGTATTCTATAGGTCTCATACAGTGGACACCAGCTCTCTCACTCAGTTTACACATCGGAATTTTTAGTGGTGCCTATGGATAATGGCAGCGTGCCAATTCCAATTGAATTGTTTTTAAAAATGTAAATTTGGAAGATTTGTATTTAGTCTTGCAACCGGACTGTTAACCTGCACCTTTACCTTTTACACAGAAATAGCCGCCACTGCTGAAGGAGTGTACATGACGTATCAGGGGCCTACCTGATTACTGATCATTCTTATTTGTTACAAATATTTTTTCTGCAGATTTCGATATAAATTGTAAGTAAACATCTTATAGTTTGACTAAAACAAGCCACCCGATAAAAAATAATGTGTAGCTGATCCCAAAATAAATATAATATAGCTTATTCGATCGTATTCTAGAAAAAGTCAGGGTCTTGAGGATTTTCACATGTTTATACACCTTTAAGTCACCAGGGTATTCTGTTTGTGGATAATAATGATATGTCTGACATTTATGTGAAGGAAAATCTGGTGCATTTTAACTATTTGCCTTCTAGTAACGCATATGCTTCATATGGGGCATATTTTCAAGAAAGTTATTATGTAGCCTTAGGAGTACGTGAGCCATAAATTTTCGTTTTAATCCTGTTAGTGCTAAGCATGACAACAGTCGTTTTTTTCTTAGACGATTAAATCACTCTTAGTGGAAACGACATGTGTGTTGCAAATGTTTGGTCTCAAATTAAACAAATATGAGTCATTTTTGCCTACTTGAAATCCTGCAACGCACAGCTTCAAGTGTGTGGACATTTTAATGAGTTAATTTAATATGGATATTTTACAAGGTAAACTGATCTCATTCAGTCATTGTGAGGTGGGCATTTCACAGCTCAGAGAGACAGAAAAGAAAATGATCGTTTAGTTAAAGGGTTAAATGCACGGGTAACACATCGAGATCCAAACATATATAGTCGCCCCGGTGTTAAGCCAACATTGGTAAATACCTTCACTCTGACAGCAGCGCCGTTCGCTCACTCACAGACACTGCCTGTATTGAAAACCCTGTTTAAAACGTACACAACAGATGCATGTGCACTGATGAATCAGTGAAGGAAATAACAAAAATTGGCTTATACATTGTGAAGTGATTGAGACACCATCATGCAGCAGAAAACCCTTTTTGGGATTTTTATACTTAATCAGTTATTATTATAATTCTACGGCCGTTCTTCACTTATCACTTTCTCATCGAGTTTTGAACCGATTGATTTGACATTCCACTGCAATGGTACTTTGGTAGCCTATATTTTCTAAGCGATCGGGTCGAGAGATAACGAATACTGTGGGGATAAAAGACAAGGGTAAAAAAGTCCACTGACAATATATTAGGGAACTTCAAACTACCACATCTTGAAAACGGAACGTCTAAGGCTAAAATGGAGTGAAATTTCGGCTTTCCGGGTACTCAGCATAAAGTGTGCAGCCTTGGATCGCTCACATGATGACACTGTCAAATCTCCTATTATCTCTCACTCGTCCAAGCTCAATAACTAAGCCTATAGTATCAGCTATAGTCTAGTTCCCTAAATTTCGGAATTTCGTGACTATCGAGCACATGATATTTGACCTTGTCAGTGCTTACTCATCTATAAATTCTTTCAAGCGTGCTAAAGCTGTATTAATTACACGAGCTTCAGTGGCTGTGATATCAAAGGAAGGGCACTCCTAAATCTCTTAAGGGACCTAAATGGACAAGTCGAGACTCACATGGCCGTAAGCTGTACTGGGCTACGTTAATACAAGGAGATCAGTGAAAAAACAATGCATGTGCGTATTCACCAAATATATTATCCTGCAGCGCATAGGGACTCTGGCTTAGGGGCAAGGTATAAAAACCCAGTAAGCACACGAGACGTTGACCCGATGGTTGGTTGATGTCTGCGACGCTGGCCCAACATCAACCCACCATTGGGCTAACGTCTCTCGCTAACGTCTCTCTCCTCCTGGTAATACTTTTCGCATTTTTTTGGCAGTTGTCTATACCGCGTATAAAGCTTTGCTGACTAGGTACATGGTTAAATGCCAATTCTGTTATGTTTTCACATTTAATATACATTGAATGCATTCCTTAGAACAACCATGATTATAATATAGTATATTGAAAACTTATTTCAAAATTCTACTTTTATCGATTATTTTACTTTTCATGTAATACTGTTTAAATAATGTAAATTTACTCACATAATTAAGTAAATGTTATAAGCAATAAAAGTGAGTTTTCAATTAAAGATTGCTAAGAGGTACGCTCATATATAAAAAAAGATCAATTTTTTAATTTCTTTATTGTGTATTCCAAGTATAAAGTTTTTTTAATAACTTTATACAGGTCATAGATTTCTGTATCAACTTATTGTACAACACGACGAATCTGCAAAAGTAAAAATGTCATACAGGCCCAGGCAATAAAATCACTGAATGTTAAGGGCTGCTCTGAAATCAACACGTGATCCACGCTTTCCAATTCTACAGAATTGTCTGCTTTCTACGTCTTTTTTGCAATGTCATAAAATATACGGTCAAACTTTCTTGTAAATTCTACGGATTTTTGAAAGTATATTTTTACAATTTCTCAACCTGCCGTTTTCTTGTTTCGTGACAGATATATTTAATATTGATATTAAACATGTATGTGTTTATTTGAACAATTATGTTTCATTATATTATTAAAATAATATTTTTTTATATCGAGTGAACTTTTTAGATGGCGCTCTTCATTATAGTGTCGCCAATTATAATCATGGGAGCTATCGAAGTGTCGCGAATTAGGATTTCGCGCGCGATCAAAGTTAATAAAAAAATCAAGATTTGCTTCTGTCTATTGGGCAACACTAGTGACCGTTAGCTAGATAACTCTAGATGGATCATAATACAGACAGACAGATATTTTATTAACATAAAGAAAAGTCTTTACTGACTTATTTGTCATCAATACAAATAGTACTGCGTTAATGTAATATTATATAGCTTGATCTCGAGTCGTTTATCAACTGCGAAAATTAATGTAAGTTTGGTAAATTCTTTCTTCCGCACAGTAGAAGTTATCAGAAGGCAAATTACTAAACAAACAGGATTTTATATTATACGACGGGCCTCTCAGTTTCAGTTCCGATAAAATCATCATCAACCACGGAGGCTGAATTTCTTAGGTCAATATTGGGCCAGCAAGGTAGACAGCGGACCAACGTTGACCCAGCATTCACTGGTGTTTTCTGCCATCGAGTGAGCCAGCAAACACGAGACATTGAGCCATTGTTGGATCAATGTCGTAGACGCTGTCGTAGACGCTGACCCAACATTGAGCCAACAATGGCTCAATGTCTCGTGTTTGCTGGGTCGACGACCAAATAGGTCCACCTGATGCATTTATGACAAGAAGGACACCGGATCAATTTGTTTGCCACAATGCGCCAGATGTTGTCCTGGCCATTACACAAAATTAGAACAAATATTGTTGTATGTTCACAAATTTCTATACTCATTTTATCTGGCATGGAAAAGTACAAGATTACTTGGTCAGTCTGTTGGGGAAACTTTTAGACTGAAATTACGTCTCTGGCAGTCAGTGAAAGAGTCACGAGAGGACTGTTGCACAGACTAGGAAATTTTACTTTCTGAATAAACCAGATTATTCGGGTTCTTTTAACAGCAATTCTGTGAAACTCAATGACCTTGACTTCCTTTGTTTTCACCGAGCTGGCTAATACAATGAAGTATGGGGGAGAGGGGGTCTTAGATAACCTTGTTTTCACCGAGTGACGTCACTGCGTTTTACAGAATGAAGTATGGGGGAGGGGGTGTTATATAACCTTCTTTTCACCGAGTGACGTCACTGCGTTTCACAGAATTGCCAATTCCTCACAAACAATCGCACTCTTGCATTACTCAGGGACTGATCAAGGATTTGAAAAAGAAGGTGGCTCGGAGGTGAGTTTATTAGGCATAGTTAGGCCAATTTAGGAGACTTTTTAAAGAATTTGTCGTAAAAACAGGTGGGCGTGCGCCCCCTGCGCCCCCCTCCGGATCCGGGCCTGTTACTAGTCTCGAAACGAAATAATGTATTGTCATTATTCATAACAATTACGTGCTTCGTTAAGCGCTAACCTGATATTAGGGCCTGTGAGTTACTTCTCAAACCCTACAACACTGAGCTGTTCAATTTAAATTTTTAATCATTTGGAGCTATGTCTCGGTAACGCGATACACAACTTCAAGTGATTGAAAATTTATGTAATTTGTGAAATTTAAGTCACAACATTTTTTCAGTATTTCAAGATTTAAGACATATTTTACGTTTGAAAATAACTGATGACTGCTAATAAAAATCCAAAATGTCTACAACTGTAGTCGACTTCGTTTGGTGTTTCGATGAAGCAACCGGTTACTGACCAGTCGCCAGTGGTCAATCCGCTTGGTCAAATACATGAACCTAACCGTTATATTTACATTACTTTGTCAGCCTCTGATTTGCAGCAGATGGAAGGTTTCAGTAAATCAATATAACGTGCATGTAAATGGTTTGACCAAAACGATCAATCCCTGTTCTGGGCACTCCGAGTACGTCTATTTCTCCACATTGTCATCAAATAATAGGATCATCTCACACTGGTTGACATGGGCACCTAAGAATTAACCCTTTAAATCCACGGTGCATCAAAGCGTCATTTTGCATCTGTGAAGAATAAATTAATTCCCTACGCTTGGGGGTTTTTGTACGAACATTTTAATGGAACTGTACAGCTGATTCAATGCTGCGTCAAAATGCTGAATTTTTTTTTAAACAATTCCTCCAGCTGGTTTATACCTTTCTCAAGAAATGGATTTCGATTATCAGATTATATCACATTTAAGTGATTTATTGTCAGCAAAATCATAGGTTTCTACGCTTTCCAGGGTGTTTTTTTTTGCTACTATTTATAATAATATGTAGTTATTTTATCTCTGGTTTTGGCGCGGGAAACATATATTATGTATATTATTTTTTATACTTTTATGCCTATACTTTTTGTGCACAGATGAATGTGAATATAGTTGCTGTCTAGCTGGCTTTAGCGCAGCACGACCAATGTTGTATATAATATTATAATGATATAATGTGTAATTTTTTTGTATCTGTTTTTAAATATATGTATTGGTCAAAAAATAAATAAAATAAATAAATAAATATTTCTAGTGTGTATAACATGATACAGTATCGGCAACTCATCGCATCAATCATAACTTGGTGTGAAATATTCTATACAAATTACATCACTGACAACATTGCCTTCTTCCCAACTGAAAATAAAATGTTTTTTAACGATCAAATAATGTGAAAAGCAATTTGTAAGCATCGTGTCATTGATCACAGTTTATAGTTACTGAAATATCTCTGCAATCGCAATTTCTGGAGCACTGTTATTACAACCCCAGTCTAACTGGCACGTCTATATAAATGGTTGCATATAAAACACTGAAATTATAACTGGGTATAGTTCTGCTTCGCTGAACCATAATATTTAAATTGTAATTTAAATTGCAACGTCTTTGACGATGTGATACATCTGAGACCTTACATACTTCCCCTAATACGAGTTTAGAACTTTTTTTGATAGATTACGGCTAGTAAGTGATAAAAAAAAACATTAGAAGGAAACCAAAACTTTAGAAGGAAATAATAAAGTTTGTGACTTATTTTCTTTTCCTGTCGAGTAAGACTATTCCATTGTAAAACGGGTCGATCTAAAATACAAAAATGTAATGACCGACATTTTGTCATAATCCGGTTTTTTTGAAACCCAATATTACGTTGCCAACGGATGTTTCTAAAAGTTGTCATCCATCGGAATGTTGCCTTCACTCTTTCAAACACACAAAAAGATATAACAGAGCTAAAACAAAAACATGTCATTTGCCTGAAAACGGGCCTTTAACACAGGCTTTATATTAGAAGAATACACCAATATCTAGTGTGTGTCAGTAGGCCTATACTAGTATAAAGGCCTAGGCTACATGACAGTATCATACGCAATGCTTTATGATATCAGATTAATTTGTAATAATGAAATAATTAATATATCGAGCAAATAAATACTACAAATGTGCGACACAAGGGGTGACTTTGATAAATCTGGTCGCACGAGTCTGTGGCAGATTATGACGACCGAGTGACCAGCGGCACCATTTCTGTGACACACGATAACATCCGGTCTGCGCGCGCAAGGCCAAAAGGCAGTAGCTGCTTCCTTTTCAAGTAAGCAGTTACTGCCTTCTGGCTTTGCAGACTTACTGCGCCGCCCACTACAAATCCCAGCACACTGTGTGCGACCTTGGAATGATGCTAAAGTGGAATCATTGGCCAGTGGACGTGACTTAATCTCACGCGGGAGCTGGTGTCGCGATATTGCCTCCCAGGAAACTAGATACGTTGATTTAATGTTGGGCCGATGTCGCAGACAAACCAGCATATGATGGTGGTTGCTGGGGCGTTAGATTTGTTTTGAACCATTGTTGCACACGCGGGCTTCTGTTTTGCCAAATTACTATTTCTGTGTGAAACTGCGTGGAATTAGTCATTTCTATCGTTATCGAGTTATTTGAGACAATAACGTAGGCTCGCTGCTATGACCTGAAGTGCTTTAAAAAATGTGTCATACAAAATTACAGTGGCAGAGAAATGCAGGGAGGCCCACGTTTTTTCCAATAATTTTTCATCCACGTGGCTCGGCTCTAGCCACAAAACAATGAGAACAAATGGCGCACCAACATATTAATTTTATATGTGCACACTCAACACATTTCCTCAACAATAACCGTGATGACACCTTGTAAATTAGGACTACTTCGGATATAGGCTACCTGACAGTCCATTAAGCAGGATCGATCACGCAGCCATTGTGCTGAGAAACTCTCCCAGTATTCGTCGCATTCAATAAGGATTCTTATCTGGACCTATTCCATTGCCAAGGTCATCTCGCCAATAAGAGACTTATTAGATTTTAACACACCGCGCAGCCTTCAATGTGTGCAAACCCACCCTGTATACGTTGGTCAAAGTATCTGTCTCGATATTTTGTGTCACAATGTTGTTTTAATGTTGGGTCACCGTCTGCGACGGTGGCCCAACATTAAAACAACATTGGTTGAACGTCTCGGGCTAACTGAGTTGCTCACGCGGACAGGTCCCACGGCATGGGATGTCTATGAATCTTGATTTATCCCAATTGATGGATCTGACGTGTGCAGACCGCTTTAGTGCCATTCCCGACCGGGTTGACATATTTGAACGAGAAATTAAGTGTGCTGTTATTCAACCCGTGTGAACGAGCAAGCATTCCGAGTGTAGAAGAGGAGGACTGTAAGAAAAAAACGATTTTCACGTTTTTAAGATGAATTATTCAATCAATAATGCAGCGATTTATAAGCGTTTTTTTCTATAAGGTGCGGACTTTTCTTAGGAATATTACAGTGTAAACACAGATTTTTAACCTTCGTCATTTTGCCGCTAGCTGGTCCACAAACCGGCCAAGTAGACGATATTTTGTCGAAACTGTCGTTCTGGAACAAAAAATTGTTTAGGCTTTTATTTTAACCCAGATTTTAACCCAATCCATTTTGATGTTAAACAATTGTTTGTAAATTTATGTGTCCAACGACAGTATATTATTATATAAAGTGCCAAAACATGCACTGTACGCACACCTAATATACAGCTGTATCACCAATAAGGTCATGTGGTGCAATGAACTAATATCTACACTATCTTTTCATACCCTCAAATAAACCAATTTTTAAAAAAAAAGTTCCCCTTGAATATAGAGAAATTGGTTAAAATTACCACTTTTAATTGTGGGCAACACCGTCCTAATACACTGAACACAGTGAGTGGCCCCGGTAAAACATCCTGTAGAGACTTCAGTTGTATTCGTTCGCACTCTAGTGGGATATACACCCTGCAATGACAGGATGCAGTAAAGAGATCTTGTCCTTTTTGCCCCCTTTTTAGTCCACTAAAGTAGCTATTAGCCTGATAAGTACCTAGAGAACATAATACACACGACCGCACAGAGGTACATGCATGATGGTTCCGGTCTCTGGCGGTGGAGGAGGCATCAAAAACTCACTCCTATTTTTTTCAGTATCGTTGTGCCCTATGAACTAATATATCAAATTGACTTTTATAACTGATAACTGAATATTTTTGTGTATTGTGCTAATTCAAATGGCAGTATCCAAAAATAAAATTTTGGCTTATGGATGATTTTTGGTTTGATTGTGTGGTTTCTTATAGATATATTGCAGTTTTAAGGAACGCTGCTGTTACAGTGGGCGGGGGCCCTAGGGTAGTGGTTAGCACCGCTGCCTTTCACGCCAGAGTCCGGGGTTCGGTTCCCGGTCTCGGCGGTTTGAAAGAAACAAAATTGTTTCTTCCCCATCCACGTGTGAAAGTTAGATTGTGGGGAGCCGCCGTGACCGAGAGGTAGCGTGCTCGGCCTCAGACCGCCAGGGCTCGAATTTCGAATCCTGTGTCTGGAGGACAGTGTCATCTCAATCATCTCACCATCCTCAGGAGGTTCTCCTGGCCCAGTTTAGCCTATATGTGCACAAAGGTGGCCTAAAGCCCGATTCATTTCATTTTTGCTGTTACAGTAAACAGGAAATACAACGCATATCGGTAACTGGGTTGTTCAACTTATACTGGACAATCGCACAGATCCAATAGTATCATGCAAAGACGAAAGGCAGTAGGTGCTTACTCTTAACGTAAACACTTACCACCTTTTGGCTTTGCATGGCAGATGGGATTTACTCCCATTATGTTTAACCAGTCCTTCTCTCGACAGGCTTTGTCACCGAGCACTCGCCAACACCGCCGTGCAAAGCCACAATGCAGTATCTGCTTACTTTACAAGTAAGCAGATACTGCATTTTGGCTTTGCGGAGCAGAACTAATGCCACTGAAATCCCGGAGCTCAGTGAATTAGGAAGGCCACTGCTGCCCTGTTGGTGTCATATTGAACAAATGAGACAGACGGGTCAAGTTCTCTGCCCTGCTTTCGCTCGTGTGACTCTATTATGCTGGAGCAACAGACGTGGAATTACCTATTCTGATCTGCAAAGCCGAAAGGCAGTATCTGCTTACTTGTTAAGTAAGCAGATACTGCCTTTGTGCTTTGCACGCAGCATTGACAAGCCAGACTCCTTAATCAGTGTTAATCTGTAGTTCATATTCCAGATATGAAAGCATGCATTCTCATTAAATATTTTGAAAATCGCACCTCTGATGAGCCAGCAAGATATTATATATTTGAATTTATAACGGACTTGTTATGGAAACAAAACATCATTTTTTTTATTAATTTGAAAGGAGTGTTTTAAATAAAACAGCGCCAGAAATGCATGTTTAACCCTTCAAACCCTCACGATGCATTAAAGCATAATTTTGCATCTCCGAAAAAGGTTTTAGAAAGAATTTTTTTATGGAACAGTAATAAGATTACATTTTTGTCATATGCCACCTACTTGACCGAGAGGTAGCGTGCAGACATTGGTATAATGTATCGTGACCACTGGGCCACCCGCTGTCTAATACAGGGATACATACATAAGAAGGGTTGATGCACACGGTAACAATAAAGCTACGAAGGCAGTTGGAATATATTCGAGTCCATTTGGTGGGATGTTTATTTTTTACATTTCATTGTTATCGAATATGCATAATTATCACCTTGTTATTAAATAGTCGTATCTTCCATTTAACTCAGTGCCAGATACCACCATTGAAAACCAAGGTGACGATGTACGTGTAATATTTGAGCGGATAACATTTTCGTCAGTATACTTTCGCCTACCTTTATATACTCTCGACTATAAGAATTATTTCAAAATGATCGATAGCATACATACAGTTTTCATTGGCAAAACTAATACATAATCTTACATATTATATATTATTATAATGATACAATATAATACAGTTCATTTGGCCATTTAATATCATCACAGTAGGCATAGCTAAGCCTAATTGACGTCAATGTCTCAGGACATCAAGTAGGTTTTCGTATACTAACAGCATACGCTATAATTCTACTATGATATATGGGCGATTTCGGCGGTACACTGACTCCAACCATTATATTTCAATAGTTTTTCTGTCGGTTCAAACCTGCAAATCTGCTGGTTAATCTAAAACTATACTTGATCTGATGAGCGACTTATGTTGACGCGGTTCCTTGTATACAGGTGATGATGTACGTGTAATATTTGAGCGGATAACATTTTCGTCAGTATACTTTCGCCTACCTTTATATACTCTCGACTATAAGAATTATTTCAAAATGATCGATAGCATACATACAGTTTTCATTGGCAAAACTAATACATAATCTTACATATTATATATTATTATAATGATACAATATTATACAGTTCATTTGGCCATTTAATATCATCACAGTAGGCATAGCTAAGCCTAATTGACGTCAATGTCTCAGGACATCAAGTAGGTTTTCGTATACTTACAGCATACGCTATAATTCTACTATGATATATGGGCGATTTCGGCGGTACACTGACTCCAACCATTATATTTCAATAGTTTTTCTGTCGGTTCAAACCTGCAAATCTGCTGGTTAATCTAAAACTATACTTGATCTGATGAGCGACTTATGTTGACGCGGTTCCTTGTATACAGTGAGTTATAAACCCAATGCCACTACATATATAACATTTTTATTACCATATGAATAATTATAATATCTTAAACTGATACATCCCGTTATGTCCCGTTTTTCTGCGTTCTGTTCCATTGGCAACGTCTTTTAGCAATTTTTAGACAAGCTTCGTCTAGCATGTTCTCGCACTTCTATTCAGCGGTGCAAGGTGTGATGTATTCTTTCCCATGAAACCCTTGCGTGTATTATTGCATACCACTCATGATGTACCCTAAACCTGCATTCTTGGAAGATTCCTTGTGTATGGTGAAATAGAGAAAGGATACATAAGGTTTTTCCTCACTATTTTTACTATATGGGCATACACTGTAGCAAAAAACTCACAATAACTTTATTCATAGAAAGCGAAGCGTATTTGATTTCAGAGCTATTTGTTCCCAAAGTAATGATCACACATTAGAATGGGACAGTCCACCATGTCTACTTTATAGTCATAGTAGAGCAGTAGTTCTTCGGGGTTTTCTTTGCTGCCCCCAACAAATCCACAGTCCAGCAGACTGTCTTCTACGTTTAGTTGACAGCCTGGTTCTCTCGTCTTTTGGGTGAACACGGCCAGCTGAGTGGCTTGTACGTGAGTGTGCTTCATGATTCGTTGAATCAGGCCAGATACTGTCATGTGACTGTGTACCAGCTCCTCGAAGTGACCCGGATGTTCTTTGGAGGTTTCGAAGGCCAAGGCTCGGAAGAGGATCATCACGTATCTGTGAAAAAACATGTATACAGTTAAACAGTTATTTAATCCCTCAGGCCTCCAGTGATGAGAACGCATAAAACTAGGCTAAATAATTATAGGACATTACGTCTTCACAACATTTTTTTAAACTTTGAATTATAAAAACAATTGCCATTTTTTGGCCGTTATAAGACATATCTATCAGAAATTTAATTTTGAAGATATATTTTGAAGGCCATGTAAAGTAAATTCACAGCAATACAATGAAAGTATGTATCACAATGAGCTGTACTCTAAATTATCATATTATTTTATTAGGCCTATATTATACACTAATTATCAGCTGTTGCCAAAAAAAAACCCTGCAAGCGTACACTTTCTCTGGCTGGACAGATCTCACAAATCATGACTTCACACATAAACGTCGCCCGCTATTGAATCTGGACTAACATTGAAACAGCATCGGGTCAATGTTTAATGTATGCTGTGTTTGTGAATGAACTGAATGAGATTCCTATAGGCCCACTTCGACTGGACGAAATGAAATGAAATGAATCGGGCTTTAGGCCACCTTTGTGCACATATAGGCTAAACTGGGCCAGGAGAACCTCCTGAGGATGGTGAGATGATTGAGATGACACTGTCCTCCAGACACAAGATTCGAAATTCGAGTCCTGGCGGTCTGAGGCCGAGCACGCTACCTCTCGGTCACGGAGGCTCCCCACAATACTAACTTTCACACGTGGATGGGGAAGAAACAATTTTGTTTCTTTCAAACCGCCGAGACCGGGAACCGAACCCCGGACTCTGGCGTGAAAGGCAGCGGTGCTAACCACTACCCTAGGGCCCCCGCCCTCGACTGGACGAAGAAGAGTGAGTCAATGCCAGACGCCAGCCAGGAGCATTCTCATTCATCAGATCCACTATCCTGCCACTAGCGTCAGCTACCTAACTGTGCTGGTGTGGCCCTGAGCAGGAGGCCGGCCAGCAGTGGTTGCGGTGATATCCAGCATATCTAGTGCTGCACCTGCATTTAGACAGCGTTGTGCCGGCGCTGCTTGTTAATTGGTCAATTTAAAAAAAATTTATGTAATATAGCAACAGCTTCATGTACATGTATTAAAACCAGCCAGGCATAATAACATCTCATGACGTCAATAATAAGCCGCCGGGAAAGGCCGAAAGGTAGTATTTGCTTACTTTAGAAGTAAGCAGATACTGCCGTTTGGCTTAGCACGTTTGACGTTTTCAAGAAGATATTATATAATTCACAGTCATTGTTTTATTTCAGACCTTCCATTACTCATTATTTATTTAGTGTGAACTGACCAAGCGTAAAAAATCCAGTGCAATAACGGTTGAAAATATCTCACGCTCTGAAAGGTAGGTGTCAAATCAAACTGGCAACTTTTTGCTGTTGAGTGTGGGTACACCGATAAAATAGACATGAAACAAAGCAGAAGAGCTTCACAGTTCATAACTGTGATCTACCGCATAACACGCTATTGAACTTTGTCGAACAATAGGCTACCATTGAAAGCAGTAGACATGCAGTTCTGGTTGAAAACTCATTAAGATTGAGATATAGGCATATATTATCCAGTGGGCCACCAAGGAACCTAAATATCTATCTTGTTCCCTTTGTGACATTATTACCTTCACAATAATATACATGAGTTCAAGTAACTGTTAATTTAACAACGGCGTCTGTTATGAGGGCAATGATTAGAGGCCCGACTCCGCCTAATGACTAAATGAAGCTGGTAGGGCTCAAGCTCTACAAGAACGGTCTCAAATTAACACATTATCCAACTAAATACACACTATTAGGCTTACAATTATCACAAATTAGACTTAAAAACACAGACACTCTCATCATACATATCAAGAATATTAATATATTCTTGATAATATGGTTTAAATGACAGCATGTTCATTTACGCCCTGGTGTTGATCATTTACGCTATTCTCCCGTGTGTGAATATTTGACAGTGACCTATTCGTCCCCCTGTATATGAAAGGGTGTATCTGCCAGGTGGCAGATACACCCTTTCATATACAAGGGAACAGATATATTGATAACAATACCTTGGAACAGCTGGACGCTCGGCTCCGTCCCACACTAAAAGTTTGCAGCGTGGACAATGGCTGTCTTTGGCAGGACGTGATGTTACTGTCAGCGCCGGGTGAACTATATGATCATCATAATCCATAGCGCGATCTCTGAAACATGAAACATGTCTTAGCATTTCGAAGAAATACCATCGCTATCTGTACGGTACATTGTGCGTTCACAGTTCAATATATCTTTTCGTCCTTGAACTATTTTGAATGCTGACATTTTTCATTCTTTTTATATAGGTTGGCAATTGCGTCAGCGCAGTGCCAGCTTGAAAAAAATTAGAAATAACCCAGCGTTCAAAAACGACTATAGTCGTTTTAATCCGTTTTATTAGACAATTTATCACTGTCATTGGGAATGACATCAAGATTTGAAAATGTTTGGTCTCAAATTAAACAATATTTGTAATTTTCAGTTTTTCATCCACTTGCTGTTGTGGGTCGCGATTGCGAGACACAGCTTCAAGTGGGTGATTTTAATTATTTTTGTTAAGCGCACCATCTGCCCGACCTTACCTCACATGGGAGAGTCCGGTTTGCAGTTTGAGGAACTCTATCTCGTTTTTGTCTTGCTGGTCCAGAAGACGACACAGAAGATGTGTCTCCACCTGGTTACAAGGGGCGCCCAGATCAAGTAAACCTTAAAAACAAACATCAGAATAACTTAGCACTCTTGGTTCAATCATAGCGCAGTGCCGCTCGCTCAGCCTGCAACCCCCACCCCCATTTCCCCACAGGCGTGCACTGATGAATCAGTGAACACTCTTGACGGCTGTAGCTCACGACATATATATTTTTTTCAATTAAGACATTTTTCTCAGCGGAGAAGGCGCAGCTGTGTTGTTTGTTCCTGACTAAGAGGTCGAAATCTCGTGTTTGAGGGGGGCTTGTCTTTTCGGGAATCACGTAGATTGTCAATTGGTAAAGCTATGGACCACTTAGCCGTGGACGAGCCAAAGGTGTGGGCCGTGGATTGCTAGACATGTATTCGTTTACCTGATAGACTTGCTTTTTCTCAGTATGGCGGTGACTAAGAACGATTTCCACCCCAAATTTAAAAAAAATCCCATTACTCCTAAATAATCTTGCGACAAATGTACTGAGCATGCGATGTAGTAGGTGAAATGTTACTGATTCTAATAAATCTTTTATCAACCTGATTAATCGAGATCAAATATTAGATATGGCCGTCCGAAAGAATGTCCACGTTTTTGAGTGGGAAAAATCTCTGGCTGAAACCTCCAGGTGCATGTTCTGATTCATTCACGTTGGGCTATGGACTACTGGGGTACACAAACTTATAAACAACATGACGCTGCAATCACAACGTGGACGACCTTTGAGATCAGCAACCGCGTTATTTCATTAATTTTAGGCAATATTTTTTTGTAAAAATGGCTAGCAAACAAGCACCATTTACACGGAAAGGGTCAACGACCGAAAAATGTAGATTGAAATTCCAGCACTATATCCGCATATATATCACACAATGGAACAAAACAGCTACAAAACTAGAAAAGGATGTTCCAGAGGCGGATCCAGAAAAAAATCTGACAGGGCTCCAATCATTATATATGTACGATATATATGGTAATTTTCAGGTTTTAAATATCCGTTAAGTTTTTATATTAAGTTGTTCGTGAAGTCTACAAATTAAAAAAAATATATTCTGTATTTAGGCCTAACAGATAAGCCTATAGTCACTGAAATTTGGAAGGTCACATTTAACTGACGCTGAGTGTTTTGGCTTTCACGGCTGAGTAACTTACTCAGCCGTGAAAGCTCAATCTCTCCTCATCCATCGTTTAGTTATCACAAGTATAGGCGTAGTCCACTTAACCCTTATTACGTGATACCAATTATTACGGAAATAACTATTCACGACACGTTGGTTTGATGCTGGGTCAGCGCCGGAAATACCAGGCCAACATTGAGTTAGCGTTGGGGTAACATCCAGTGGCAATGGACTCTCAAGCTGGTATTGTGGGGTTTTGTTAAGTTAACATGTTTAACATGTTTTCATGTTTCCAAATGTTTCAAAAAAAAAGAAAAAATTGGAAAGGGTGGTGGGTAGGTGGGGTCTGAACAATCCGAGTTTGTCTCGGATTTTTGGAATTGTTTTAACTTGACAAGACTCCTTACACAAACACATTATAATGTTATAAGTTAGGCTAACTAGCAAAACCGTACCAATCTCTGACTGATATGATCAATCTAAACGAATTGATGATGTAGGCTACTTTATGTTTTCACGCTCACGCATTATCGGATAGAATATAAAATATACAATTACCAGATCTATATCAGTACAAAAAGTATAAAAAAAGTACAAAAAAATACCTTAAAACAAAACAAAAAGTAAACAGAACAAACGTACTACAATTTCAATGTGTAGAGCGCCTTCAAAGCTAGGTGTATTTAATTTATTGAAGTCTTCTGAAACAAAGGGTGGTGTGAATTGTTATGCAATAGACGGTCCCCAGTGACAACCAGTTTGCACTTGTAGGCCTATACTGCCGTGCAAAATCAAAATGCAGTATCTACCTACGCTACAAGTAAGCAGATACTGCCTTTTGACGTTGTAGAGCAGTGTAGGCCTACATTTTGATTTGGCGGGACTGTTAATTACACCTGCTGCCGGTATCCCCCCACCCTTTCACACCTCTTGGTGACAGAATTTATCTTCAGATCAATGAAACAGCCTAATTGACCAACAACGAAAGATAAGCTATCAGTTGTGTTTTGGAACCCTGTCATCAAAACGGCGACAGGGTTCCAATCCCCCAAAATATCAAATTATTTACCGTTATTTTAGGTATCTAACCCTGTAATTTGGTAGATTTGAAAACGCTGACAGGGTTCCGGAACCCTGTCAACCCGGTCTAAATCCGCCACTGTGTTCTGTCAAACATGTGTGTACCCGGCAGCAGTGTATAATATTGAAAGTGGTCTGCAAGCAGAAGTGCAATGAAAAGGCCTCACTCTGGTTCACTCGTGTCACCAGTGTCTCTCTCTCTACTTCAGACACTGGTCATCTTCCCCAGATCAGCTAATATTCACCACCAGGGGACAGAGATTTCACAGCCACTCTCTGTACTGCCGCATCTAGGTGCGTGGGAAAAACGCCGCTTCTTTTAGAACGATGGCCTCACAGAGTGCAAAATAACCCGAATCATGATACATATGATAATACTATTGACGCTTTTGAAAATGAGATAAAAATACTAGGCTGAATATACACTGATATATACCGTATATAGTAGAAATTGTGCTTAGCTTATACTTTTAAAAACTTCATTAAATTAATTATCAATAAATATAAAATTGAAAGTGGAACACTCATGGATACCCCCAGGTTTGTATGACGAGCACTGTGTGCACAGATTACCATGTGTTGCCAGCGGGTGGGCAGGTGTGCATCTAAACACAACTGACCGATCAAGATCTACCTCACCGCTCCTGCCTCATTTATGAATTGCTGGCTGCCGGTTGGCAGACGGTGACGTAACAGACGACAGATACACCTGGTGTTGAATATGTGTAAATTCCACTCAAAAGCTCAGTGGGTGACTGTGACACTCACTGATAGCTCAGTGTACACTCTGGAGGAACCGCCTACGCCATCACAGTGTCCCTTGTACCAGGTAAGTATGCTAGCAATCACCGGCACTAGCCGAGTGTGTGCAAACAAGATATGGTTCATCACGGCCATAGAAAACTCCGTTGTATTTGCTAATTAACACGATAAATCGCACCAGAGGTTTCAAGTACAATGTCAGAACCATTGCCAACTACATGATAGCATTTGTAGACCGCACGTTGTTCGTATTCACCTACAATCATGCGAACAATTTTCGCAAAGCAAAAATATAGATTCCCCCTACAGAGTGGAGGGGGGCTCAAACACCGGTTTACTACAATAAAAGGGTTTGCATCTACCACTCTGCGATGTGGTAAATACGCCCCTTTATCGCTATGAAAATCAATGCTTGAGATTTGACCATTTTACTTACCTGATTTGAATTCGTTCCACGTTACCACACCGTTTCCGCCTTCGTCAAACTTTGTAAATAAATGAATTAACAATTTGTCGTTTTTCTTCAGCCACCTGTCAGTGCGATCAAAAAAATCCACAAAAGGAGCTCCTGACTGGGAAAAAACGTCTGCCGCCTTGTCCATCTTGCCCTGCAACAACATTTTGGTTGACCTTTCTTACAGTGAGTTAAATTGTAGTCAACTGGTCAAGGTAAGACATATTACTGAAACAAAAGGTTTATTTTCTTTAAGATTTCGACTGAAAAATCAAAGGCGTTAACATAGGCCTACTTCATTTTTGGCGAAATCTGCATGGAAGCTAGAAGGTCTTATTGACCGCTCAAGTGACAGCTTTGACACAGTGGTTATATTATTGAGTATTTTTTATTTATGCCACTATATGTCGTATGTTTTATGCGACTGCTCATTATTGAATGTCGATATTATCTCATGCTTTTGAGCAGTTAAAATGAATTATGCCACAACTGCCAACTCAGCTATCCTGGCCCAATGATGGCCCAGGGTCGCAGACACTGGGCCAACAAGGCCTGTACCCAGGTGAATGGCATGTCTTTGTTTTAGCTCTGTTATACATTTTCGAGTGTTCGAATGAGTGAAGGCAACATTCCGATAGATTCCAACTTTTAGAAACATACGTTGGCAACGTAATCAGGTTTCGAAAAAGACAAATTATGACAAAATGTCGGTCATTACATTTTTGTCTTTTAGATCCACCCGTTTTCAATGCCATGTTTTCCGGTTGCCATGATTGACACGGAAGTTGTATCGAGTCAACGATTTGATAATTCCCTTCTAAAGATTTTTTAAATATTTACTAGCCGTAATCTATGACAAAAAGTTCTTAACTCGCATTAGGATAAGTATGTAAGATCGTTAAATACGTTGCTAGTTTAACTACAATGTCATTGGGAAATCGCCGTTTAACGGGGTTTTCCCAACGAGTCTAACTTTTCCGAACACGAAGGTTCAAAACACCTAAATTCGGCCAATTGACATATTTTACATCTTTGCAGGACATCGTGAACATCGCCAAAATACACAGATTATATTCATGGGACGTTCGTGGCAACTGGCTGGTGTAGTGACAAAAATGAAGGGACTTTCCTCAGTGTTGATCCTTTCAAAGAATAAAACAAAACTACATCGGACCCTTCATCTAGACCCCCAGCGGCTTGGTTAAATCGATTATAATAAAGAGATGGTTGTTATTAATTGTATGAACATTCCGAAATACACACTTATCGGGTACATATCTCTTTCAAATGGGGGGTGGAGAAATTTACGATGATATTAGCCTAAATAACACAAATTTAAACTTGTCAACTTTTTAAGTTCGGGGGCAGTTGGGCCTGTCCCTTTAAGCTAACATTGGGCTAGCGGCATTGAATTGAATGTAAAAGGGTCACATCCCAGCAGACACGATATTGGATCAAAGCTGGTCCAGCGTCGCATACGGTGGACCAACTGCACTAAACCAACATTGGGCAAAGTTTCATAATTCGGCACATGACGCAAAATTATGGAAATTGTGGCTGCACTTGAACAAAAAAGCTCCTTAATTGACATTTTTTTGTCGTACATACATGTGGTAAGGAAGAAAGGTTCTACATACATGTGAAGCCGTTCAACTTTTCAGAACATACGACGAAAAATACTACAAGAACATATGTTCTAACGGTGTTCAAAATATCTAGTGCGTGTATCTAATGAGCCACCCATTGCTGGTTCTATGAAATATTAAAGCAAACCTTCCATTATATTACCAGTACCTGAGTACAGAATAACGACATGTAATTATTTCAAATTTATGACAGCCCACATCATTACACCGACTTTATTCAAAGGAACCCTTAAGGTTACAGAACAATTTGTTTCTTCTCTTGCAGCTAACGCGACCACAACTTCAAGACATAGTGGATAAAAAATACTTACATAATAAAATATAATATAGTATAATTTTAATCAAAACAATCTGGCTAATTTATAATGGCCATTCCTCGCTCAAATGTTATTGTTCTCGGTGGACAGTAAAAAAGGGCTGAAAACAGACGCAAGTGTGATAAGTACTCTTAAGATTAAGGTAGGTGCTGCAGTGTTAATTAATTGGTGATAATTAGGCTTACAGTCAGAAGGAACACATAATTATGTGGTTTTTGTGCTTCGCCAACATTGGAGACGGCGGCCCAGCTTCGAAACAAAATCGGTTTAATGTCTCGTTTGCATTATTGTGTTTCGTGGCTGTTCAATACCCAGTAAACGGAAAACATTTGTATAACATTTGTACATTGTTGGACTAACGTCGAAGACGTTGGGCCGACGTTGTACAAATGTTGTACAAATGTTTTTGTGTTTGCTCGGTATCGCACTCTGTCAGAAATTTACATATATTACATCTGCTCTATTTGATCAATCGTGTGATCATTTGCATGAAACAATCATTTCCGGTTGCAAGGGACCACAATATTCGTCATCATCTGGACAAACTAGATTTACTCCCATGCCGAATGACTGAATCATGTATTCAAACGCTAAATTATGTTGCATAGCTACGTAATTATGTCATGAATGGTCATGTTGTCTAACTCGCTGAGCCGCAGATGTCATTAGGGTACTTTACCCATGATGAATTGACAAAATAATATTAAAACATGAGAAAACTAAAGGAAAAGAAAACTAGGCCCTGTGGAAAATAACTGTATTCTCATGTTGTCTGCATGTGGTTGAAAGCAGTAAATAAATCTGATATATATTGTATCAGATGCCACGAAAAAGCATAATGTGAGAATGGCGCTACCTTAATATCTGACATAAATCACGGATAACTTATTTCACATAGATGTAGAAAACATGAATGCAGCTTAAAAATAGCCTTCCACGACGCCGTCCCAACATTAAACCAACATTAAAGGTTCAGCAAATATAATGTCTGCTGAGGGAGGGAACCTCCTGAGGATGGTGAGATGAGTGAGATGACACTGCCCTCCAGACACAGGACTCGAAATTCCCGAGCACGCTACCTCTCGGTCACAGAGGCTCCCCACAATACTGAGTTTTGCGAGTGGATGGGAAGAAACGTTTTTGTTTCCTTCAAACCGCCGAGACCAGGAAGCGAACCCCGAACACCAGCGTGGAAGGCAGCGGTGCTTACCACAACCCTAGGGCTCCGCGGCAGAAGGAAGCCCGAAGACGGGGCATGGCCTACACTTATCTAGTGACTTCAAGGGTTCTTTACGAGGGAGTGGCGTGACGCACTTCCCAGCAATCACGAGACCTTCCATCCATTGTCGGTTCAATGTTGGCCCATCGTCGCAGACGATGGGCCAACATTGAACCGGCATTGGATGAACGTCTCGTGTTAGCTGGTTTCCGTGCAGTGACAGTTACCTTTGCCTTCTCCGCCTTGGTGAGCTTCTTTTTCTTGGGTTTTCCCGTCTGCGTCCCCGCCTGGGCCACGGACATCAGCGTGGTCGGGTCCATCATGTCAGAAGCAACTGGAGCTGTCTGGCGTTTTCTGCGACAGCAAGAATCACAAAACGAGCCATCGTTAATACTAGCAATGCAGTGCAAAAATCATTCAGCTTTTTTTTCGGCGGAATATTTATACAAAATTTCTACTGTTCCTGTTGTCTATTACATGTTGAAAGATCACAGCATTTCAATTGATCAAAATCCATGCTTAGGGAATCAGAATTTTATAGAGGTATGACATTATGAATTCATTGAAAAGATAACAATCTACCGTCAGCTAGACATTACATGTCTCTTTTAAGAGGGACAAGTTACCTCAAAGCTGCTAAGCGATCAGTGAAAGCGTCATTTCGGACTACTCGAAGCAGCAATTCCGGAATAATGTATCATTATAATGGGTACATGTAAGCCTACGTACGTGTTATGAAGTCGTAAATCAAATTCGGTGTGTGTCTATAGGGGGTCTAACCGAGAGAAAAAGATGGCGACACAAATATACTCTATGGTATAGCCTATTACTAAAGTGTGTTCACTTGTCATGACTTGCAATGTAATATTATTGTACAGTGCCTCTAAATGTAATCGGCTCTACAAGATTAAGTATTCTGTACCATTTATAAGCAGATCAAGACTAATTCATAACAGATTTTCTTTATCATATCAGGCGGAGACGTAGGCTACTTGGGAAATGAAATGAATGGGGTTTTAGGCCACCTTAGTGCACTTATCGACTAAACTGGTCCAGGAGACGTGTAGGCTACTTGGGAAACATAACAGCATAACCCAGCAAACAGGAGAAGTGGACTAGTAGGCTTGATGCTGGGCCGGCGTCTTAGACAATGGGTCAACAATAAAGCAACATTGGTTTAACGCCTCGTCTATCTTAGATAGCTTGTGGTGTGAGGATCTGCGTTTTGAGTGCATTCCCAGCAAACATGAGACGTTGGCCCAACGTTGGCTTACTGTTGGCCCACCGTCTACAACGTTTGCCCAACAGTAAACCAATGTGTACTGTTAGGCCAACGTATCATGTTTGCTGGGTTGATATAGGCCTGTACCAGTGTACGTTATATACAGGATTCAGTACGTGTACGTTGGGTCATCTTTGTTTCTATGTCGTTGTTATTGGGCAAAGCACTTCACCCTCGCGGGCTTCACAGCACGCAGGCATAAATGATTACCTGGTAGTACAGAGTTGACAATGTGCAGGATAAGTTATTTTTTTATATCAATCAACAGGCACTAAATATAATAATATAATGCAGGGGCGTGGCACACGTTGGAAGGAGTGTGCTTGTGATCAGACACGACTCGGTCTTGCAAAGCCAAAGGGCAGTTAACTCTAGACTTATCATGCTTAGTTAATTTATTTAAATTTTCACCCATTTGAATTTATGTCTCGCTGCCGCGACCCACAATTTCAAGTGGGTAAAAATTACTCATATTTGTTTAATTTGAGCACAAATATTTGCAAATCTTATGTTTAGACACACATTTCGTTCCCAATATCAGTGATTTGATCGATCAATAAAATAAATTAAAAGCGACAATAGTCGTGATGAACATGATAAGGGTTTTAACCCTTTAACCGCCGGAGCCGCATATATTCGAGTTTTCATTTTTTATTAGCACATTAAGTACCACCTTTTAAACATGTTAAAGATAAAATGTGACATCAATCAGCAATATTTGAAAACAGTTGACCACCATTTTGTCAAATCTGAATAATTTTCACTCACTTGAAGTTGTGGATCGCGTCAGCGAGACACAACTTCAAGTGGGTGAAAATTCAGATTGAATAATTTGGCGGTTAAAGGGTTAATGCCTTTTTCCTTGCAAAGTAGAAATGTAGACCCCTGTTCCCTCATCCTATGTAATTTCTTACAAATGAACAGATTTGCGTACAAAACTATTTTGTAACTCAATCGAAACTCGGATTTCAAACATGTGCCAAGGTCTTGGGGTGGACTATGACTCATGATGATCATGATAATACTGTTGACATTCAAATGTCGTCTACAGTTAAAAACCTAACACGTACGTAGGCCTGATATAAGTGCATGCGACATTTAAAAGTAGGATCATATAGCAAAAGCTTGTCAAGAGCGGACGATTTATGTGATAGAGTCTATATATAAATACATACATGGCGATCGTCGACCTTCTAGAAAACCCCAGCAAACACATATTCACCTAATGTTGAGTTAATGTTGGGCTAACGACGAAGACTGTGTGCCAACATTAAGCCAGCATTGGTTCAATGCCTTGTGTTTGCAAACTGTCAAATTACCAGTACACTTTTACTTTTTGATACTCAGAACGTGTCATGCAAAAATATGAAAATATAATTAAATCGGAGTCACCTTTGTCACCAATTTGTTATGTGAAATTAAATAGATTGACTGCTTATCTATGTCATCTGTCCGCTAATTTAAAGCCAGCAGCCTTCAGAAATGAGGACTCGATCTGGCTATGTTCTTTTGCCAGTGCTGACGAGTCATCATTATAGCTGTGACGTATAGCCTGCATCATGTAACAGGATATCTGGAAACGTTATTCGTTACAAACATTTCAGAATATATATAAAAATAATAAACAGGATATAAAGGAACTCCGGTGGTAATCACCCGAATCCCCGCATATGTGTGTACACGAGACTCCTCCCCTTGATCGCTGCTAAACTGTCGCGGTACAAGTGTGCATACAGAGCATGCTCTCAGTAAAATACTGTAATTTTAAACCGGTACACCCACTCTAACATATTAGGCTATGTGGATATGTATAAGGTTTTAAAAATATTAACCCATAGAGCGCGAAGTTGTTGAATTTATATTTTCAGCCACTTGAAGGTGTGCTTCACTACCGCGACCAACAATACAAGTGGGTGAAAATTACTCGTAGGCCTATCTGTTTAATTTGGGACCAAAAATTTGCAAATCTTGGTGTTTAAACACCTAATTGGTGTTTAAACACTAATTCCCAACAACACGATTTAATTCAATTTAATGATTTAATCACCTGATAAAACTTATTAAAATGAATATAGCGCGCTCTAAGCATTAAAGGGTTACGCTTTCCTATGACTGCACTCGATCGATCGTTCTATACTAGTATATATCACTATGTTCCGGCCATTAATTAACCCTCTAACCCTTGAAGCGCTGAAATACTTTCTTATAATTCATGGAGACCAAAGGTTTTTTTCGATTTGAAATCATCATAAATGTCTTAGTTAGATCTTTCTTTTTCATTTGAATACCTATTTTATGTGTCTACGGCCATTATAAATATTTTCCCTCTCACACATGATGCTTCAAAGCATCGTTTTGCTTCTCTGAAGAAAGACTTAGTTTTCTAAAACTAGGCGTTTTCGTGGAATTGTTTAATAAGTACGATATCTTTTTCTCATTTGCCGCCCACTTCAAGTCATCTTCATCCACTACAATTAACCCTTTAACCGCCGGTGCCGCACATATTCGGGTTTTTATTTTTATTAGCACCACCTTTTCAAACATGTTAAAGATAAAATATGACATCAATCAGCAATATTTGAAAACAGTAGACCTCCATTTTGTCAAATATGAATAATTTTCACTCACTTGAAGTTGTGGATCGCGTCAGCGAGACACAACTTCAAGTGGGTGAAAATTCAGATTAAATAATTTGGCGGTTAAAGGGTTAAGCCGCGAAATTCGCAGCTTGTAGTGGATGAAGATGACAATGGTAAATTCAGGGTCGATTCGGCTTAATGCTGTGCCAGGGTCGCATTTCTGATCTGAGGTAATTATGGACCAATCTCACATATTTTCTTTCAATACTCACTTTTTCTTTTTCAGAGGCATATTGACTGGTGGTCAGTTTAATTTCTTATTATAGCATCAGAAAAGATCCAGTTGTGACTTGGTCATTCTCAATCTGTAAGTATATAGTATATGCAAGTAGGCCTACTTAAATATATTATATGAATATAAACACAATGTGTCCAGAATATAAGCAGAAGCAGTGGTTACGCATCTTCCCTTGGCCAGTCTTACGCGAGTGCTACCGCGGGCTCGCTATAGGAAAATGTGGTTACGAAGCCCCACATTCTCCACGATGATAATCGCCATCAATCACGCAAAATAGTGTGAAAATAATGTGTTGAAATATGGGAAGCTCAGCCAGGAGAAAAACAGGTGATCCATATAAAAATACGTGAGACACCTATTTGGGCGGCTGTTTTGTGCTTTGTTGGGTTCATTTCACTATTTACACGTCTGCACACAAGTTCTGATCAGATGAGACCCAGGTTTTACTGAGGGCTTTTAAAGATAAAAATCCTAAAATAATTTGGATAGGATATGGCCTAGTGAAAATATGGCCCAGCCACCCTCCTATCGAAAATAAATTGAAATTGGAATAGATTCCCCAAAATAACACGAACACACAAGTATACGTTTTACATTTAATGATGCATATAATATATAGAATCTAACTACATTTTGTTAATATCACAAATCCGTTGACTGAATGTACATTCAGACTTCGGAAAAAAAACTATTCGACGGCATTTTGATAAATTTCACTTTCGCTGCGTTCACCTGTTTACCAATTGCGACTCGTGAGAAGAAATACGTCAACAAAATAAAAAACAAAATTACTCTAATTTTCCATCGAACCACCCACCCTGGTCACCCACTTCGGATTTTTTAGGGATTATTGAAATTTTTAAAATTCTTAATGACCCCTTACAGCGGCAATTGATAATCACCATAATGCCCTGAAAAATCAAAAGGCAGTATCTGCTTAATTATAAAGTAAGCAGATACTGCCTTTGGGATTTGCACGGCAGTGTGGATGCCTGTCATTATATGAAAAGAGATTGAAACCCGTGATGTAATATGTAATTTTATATAGGCCTTTTACTATTTATTTCCAAACATTGCCTGAAATTGCTTCTCTATGATATTACCACCGATCACAACATATAGGCCTAGTAAAGCCTATACATTCCAGCACCTTGATTAATTTCTATTGCAACTAATTCACTCCCATAAAAACGTTTAGTAAAAAAACGTGTGATGATACATATATTTAATTTTTAATATAAACAAACTAGCCTAAATGTATAATTAGATTATATTCAACCGCGCTGTCCATACTCACCAAAAGGACAATATAAGATATATTTACATACAGCCCAGGTAATCCGTAGCTGTACCACGTACACACCATGTGTTACATTCCTAATGTGTTATCATGTTGTTAATGGCAACCAGGTAACAGCGGACGGTGAACGACATCAATCACCAGATGACGCCGATGTGTGGTGCGACACAGTGCCATGAATGAATGAATCAACCGAGGAAATAAAATGAAATGAATCGGGCTTTAGGCCACCTTTGTGCACATATAGGCTAAACTGGGCCAGGAGAACCTCCTGAGGATGGTGAAATGATTGAGATGACACTTTCCTCCAGACACAGGATTCGAAATTCGAGTCCTGGCGGTCTGAGGCCGAGCACGCTACCTCTCGGTCACGGAAGCTCCCCACAATACTAACTTTCACACGTGGATGGGGAAGAAACATTTTTGTTTCTTTCAAACCGCCGAGACCGGGAACCGAACCCCGAACTCTGGCGTGAAAGGCAGCGGTGCTAACCACTACCCTAGGGCCCCCGCCCATTAACCGAGGAGGTTATATGGATATACCATCCTTGAATGAATGAAATAATAAATGAATGAATAAATGGATGGATAAACGAATGAAAGAATGAATGAATAAATGTCTAAATGTCTGAATGTCTGACTATTTAAATAAATAAATAAATAAATAAATAAATAAATAAATAAATAAATAAATAAATAAATAAATAAATAAATAAATAAATAAATAAATAAATAAATAAATAAATAAATAAATAAATAAATAAATAAATGAATGAATGAATGAATGAATGAATGAATGGATGGATGGATGGATGGATGGATGGATGGATGGATGGATGGATGGATGGATGGATGGATGGATGGATGGATGGATGGATGGATGGATGGATGGATGGATGAATGAATGAATGAATGAATGAACGAAGGAACGAACGAACGAACGAACGAACGAACGGACGAACGAACGAACGAACGAACAAACGGTACGAACGAACGAACGAACGAACGAACGGACGAACGAACGAACGAACGAACGAACGAACGAACGAACGCACGAACGAACGAACAAACGAACGAACGAACAAACGAACGAACGAACGAACGAACATACGAACGAACGAACGAACGAACGAACGAACGAACGAACGAACGAACGAACGAACGAACGAACGAACGAACGAACGAACGAACGAACGAACGAACGAACGAACGAACGAACGAACGAACGAACGAACGAACGAACGAACGAACGAACGAACTAACGAACGAACCAACCAACGAACCAACGAACCAACGAACCAAACAACGAACGAACGAACGAACGAACGAACGAACGAACGAACGACCGAACCAACCAACGAACCAACGAACCAACGAACAAATATATACATAAATAAATAACTGAGTGGGTGGGTAAGTGGGTGAGTGGGTGAGTGGGTGAGTGGGTGGGTGAGTGAGTGAGTGAGTGAGTGAGTGAGTGAGTGAGTGAGTGAGTGAGTGAGTGAGTGAGTGAGTGAGTGAGTGAGTGAGTGAGTGAGTGAGTGAGTGAGTGAGTGAGTGAGTGAGTGAGTGAGTGAGTGAGTGAGTGAGTGAGTGAGTGTACAAACAAACTACAAACAAACTACAATCAAACTACAAACAAACTACAAACAAACTACAAACAAAACAAATAGGCCCGGATAACTCCCTGACGCAGCTGATGGATGCGAAATGACCCAGCTAGATAAAACTATTCTCCAGACACAAGGTAAATTCGAAATTCAAATCTTGGCGGTGTGAGGTAGTGCTCCCCACAATACTAAATTTCTACGAGTGGATGCGGAGATTTAAAAAAATCTTTGAAACCTTTATATTGAGCGAAGGGAACTAATTGCAGATGAACCGTATTAGGCGGCTCATAATTATATATAGATCTATATTGGTCAAAATGTTTTGGCCAATATAGAGGACTTTAACAAAAATCGCGCAAAAAGGGGTGGGCATGTGTTGGTTGAATAGAGGTACATAGTATACTTGACCCGTTCAATGATCCATACATTTTTTTAACTGCCGCAATCCCAATTTATCAGTTTCAGATTTCAGATTGATCACATTATCAGTTTTCTCCCCCCCCCATCATAGATAGATTAATTCCGCCCTTGTTTATCAAAAAGAAGGGGTACTTAAACTAATGTATTACACTGTTCTATTCTTGTTTATTATTGGTTGCAAAATATTACTTCAGGCACCAACATTCTTATTTTTGCTGTTGCGCACATACAGATAGGCCCAGCAGCACCATGACAAAAGTGTAGGGCCTAATCTAAACAGGTTCAATAAACAACGTGCTCACTTTTCTTTTTAGTGTGGCTCATGTATGGTGCAATTAAGTACAGGCCTATCCAGCTTGCTAATAGGCCAAGCACCGGTAAAAGATTCCAGTTTATTATTGTTTGAGGAGAAAAAAACCTGTGTTTAATCGTCCCATAGTGGCCATCTATCTACATGTTTTGGATATACATAGTCTACATTACCTGAGTTGTGGGACGGGGATTAGTGGGACGAGGAGGTAATGTAGGTCGAGGGTCGTGGTTTGTAGGTAGAAGATCCGGTGGTTCGAGAGGCCCCTCCACTGGGGAGAAGTGGTGTGGTTTGATTGAGTAATTAGTTAATTATACACGTTTGCTAGGGTACACAGTGGGCCCCTCTACCCACTCGAACCCGATCGACAATTGACCTATAGCTATACAGAAACTTCTGTTCTCTATCATTCCATAATAGTATATCTACCCCCGACCCCGCGTTGTTGATTTATTGTTGGTTTCATATTAGGCCGATGTCGCAGACGACTATCATCAAAGTCAAGGTATAGTGTTATAGAAAAAATATACTTTTATAGCACTTACGTCCTCGGCGATATGAGCTCAGAGGTGTAGCAAAACATAATCGTGACAAGATTCAAAGTAATAAAATCAGTTTGAATCCGTCGTTTGGTCTAACCAGACAAGCCTGACCAAAAAATAGGGTTAACAAAAGTTTTCGATTTCTTTAAGTTAATTGGTTATTTATATATATATATTTGTAAAGCGAATTTCTAACAGAAGCTCATACCAAAGTCCAGGTGCTGCAACGGAAGGGGCCTACTGAAATTCTGATCTCTGAAACACGCAGTTGATCTAGGTCACTGGAACGAAATCTCCGTAACGTCTGTGATGGCTCAATCAGAAATATTTTGAAGATTAATGCGTGTCCACTTGTCAGAGCCTTACAGGTCATGAACATAATTTAATTTTGATTTTATGTCAATAAGGTAACCAGTGTAATGATTTTGGTATGAGGTGATGATGAGGTATTGATGAGGTATTTGACAAAAACGGGGAGACCTAGCCAAAATCAGTGCCAACAGTCAGCCTAAATCGGTGGCCTCATGAACATGTCCAACTTTCCACTGGTTGTGTTGTGTAAACTTAAGGCCTATATGCCTAGATCACTGTAGCTGTCTGGATGTGCACCCACATTATTTGTTGTCAGTTTCTGTAGGCCTACAAGCCTGGATGTAAAGACCAATAAGGACTTTAAGTTGATATCAGGGGCAGATCTAGTTTTTCAGTGACGGAGGGTTTAAAACTTGACAAAGGAATATTTTACTGTGAGGGCGTCGGATGAGGCTGCTCCCGGTAGGCTAAAATGTTCGCTTTTCAAATGCTTCCTCTTGCAATCTAAAACATATTGGGCACTGTTTGTCCCTTAGTACATATCACCAGTTCATTAGATGATAAAAAAAATTCCAAGGGGGGTTTAAACCCCCAACCCCCCCCCCCCTTGGATCCAACCCTGCATATGACGTTTGCAATTTGTTACTAATCCATAGGCTATAGTGAGAAACAGCGCTGGTGTTGAAAGGTTTGAAAACAAATATTATATTGACTTGCATATTTTGTGGTCAATTCTTTTCTGTGAGTTTTTTTTCGTGGGCATGAGTGGTGCTGTAAAACACCCGGTCGTGTCAAATAGGCAATTGAAAAATATGCTACTATACCTGCATGCATATGGGCTCCTACAGCTGTGGCAGACATAGGCCCCTATGTTTATAAATAGGGCCAAGTCGATTTGTGAAATTAAGACCTATAAAGCGTATTCACAATTATTATTCATATTAATGGCCGGTAAAACAAATTGCGAAACCACTAAGCTCTTTATGAAAAGAATAATGTGTCAATAAAGTCGTTCTGTGATTTTGGCGTAAGGTGGCGCTTTCTGGCGATTTAATTTAGACTGTTTATATTTTGTGATCACTTCTAGTTTTAAGGTGACCCTTCTATAAATTCAGAGGGCGAGAGTGAAGCTTCCTTGTTTACGCGGCTGTTTGAAAAGCAGCTGTTGTTAACTTACTCTCAACTAGGGCCCAGGGCCATTCATTTCTGTGCTTGGGACTACGTCTTCACGCGGATTGCAACAGATCACGTTACCTCTAGTCCGAGGGAATCTGACTTGCTGGTGTTCGGTACCCTCCACTGTTATGGCAATAGCCATTCATCAGGGTCTGACCACGGACTAGTTACCTCCCCCACTCGTGACATTCTTGCCACATAGATCCTAGTAAACACTAAATATTTGTAAGACATTTTTACAATGTTGGACCAACGCTGGGGCGGCGTTGTATAAATGAAATTACAAATGTTTTGTGATTACTGGGATGCTGCTTGCTCAAATAAGATCACATTCTTCAAAATAGATGGCCCCAGGCCACACACCTGATACGTGGATGGCCCCAGGCCACACATTTGATACGTGGATGGCACCAGGCCACACACTTTAAATAGATGGCCCCAGGCCATATACTTTAACTTAGTTTATGCGGCCTGCAGCCACACACTTTTAAATGTGATGGCCCCAGGCCACACACTTTAGGTTGATGGCCCCAGGCCATACTTTAACTTAGTATATGCGGCCTGCAGTCACACACTTTTTAAGTTGATGGCCCCAGGCCACACACTATAGGTTGATGGCTCCAGGCCACACACTTTCAGTTGATGGCCCCAGGCCACACACTATAGGTTGATGGCCCCAGGCCACACACTTTAGGTTGATGGCCCCAGGCCACACACTTTCAGTTGATGGCCCCAGGCTACACACTATAAGTTGATGGCCCCAGGCCACACACTTTAGGTTGATGGCCCCAGGCCACACACTTTCAGTTGATGGCCCCAGGCCACACACTAATTTTTAAGTTGATGGCCCCAGGCCAAACACTATAGGTTGATGGCTCCAGGCCACACACTTTAAATAGATGGCCCCAGGCCACACACCTTTTAGTTGATGGCTCCATGACACACACTTCAAATGGATGGCCGCAGGCCACATATACTTTAAGTAGGCCCAGATAACACCAAGTGTGTGGCCTGGGGCCATCAACTGGTAGTGTGTGGCCTGTGGCCATCAAATTAAAGTCTGTGGCCTGGGGCCATCTATTTAAAGTATGTGGGCTTGTGGCCTGGGGCCATCAACTGATAATGTGTGACCTGGAGCTATCAACGTAAAGTGTGTGGCCTGGGGCCATCAACTTAAAGTGTGTGGCCTGGGGCCATTTATTTGAAGTGTGTGGCCTGGGGCCATCTAAGCATGATTTACTAAAGCTTGAGTAATTTTAATTTGGATGGCCCCAGGCCACACATTTTGGACTTGATGGCGTAGTAAAATATCGATTCGAAAGTAGTTCTCAGTTTGTAAGATGGCCCTGGGCCCTAGTTGAGAGTAGAAAAACAACGACTGCGTTTGAAAATGGCGCTTCAGATATCTGAAGACTGGGTTCGCGAAAGAGTTCAGTTAAAACATAATAATTTAGGTAAACCCGTTGTCCAGAAAAAGGCATATCCAATTACTATGTCTGTCTAGCTACATCTAAATCATATTTTAGGCACGTGCCAAAAATGTTATAGTGTGAAAGCAGTGAATCAGTCGCTGACCACAAATCGCAATTTAATTTGTTTTGGACGTGTTCATGCCCATTCTTCTCATTCTGATTCTCAGTCAATGGCTCTAGCCTCTAGGACTTTTCCCACCATAGACGTTTCTCACCCCAAGACGTTTCGCCCCTCGTCTTTGAGACGTTCCGCTTCCGTGGTTGGGATGTCTTGCCCCAGTATAAGACGTTTCGCACCATGCCATGACATAAGATAAGTCATGATGTCATGACTCCGACTCAGTCATGCCGAGTCATGGTCCATGCCTACAGTCTGTTTCACCAGAACCTGGGAGTAGCCTTTTTCCAATTTGCTCAGTCGGACTTTTAAATTTTTTTACCAAATTTTTGTCGGATTATTTTTTCATCTTCCCCTAACATCCCCGAAAATTTAGTGGACTTTTTTTGTGTATTAGCTAAGTTAGACTATTTGGCATGTAATAAATTTTCAAAATTACAGCTCTCTTTAACACCATTGCCGTGAAACAAGAATCCTATTACATGCCAAATGGTCTAACTTCCAAAATACACAACAAAATTGCACCAAATTTTCAGGGATGTTAGGGGAACATGAAAAAATGATCCGGGAAAAATTTTGTTAAAAAATTTTCAAGAGTGACCGAGCAAATCAGAAAAAGGCTACTCCCAGGTTCTGGTGAAACAGACTGTAGGCTATGCCATGGTGGACATGCCACATGGTCATGCTTGACCATGGGTAGGCTGGCCAAAGCAAAAATGGAAATTTAAAGATATACAAAATAAACACCTGCAGTGTATATAGCTAAGATTTCAGTCCTCGGTCAAGTACCGCTTGCCAGTACAGTCACGCTGGGGCTACAGTGTATAGAACTCACTCAGCCGCTAGAACTCACTGACACTGAGCTGATAACAACACTTTTTGAATTTTTAAGATCGACTGGATAGTCTTCGAGATATTGATACTTTTATACCCGAAAAAAGGACCCCCCTTTCTGACGGCCAATCACAGGTTTTGACAAAATACGCTTTCTTAGTCTTTCTTGTCACTTCAGAGCTGGGAAATTGTTATACACAAATAGAAGAGTCTTTGGTTCAAGTGACAACGATATTTTAATTTAGTGAAGTGAATTAATAAATTTCATCCATAATTAAGTGAATAAGCTTTGGATGAACATCATATCTACTAATACAGATATCTTTATATTGGGGATACAAAACAGTTAACCGACAATCTATCAACATGATCAATGCCAATAAATGGAATTCATGCTGATTAATGCAGAAATATGTGAGACGTGTTAAAGGGACCCCTTGAGATGAGTAATTTTCAATGTTGTCAATTTTGAAAATTTAATTTATATGAGGCTATATAGCCTACTGATCTTAACTGAATATACGAAAAAGTCAAGAAACAATTTTAAAGCACCAAAAAAAAGGGTGAAATAGTTGTATTTCCAGGTCGTATATTGCCATGCAAACAAAACAAGTCGGCGATATTCAGCACTTTAGATCACATATTCCCACGCATCAGACGGTAAGATCAAACCAGTCCCCGCTAATTGGTGTCTCATAGTCAGGACACGGGAGGACACACCTGCAGCACTGATTGTCTACCCAACGCTGGGCCGATGCCATCAGCATGTGGTCCAATGCTGTGAAAACATTCAATCGTCCTTCAGGTATACAAATAGTTTGTTTGGGTTTCTTCTGGTTTCATAGAAATGTTGATTAAAAATATTTGTAAAAATATAAAAATTCTGAAAAAAATAAAAACATGATCCGTGGGATACACTACTTCAGTACGGAACTAAAAACGAAAATTGATGTCATCCCAAGGGGCTGCTTTAAGTTATATAACCATAAAGTAAATAGTAAATCGTGTGAAAAAATGTACACTGCATCCTTAATAAGAAAAATTTTCATTATTTCAAAAATACACGTAGGCCTACTTGTAAAACATACTTGACTGATGACGAGAAAAACTGCACATGTGCCGCAAATTGCAAATTATAACCACGGCTTAAATCAATGTCCATCCAGGGGGAATTTTATGTATTTCATCAACTTCATTTTTGATAAATTGGGAACTGGTTAAATACAGTTTTAAAAAACAATTTTCCAAGAAGCTGGAAAATGAGATAAAACTGGAAAAAAATGTGAAACTGTGTGAAAGAGGTTGGTGAAGGGAAATTATGTAAGAGAATCAAATTTGCATTGTACATGTACAAGAAATGACTTAACGGGGTATGTACATAATATTATATACAATCAGAAATGTAATTACATGCACATACATGTATATGCAAATTCAGGCATTTACACACATTTATATTTATGCTGATTGCTTGCAATTCATGTATTGTACCAAAACCATCATTCGCATGACTGATTAGTACAGTATACTACTCTACAGTGTGATGCAAAAAAGTTGAATTAAAAATTTTTTTTATAAATTTGTTAATTGAATTTAATTTTAAAGCCTTCTATAGGAAAATGAGAAAATGCAAGCTTGGATGACTTTACCTCTAAGCCATTCATATTGGTTTGCTTTTGTCCGTTCTGTGTGTGTCCATGTGTATCCGCTTCAGTGTGAGAATGCGCAGGTCGGTCAGAGCCACAGCCAGAGCCTGCTACACCAGGTCGGGGATTTCCCCGCGATTTCTATCATGCAGGCAGATTAGGCCGCCCCAGCAAAGATGTTGACCCAATGCTGGGATAATGTTGGCCCACCGTCTACGACGCTGAGCCAACATTAGCTCAATTTTGGGTCACGGTGTCGTGTTGGCGCCATCGTCGAATGTGGGCCAGCCTTACAGACGGTGGGCCAACATCAACCCAGCTTTGGATCAAAGCATAGTGCTGGTACCCAGTACTACTATGCTATGCTACTATACTATGTCAGCCCACTATTGACCTGGCAATGTGTCTGTGTAACATGCATTAGTCTGATATTGGGCCATTTTCTACGATGCTGGCGAACATTTAAACGGCATTGGGGCGGTGTGAGCGAGTATATTATGTGGACTCACTCCCGCCAGCATAGAGTACTGCCCAGGGCTGAATGAATGCTGGCCAGCACCGGCGACGCTGGCCTAACATTTAACCACTTCACTTCCAGGCCGAAGTGCATGCCAGGGTCCAGGGATCCTGGTGTAATCATAGTAAATCCGACTGATATTCCCGTCATGTATGGTTAAGTAACATGACGAATGACGACGGAAATTTCCGTCATGTATGGTAGTAAAGGGGTTAACTGACATTGGGATGGTGTCAGCTTGTACTCTGTGGACACACCGCCGCCAGCAAAAACACTGCCCAGTGTTTATTGGTTGCTGGTCGGAGCCGGCGACGGTGGACCAGCGTTAAACTGGCATTGGTTTAAAGTGTTGTGTTCGCTGGGCAGTGTGGTAGGCGACTCGGCCGCTGATACGGGTCCACTGTAGAGGCGTCTAACTGACCTGACCCTTTCACCACCGCCTAAATTTAATAGTTAAAATACATATAATGCTCAAAATTGACAGGCCAGCATCGCAGAGCATGGCCGAGCTTTGAACCAACATTGGTTGTTTGATATGGACAGTAGAAATCTAAGAAAAATAACATAGACCTGTAATTACAGAGGATTATGTTCCCAAATGTCCCAAGTGTCCCCAAGTATCCCAAGTGTCTTATATGTCTCAAGTGTCTCATATGTCCCAGACCTATATGTCTCAAGGGTCACAAATGTCCCACGTGTGTAAAATGTCCCATATGTCTTAAATGTCCCATGTTTCCCAAATGTCCCATGAGTCCCACGGATGTGTCCCAAATGTCTCACATGTCCCAAATGTCCCATGTGTCCCGAATTTCCCAAGTGTCCTAAATGTCACTTGTCCCAAATGTCCCATGTGTCCCAAATGTCCCACGTGTTCCAAATATCTCAAGTGTCCCATGTGTCCCCCCCCCCCCCGAAAAAGCCCTACAGATTATGATGGACAATATTTCTGCAATGGCAAATATAAATCACATGTGGGGTCAGAGCCATTTATAAACATCTATTACAAAAGCCATTGACACTCCATAGACTATTAGCTATCAACCTTTATGCTGCGGGAGGGGAGACATCTCCAGTTTTTGTTTAAAAAATGTTGACCCTTCTATTATATAGTTCCATTTTTTACACAATTGTTTTCAAATATTTTATCGCCAACTTGCCAATATGTGGTCGATCGTCCTATTTGAAATTACAAAATGATGGCAATTTTAGTCTCTTTCCAAATATTCTGTGAAACTCATAAGCCTTGACCTGCAATGTGTTCACCTAGCAATCTAACACACTGAAGTATGGGGGAGAAAGACTATTGTTTTCACCGAGTTGCCATTCAAAAGGATTTCTGGTGCATTGTGTCACTCAGCGACCCATGCACCTGTCTTTTGGATGGGTAGAAAGTCAAAATGACGGGCACAAATTGTTCAAATTACACTACAAAGGAGAAAAATGCATGGGAAGTTATGCAAAAATTGGAAAAAAGGCGGACAGTTGTCTAATCCTAGTTATGACAGTGTTCTGGTGACGTCACAGCATTTCACAGAATCTTCTTTGTTTTAAGATAACAATAACTGTTGGTGCAGGTGTGCTTGGCATGAAGAAGCAATTAAAACTCAATTACAATTTTTATTGGTAAACTCAATCAATTCATTCGAAAATGCCTGATATAGCCCTAAATTTATATAAATAGACACAGCTTTTTAGCAATAAAAGTGTTTATATAATGGTACATACTTGTATGACATTATGACTTTAAAAAAATTCTCATTATGAATATATTGTTGTGTGCATATTTTAAAGAAGTTAACATTTCTGCATGCACACGAATAGCTAAAAATAATATTCAATTCAAATTGAGTTACATGCCATGTACTCAATTATTTTTCTGAGTACTCAATGATGATTTTGTTCTTGTTCTCTGAATTACAATACATTACTAGTGATGTCTGCGCAAAATTCCGTCTTTAAACTTGGTCTAATAAAATGGGGTCAGTTTTGCACTTCACTAATACTGAAATATGAGCTGCTCACCGAAAGCACCACTGACCAGCGAGCTCCTCAGCTGTTGAGGCTGTGCAGGTTTAAAGTGTTGTCAATCAGGTGTCTGGAAACACAACATTTTCTAGAGATCACTCTTTAGTTTCCAGCTTGCGGAAGGGACACACTAGAACCTGGGTGAGGACACCATGTTTTTTTTCTCTGTTTTAGATTCATGAGCGTGTGGATTAGATTAAAGCAGATTTAAAAAAAAAATTGTTTTTTTTCCCAGCGCTCATTGAAAGTTTGCCAATTTCAGAAAAAAATTGTAAATTTCATGAAATTGTATTTTTTTTTTTTTATCGCCCTTTGTTTTCTCATCCAAAAATTAGTTCAAAGTTTTTTAAATTTTTTGTCACCTTTATTAGCTTTTCCGGAAATAGGCTCAAAGTTTTTTTTCTATGTTTTTTTCCCATTTAAAACAAAGTTCAAAGCAGCCAATATTTTATATATATATCCAAATTTTGCAAACTTTTTCGCAAATTTTTACAGTGGCACAGCAGGTGCTGTAACACAGCAATTAGTGAAAATTTGGTAAAGAGATTATTTGAGCCTCAATTCGTGAGACAATGACTTGCTTTTATAAATATGTTCACTAATAATCACATGATTCAATAATATAATCTTATAATTATGACATATAATGTACCATTATGTAGCTCTAGATCATGTAGATTATATTTTTCTTTCAGAGGATGTGAGGTCGTTGGCTCTTCCAGGTACCTATCATGAGAAGATTGTTTCCTTGGGTGATGGTCTACGCAATTTTACACGTTTGAAGTCACTAGACCTATCCAGAAATGCCATTGAGAGTTTAAAGGTTAGTTAGTATGTGATATTGAGCTATAATAGATATAGAGCTTATAGAATATTTGAAGTGATTGAGACATTTTTCAATATATTGATTTTTATTCAATTGTTAGCCACTACAAATGTTATTTCTTATGTTTTTGCTCTGTGGAGAAAAAACATAGACTCACATAGGTATCTATAAAATTAACTTTTTTGGGGGAATAAAATGCCATTCCCTGAAATAAATAAAAATACACTTTCTATTTTTATATTTTTTTCTTTCCCTGATGCCTGGTCTGAAATCTGCTAGAAGGAATACAAAATTATAAAATAATCTTTCTATTTTATTTTTTCCTGTTGCCTGCTGTAACCTTTTCAGAATAAAATATGTGAACCACTATCAAATATGTGGGGCCTAACTAGGGCGTTCATATGACTCCCATTATTTAAGATTATGATATAAATATATACCACTGTAAAGGCTTGATAACAGTAACACTGACTCTTTATCAGTACAGTAGAACCTCTTTTGAGCGGCCACCACTACTGCAAGCCGAAAGTGGCCGTTCAAGACAAGTGGCCGCTCATAGGAGGCCACGTTTTTTTCAAAAAAAAAGTTTTAGAGATTTGACAGTGGTGGCCGGATAAGGCATCAGAAGTGTCAATTTTTATACCATAGACATGTTTTTGTACTCAAAATGATCAGCTGATCAGTTTAACTGTACTAGTAGTAGTAGGCGACGTGTCACAAACGCGGCCGTAAAGTATATTGATTGTAATTATTATTATTGAAATTAAGCTTTTTTTTCATTGCAAATATACATCGTTTTTTAATACAGCATGAGTTTTATCTTTTTGTACAGTTTGCTGGCTCTGAAAAAAGCCGTTTTTAGCCCGCCTTTTAATTTTAATTAAAAAAGGTGGGCTATTGCAATTGAAGTTCGTCGGCGGTGGCGGCGGCGTTAACATTTACTTGTGGGCGCGATAACTTGAAAAAGTTTTTCATGTTTCCTTCCCAAATTTGTTTTGCATGTTACTAATGACCACTTCTCGGACAAGTTCAATAATGGCTGAAAAAAATTTCAAAATGGCCGACTTATTGCGATTTTTCACCTTTACGTCAATAATTTGACCTTGTGGGCGCGATAACTTGAAAAGTTTTTCACGTATCCTTTTCAAATTTGTTATGCATGTTACTAATGACCAGTTCTCGGACAAGTTCAATAATGGCTGAAAAAAAAAAAAATGGCCGATTTATTGCGATTTTTCACATTTTACGTCAATAATTTGACCTTGTGGGCGCGATAACTTGAAATGTTTTTCACATATCCTTTTCAAATTTGTTATGCATGTTACTAATGACCAGTTCTCGGACAAGTTCAATAATGGCCGAAAAAAAAAAAAATGGCCCATTTATTGCGATTTTTCACATTTTACGTCAATAATTTGACCTTGTGGGCGCGATAAGTTGAAAAGTTTTTCACATATCCTCTTCAAATTGGTTATGCATGTTACTAATAAGTAGTTCTTGGACAAGTTCAATAATGGCCAAAAAAAAAAAAAATGGCCGATTTATTGCGATTTTTCTCATTTTACGTCAATAATTTGACCCTGTGGGCGCGATAACTTGAAAAGTTTTTCACATATTCTTTTCAAATTTGTCATGTATGTTACTTATAAGTAGTTCTTGGACAAGTTAAATAATGGCTGAAAAAAAAAAAAAATGGCCGATTTATTGTGATTTTTCTCATTTTACGTCAATAATTTGACCTTGTGGGCGCGATAATTCGAAAAGTTTTCCACATATCCTCTTCAAATTTGTTATGCATGTTACTAATAAGTAGTTCTTGGACAAGTTCAATAATGGCTGAAAAAAAATTCAAAATGGCCGATTTATTGCGATTTTTCTCATTTTACGTCAATAATTTGACCTTGTAGGCGCGATAACTTCAACATTTTCACAAGTATCCTCTTCAAGTTTGTTATGCATGTTACTAATAAGCAGTTCTTGGACATAACACATAACAAAAGACCATCTTATATTTGGGTCAGATTCACAGAAGCTCAAATTGGGAAACAATTACGTGAAAGTCAAAGACATCTATACGAAAAAGACATTTCTAATGATTGGACACCAATATTTGAGGTAAAACGAACGTTCAGTGTGGGTCGCTACAAGTCTGCACAAGTAATGAGAACACAGTTCCCACTACGTCCGGCCAGTGCTAAGACTGCTCACAGATGCCAGGGGGATACCATGCAGTCAGCTGTTGTTGATCTTAGCGGAAGACCATTTTATCACGCTCATTATGTTGCACTAAGTAGAGTGACCTCTAAAGACAATCTCTTCATTACAAATCTAAATGAGAACAAAATACTTGTTGATTCCCAGGTGCACAATGAGATGGAACGTTTGGAAAAGGAAGCCCCTGTTGTGCTATGTATGCCACTATTACAAAGAAAAAATAGTAGCTATTCCATTTTATTTCATAATGTGCAATCACTTCATTGTCACTTTCCAGATATTGTGGCTGATGACAATCTACTCCATTTGGACCTCTTGATTTTTGTTGAGACTCGTCTTTCTTCACAAGATTTTCTCTTCCCGGATATAATATACAGAGATTTGATTGGTCGCATTCCAAGACATTTAAAAGACCATCCTATGGTATAGCTGTATACTCGAAGAACCATGTTGAAATTGTTTCCAATATGAAAATTTACAAACCAGCTGGTACTGTCATTGAAATTATAATCATGACTGTTAAGGATGCAACTTCTAATCTCCCCTCGCTTTCTGTCTCTTTTAACATCATTAATACCATGTGAAATTAGCATAATGTCATTTTTGGCCTTACAATACTTTATTTTCTATTATTAATGCCACGGAGTTTCAGCATTAAATTGCACAGCGAAACCCAAGTCTTCGGTCATCTGGGTATGTCTGGGGGTAGATCCCCTAGACATGCCCAGAACCCCTTATCGGGCGAGCGAAAGAAAACGCTCTCAATAACTCACCATGCCCTATCACCCCCACCCTCTCATCATCATCTGTACATCATTCATCTCATCAATTGACTACAACGTTTTTATTGTAATACCCCCCTCCTCATATATCGACTTTGATCTTTATGACACCAATAGAAAACATTTTTGTCAGACGCATCTTATAGATCTGCTTGTAGTCTATGCAAGTATTATATAGTATATCATATTATACATGTATCTATCTGATTTAACATACCATTTATATCTTGGGTTGTTATTTACGTGATGACATTCGTCTTTACTTTCTTTATCATAATTCGGCGGCGGGCTATTATCGAGTGTGCTCTTGTTAAGTTTTTTGTGGAGATCTGTCTGCTGCTCTGCAAAGCCGAAAGGCAGTATCTGCTGACTTGTCTGGTAAGCAGTCTTTAGGCTCCACGTGGCAGTCTGAGTGTGTCCAAGTGACCGGCCATAGGCACCCTTTAAGTACTAGGTGTATATAGGATATATATTTAATCTTTTTTTTTAATCTAATAGTACATTACGAGGCAGTTTACGAATTAAATTGCCAACAAATTAATATATTACCTTCCAAGAATGTGTAGTTATTTCCTGAGCTGTTGACCCGGCATTGGCACAGCAATGATCAATGGCCTCTTCATTGAACGCGGCACGGTGACCCACTATTGGTTTGCTGCTGGTTCGAGGTTGCAGATGGTGGGCCACCATTGATTCAGCATTGGGTTGGAGTCTCCTGTTTACTGCAGTAATAGAGTAACTTCCCGTCAGACTGGGCTAATTGACACTTTGAACGCTACTAGATTTTAAGTAGAATTTGAGTAGATTTTAAGGAGAATTTTTCATGTTACAAAATCAAAGGAATCACTGCTTACAGCTACAATTTTACAAACATCTGTTTCATCTTTTCTCGATAAGTGTTTTGTTAATAATGACATTGAATAAATAAATGTGTTTAAAAAATTATGTTCAATTATATTATTAAAATTTATTTCAAATAATATATGGCTATATACATGGTATATATGGATTTAGTACTTTGGCCAGTTGATGCGATTTGCTAATCATGATATTAAATACTGATGTATTTATAAATTATGTTTAATTACATTAATACAATATAATTATTTTAAATAATATGTATTAGCCTATATATGGATTTAGTACTTCGGCCAGTTGATGCAAGGTGCTAATCACCACCCGTAATAATAGTTCTTTATCAATAATATTTACATGGGCCTCATAGCTTGACGCAGAGTGTTTGTTGGTGACACACACAGCTTGACTGTTTAGCGCCAAGAAGCGAGAAAATATAATAAAACACAACGGCTGTCTGGTTCAACGTCTGATCATATACATGCTGTCACTGCTGGTTGTGCTGTCAATCATTTGAAGGCTCACTGTGATTGGTCGAGAGCACCCGCCCACAGGTCATCATCACGTCTCGTCGTTCACCGCACATGTAATGATATGTTGTGAGATTTTACGTGGTATTCCCGTCAATCACGGGACATCGCTGCATTATGGAATTAATGTTGGTCCGCCGTCTACAACGCTGAGCCGGCATTTATTCATCATTGGGATAATATCACCTGTTTGCCTATGCATGAATGCGTAATATTTAACGTCTAATTAATCACCTTACTCACACTATCATATCAGCGCTCCGACATTAGGCATAAATATAGTCAAAATAAAATATGTGATTTTTCCACATGGAACACAGCAGTGGATTTAGATACCGCAGCGTTCATAGGCTCAGTCTAGACCTGTTGCAATCATCTGTGACACCTATACATCGCGATCATAAGTGACATTATTATTATAATTGTATTACACTTACAACAGTAGAGTGACTATCCATACAGACGGCCAATGGAAGTCCACAGTGGCCAGTAATTGGAGCTCAGTAGTTTGAAAACGGCGTAAAAATGTTTTGCCGTGATTTCCGCGATTCATGCTGAACATTATATTATATTGGTCGACATATTATTTCGTTCAGAAATATGAAAAATTAATTATAATTACGCCAGCACTTAAACTGTTTTGCTGTGATGTTTGGCATTCACGCTGACGATTTTATTATATTGACCGAGATATAGTTAGCGCTTAGTACTGACATGTACTATAAGTACTGCATATTATCATTATTATAGTGGCCGCCGATATAGTGGCCGGTAATCAAAAGTCAAAAGGTGACTTGTTGACCGATATATAGTGGCCGGTAATATGATGTTCAGAAGTTTATTATTATTGGCCGTGGCCGTTTAACAATCTGTATAAAATTAACGCCAGTGGCTGCCGCTGATGATATAATAATCAACTTACATATAGCCTATGCCTAGTTAACAGTGTAGGTCAAATATTGACTTGGTCCTGGAAATTCACTGGCCGTGTCCTAATATCACAACAACCAATGTGAAAATTACTCCAGCACTTATCATTTTTTTGCAGCAATGACTGTTATTTTTGCTGACGATTTTATTAAATTGGCCAACAAAAAGTGGCTGCCGATATATAGTGGCCGGAAATTGGAGGTCAAAAATTGACTTGTTGCTAAAAAATCACTGGCCATGGCCGCGTTATGGAGGTGGTTGGTCATTAGAGGTCATTTATACAGAAAATGCCTTTGGAACTCCAAATGGTGACCGTTGAATGGAGGTGGCCGTTCAAACTAGTGACCGGCCAAGACAAGTTATACTGTACACATCTTCAGCCATTATCATTATACATACAGTTATCAATTTATACTTCACCATTGAAAATTTCTGTACCTGTATATGTGTATGTTGAATTTTTTATTCCAGGGCCTAGAAAATGTGAAGCTACTGGAAAAACTCAACTTGTATCCTTTTAAGATATATATACTAAAAAATTCTAAAGCATCTTATTCTTTCATGTTTTGTGCTGAAAAATATATATTATCAATACGTTTACAATGAATTTAACAGGAAGTTGAATGAATGTTTGCTGGACAGTTTGGCATGCTAGTGTAGAGTCTTTTTTTTCCAGTAGGGACAGACCTGTTCAAAATATAGTTTATAAATACATACAATTAACTTTTATGCATTACAATATTTAACGGACATTCAGATATTACAACAATATAGAAAGTTTGACAGAGTTACGACATCTCCAGCATCAGCAAAAATTACAGGAACTTGATTTACGGCTAAATCCTGTTGCACGTAATGAGCCTGATTATCGCCTCTTTCTCATACACATGCTTCCAAATCTGAGGCGACTAGGTAATGATAGTAAAATAAACTTTTTATGTTTCTTTTAAGAAGTAATTTTCAGACACCAGATCAAATTTACTTCAATAACTTAATTTCTTAGTTAATATACTTTGTTGTTTTTATATCTTGCCATATAAAACTTCCAAATGTGTAAATATTTCTTGCATCCAGTCATTTTTGTGTGCAGCCAGACAGAAGATGACTGGTATGATCAGTTACATCTAGGAATTCTTGGACTGAAATGCCAATAAAATAAGTGGAAGTTGTGTCTCGCATATTGTGATCCATAACCTTAATATAGCAGTGATTAGAACTTACTTGATTCTGATATTTGTTTGCATTGTGACAGAATGACATTGCATGCCCCTTTGTTGATTTTGTACAGATGATAGAAGTGTCAGGGATGGCGAACGGAAAGCATCATTACTTCATTTCAGCAGTGAACAAGCATCAGAATTGGTTCTTCAAGAACCACCTACTTTTCACCAGGCACAAAGATCACAAAATCCTCGGGCTAAGCATGTTGAGTCACTAGCTAAACCACCTTCACGTAAGTATATTTTGTAACTGCAATATTTAAATTATATTGATTTTGACTTTTTTCATTCACATTCCAATATGTGAATGACCAACGTGTATAGAGTTTATTAATTCTCTTTTCTTATATTTAATCCAATACAAAAGGGTCATTGAGAAATAATTCTGTGTATTGACTTCGATAGCTCACTGTTGCTTGTTGATCTTTAACCAGTTGGGGACCAATCACCAATATATTCAGGATTCGTGGCGGTTCAGTCCCGGATATGTTTGGGATTTATTACATGAGATAACTATGGTCATAGTAATGATATAGTATGGTCATAGTATGGTCATAGTATGGTCATAGTATGGTCATAATAACTATGGTCATAACTATGGGCATAATAACGTCATAAATTAATCTGGCCTCAGCAAGAGACCAGTACAGAAGCCATACATTCTGGTAATAAATAGGTTATTAGTATGTCTTATATTATGTTTTATATAGTATGATGATTATTTATTTGCTTTTACTTTATATATTTACAGTGAATGCTGAAAATGATGCAGGCATACTGGATTTAGTTAGTCGTGATCTCTACCCGGCTGCCCCTATCACCGGCTCCAGTGCAGCTAATCCTGCCGTACAGGAATACTCACCACAGGGTACCCAGCAAACATGACACATTGAACCATTGTTGGTTTAATGTTGGACCAGCCTTATAGACGATGGTCTAACTTTAAGCAAACCTTGGTTACATGTCTCGTGTTTCTAATAACAGAGCCTATTAACCCTCGCCACTCTAAACTTTATACATTTCCATGCCATTTATCAAATGTATGTAATGGCACTGAAAGTGGTATAATACTATGTGGTAAAAGAATGATCAGTTAATGAAATCATTTAAGTTTTGGAAGATGTCTTCTTTTCGAAAATAGAAATATTTCTTGTCATTTAAAACTGGAAATTGTGGCAGCGATCTCAGCTTCAAATGAAGTGAAAAATACTCGCATTTCAGTAGATGCATGGTTAAATTTGTGTTTTTTTATATTTATTTTCAATGTCGTCTTTCTATGTCGTCTTGTAAGAAATTACAAAAAAGTCTTTTTTATAAATATGATTAAAAATTAGACTTTTTAAAAAATTTAAACAGCTTTGTGCCAACAATTTCTAAAATTCATACAGACAAAACTGATAAGTGAAATGTTATATAAATTCATATGATATTGTTACACATTGACTTTGCAGTTGCTCGTGAGCTGGATGTAGCTGGTGGTGATCACCCATCTTCATGTCATGTTCCTCCTCTACAACTTCAGCACCTTTATTCTCAAATACCAGTAAGGATTGTTTTGACCTCTGAATTGTTGCCGCAATTCCCCCCTAGTGAATCAAAATTACCCAATTTTAACCCTTTCAAGCCTGAATTTACTATTGTCATCTTCATTCACTACAAGCCGGGAATTGCTGTCGCAATTCTTGACTTGCAGTGGATGAAGATGGTTTGAAGTGGGTGGTAAATGAAAAAAGTGCTATTATTAAAACAGTTCCATAAAATATTGTCTAAAGCCCCCTACATTTTAGGAAATTAAGTCATCCTTCAGAGATGCAAGCTGATGCTTGTATGCATTGTGAGGACTTAAAGGGTTAATTAATATCTGAGTATGATAATTCTATCAAAATAAAAGCTTAATAACCCTTAAAGCGCTTTTCACCCACTTGGTAGTTGTGTCTCGCTACTGTGACCAACAACTTCAAATGAGTGAAAATTACTTATATTTGTTGAGGTTGGGACCAAACATTTACAAATTGTGATGTTTAAACCCGAAGTGTATGTGTCACTTGCGGCTTAACCATTAAACCTCTAAGTGTGACTATAGTCGTTTTGAATCTGTTTTATTAGTCATTAAAATCACTGATATTCAGAATGAAATGGGTCTTTAGGAATTAGGATTTGCAAATGTTTTGTCTCAAATTAAACAAATATCAGTAATATTCACCCACTTGGAAGTTGTTGGTCATGGTAGTGATACACAACTTCAACTGAAACATATGCAAATCTTGATGTCTAAGCACTCATTTCATTCCCAGTCTTTCCCAATAAGCTCAAAATGTCCTGTAAACATGAATCTTTTACCAGACAAAAAAAAAATCAGACAGTAGGTGGTCAATGGCCTATTCTTACCTGATGAGCCCAAAAATGAGACCAAAAAACAAAACTTGAATTTTTTTTATCTGGATTGTATGTCCGATGTGGTTGGATATTTTGCCAGACCTGCCTCTTTTTCACCAGACATGTCTGGTCGGACTGACGTTATTGGGAGAGACTGCATTCCTAATAACAGTGATTTGATCAGCTAATAAAACAAATGAAAAACGACAAAAGGGTTATTATACCCCAATATTTATATAAAATTTATACAGATTTGATAGATTTTTTTCTGGTGTGTTGTTTTTCAGACTGAAGCATCCTTGCCGGCAGCAGATACTCAACACAGGACAGGGGACGGTGACATGAAGTCATGCTATCCTAACTTGTCACAGCTTCCTCTTCCCGAAAAACCACAGCATCACCAGCAATCAAGGTGCATCTAACATTAACAATCCATACATGTATTAACCCTTATCCTGCTAAATAAAATAATTTAAATTTTCAGCCACTTGAAGTTGTGTCTCCCTACCGCGACCCACAACTTCAAGTGGCTGAAAATTACTGATATTTGTTTAATTTGACACCAAACATTTGAAAATTTGAAAAGTTTAGGCAAGTTCAGGACTTTACAAAAACAATTGTTTGGGCAGGAGCCTGGGACTTGGCTCCTGTAGCCCTGTAGTTGTCCACCATAAATGCAAGGTTGTCAGAAAAATATGTCACTTAATCTTTATTATTTTTGTTCCAATAATATGTAAGAAATTATCTTTGAGCAATGCAGAATGGCATATTTTCATTAACCCTTACAGCGCCAAATTGTTTTTCATTCATTTATGGCTGGAATTGCAAACACAATTTTCAGCTTCAAATGACGAAAAATGTCATTATTTATGGAATAAATACACCTTTCAAATTGAAAAAAATTAAAAACAGAGCATCTCCCACAAATTATTTGATTAATTTCAGTTGTATTTTATTCAGATTGAAAATTGCTTGAAACCTTAAATATACGGTTCCGGCAGCATAAGGGTTAAGAAAATATTTCTATAGCTTGTGATCTTTGCCCGTCGTACAGAGCCACAGGGGTTATTTCCACATTGTCTTGGGCATCGAGCGACAGGGTTTGTAAAGCCCTGAAGTTCAGAACCAAAGAAAATGCTTTTGCTTTTGATCAAGCATTGTGTTGTGGATCTTTCGTTAATCAAATAGTTGATTTGGGCTTTGGTTTTTCATCAATAGAAATAGACTTTGGAATTGGAACTGAGAGCGAAACGATTGCGACGATATGACATTCAGCAGATCTTGATCACCACTTTCTATATGATTCTTAGAACCCTGAATGCATATTCCCTGAGTGATGATATATTTGAATATTTCGGCAATTACAATATAATTTATCTGCACAATCGAGTTTTGCAGCTATATGTATAAGATTAAATTCAACTTTGATGTTTCAGCAGTGCCAATTTTCAAGTTGAAGATGAGATTGAGGCGTATACTTCATACAAGGCTCAGGGTCACTTCACTCCTCATCCCGGTCAGTACCCAGCAGACACAAGACATGGAATCAATGTTGGTTTAACATTGGTCCAATGTCGTAGACGGTGGAACACAGCATTTGGCAGTTTGCCCAGCAAACACGAGACATTGACCAGCATCTGGTCAAATTCTCGTGTTTTCTTGGTGCATTCTACTACAGTAGAGCCTGATATAGGCGGCATACCTTGCAACACAGAAAACCGTACCCACACCACCAATAGAACGAAAATTTCATGAAACTGTTTTATTGATAACAATATTTTTTTTCATTTGCTACCCACTCCAAGTCATCTTCATTCACTGCAAGTAGAGAGTTGCGACAGCAATTCGCGGCTTGTAGTGGATGAGGATGACAATGGTAAATTCAGGCTTGAAAGGGTTAAGAATGTTTTATTGCTTTTGATTTTACAAATTTAATCGACAACAAACATTGTTATTATTATTCAACAGCATGTATTTATTGATAAAGAGCTTAGGATTTATCTGTCAGATATTTTGATATGTGTATTTAACCCTTAGAGCTTTGAACTATAAAATTTAAATTTTCACTCATTTGAAGTTGATCTTCCAAGATCCACAACTTCCAAGTCACCGAAAATCTCTTGGATTTGTTGAATTCAATTTTTATAAACTAATTACAAAAAAACTTCAAAACAGAAAGACTACTACAGTCAACATAAGTGCTCTAGGATTTTATATGTGTTATTTTTTATTCGAATTTGTACATATTTTTCCCAATAATCATTACAAGTTGTTATTATAGGCCAGCATACACATTCTGTACCTGAAAAACCATTTGCTGTCACTGAAGATTCCACAAGGAGTCAGGTACAACAAGAACATATCTCTAATAGAGTAGATGCACCTCACAGCATGCAGAGATCGGCTCATCCTGTGAGCTGGGAGCTGCACGGGGATGACGGTGATCTCACTAATTCCGAGGTGCCTAACGCTGATTATACCCTCTGAGGCTATGGGCAGTGACAACAAATAAAAAAATGCCTGTCCAAAGTGGTCACAGCAGGGACTTTGCTGTGACCGCTTTGGACATGAATTGTTTTGGCCATAAAATATTAAGCATAAAAAGCCAGAATCAGTTGCATCTTATGACATCTAGGTAGAAATTACCAGGAGATTTCTTCTGGCCAGATTTCGAGTTTTGCCCGTCCTGCCTTTTAAGAAACTGTTTATGCAAAATGATGGGTGGACAGGTCTTTAGCTAAGACACTGCTGATATGCCTACCTATCTTTTTACTTCTTTTCTTCAATTCCACTATTGTTCTTGTTTTCAATTTTAGAAACAAATTGTTATTGAATCAAGTATTACATCAAAGAGATTTTCGATCTGCAGCATGCTAATGATCCAATTCATTAAATCCACTTTGTAACATTATCAATAAAGTTCAATACAAATGTCATGTGATATTAAGTTTGGCATACACATAACACACTTAACATTAATTATTTTTTTATTTAAAAAAACAAATTATGAATATGCACAGCAAGTTGAATATTAATCTTTTTGACTTTGCTATTTTTATTTAAGAAAATTCTAATTAACATGATACCCTCAACACTTTTGAGTGTACATGTATTTCTCTGAAAATTAAAATGTATACAGTTGAAATTAGTTGAAGCCACAGATTTTCTGCATGCCCACTTATACTATAGGCTATTTATAATGTGGATGGGCTTTAAATGTTGCTGATCGGAGTCAAACTTAAGACTTCAATTTTAGCTTATCCGGTGGTGGCCTTTATGTCTAAAATGAGCATCAGTTTGTTTTCTGTCCTCTGTGGTCCTGTTGCTTTTACACAATTCCCATGAAATACTTCTCTCTGAATTTTCGACCATTTCTTGTTGTTTTGTATGGAATAACTAATGACTGCTCTTGATCATTATTCACAGATTGCTGTAATTTTAATTTTTGATTAAGTTTTAAATTAATTAGCACCTCATTAAGACTAACAATTCACAGCAAATGATTCTCCCTCAATTCTCAACCTAATTTAATTCTGTTTCATTTGAAAGAACTAATGACTGTGCATATAACTTATTCCCATATTGCTGACATTTTAGTTTGGTAGATCTATGCTTCCTTCATATGACATAATGTCAGATCTTGGAAATTTTTAATTCAATTAATTTTATTGCTTGCTATGTTATTAAGCAGCCCTCGCCGAGGCGGGCTGCTTACTGTATTCCACACGGTTTGCAGCCGTTTGTTTTTAAGATAGCTACTAATCTATCAACTTCTGCTTCCTCATACTTCACATAGCCATCACATACCACTGGGGAATTGTTTTGGTGACATTTTGATCCCCATATCATCAACCCTTTAATTACTATGGCCACTAATGAAGAAAAGCTCGTTAGTGCGTTTCAGGAAAAAGTTTCCATCAGATCTTTTTTTTATTTGGAAAATATGTTCAGCTATGTCAGCCAATGAGCTGATTAACTTTTGGGAGCAAACAATTTCAACATGGCCGTTTAGTGGCCGTTTTGAATTTTAATACTTTTGTGATATTTACTTAACCCAAAAAAAATTCAAAATAGCTGGACCATGAATATAACACAAAATGTAATGTCTCGCACAAGGATAACCCATGACAAATTTCGCAGTTATAAAATCCAAAATGGCTTAATTACTATGGCCACTAACCAAGAAAAGCTCGTAGCGCGTTTTAGGAAAAAGTTTCCTTCAAATCCTTTTTTAATTTGGCAAATATGTTTAGCTATGTCAGCCAATGACCTTATTAACTTTCTGGAGCAAAATATTTTAAAATGGCCGTTTAGTGGCCATTTTGAATTTTAATAATTTTGTAATATTTAATTAATTAAAAAAAAATGCAAAATAGCTGGACCATGAATGTAAAACAAAATGTAATGTCTCACACAAGGATAACCCATGACAAATTTCACTATTATAAAATTCAAAATGGCCGCCAGTCGGCCAGTGAATTTTTTTTTCTCATTATCTCGGAAATCTTGCATGATAGCTGATCTATGAACTTCTCCTTCCACATACTTCACATAGCCATCAGATAAAAACAGGGGATTTTTAGTGACATTTTGATTTCCATATTATCCACCCTTTAATTACTAGGGTCAGTAACAAGGAAATACTTGTTACCACATTTCAGGAAAAAGTTTCCAGCAGATTTTCTTTTTATTTGGCAAATATGGACAACAATGGCAGTCAATGACCTGAATAACTTTTGGGAGCAAACAATTTTAAAGTAGCTGTCTGCCATTTTGAATTTGAATGATTTTGTAATATTTACGCAACTCAAAATCAAAGCAAAATAGCTGGACCATGCATGTAGAACAAAATTTAAGGACTCGCGCAAGGATAACCCAGGATAAATTTTGCAGAAGTAAAATTCACAATGGCCTACTGACGGTCATTTAAAAAAAAAAATTCTCATTATCTCAGGTCATTTTTAATTGTTTTTTCACATAATCTCGGAAATGTTGCATAATAGCTAAAGCGGTAATATAAAATAAACCTCTTTCTAGTAACTGTAAAACTGAAATTATGGTCAAGACTGGGTGTATGGTGTCTAAACTGGAAGTTATAGTTTTGAAACCCTTCGTGACAGCTATTTTCCCATTTCACACATTGACCCTTAACCGAAGATGATGTCTAGAGCAATAACCTAATATGAACAGTCCTGTATTACACAAGGATAACTCCAAAATAGGCAACTGGCAGTTACACAATTCTGCTTTTGTGTTTCTTTCAAAAATCTGAACAGTTATTAATTATGTGTTACTAAAGAGTTAGACTGTGGTTTACCACACTTGTTGTGATATTACTTAGCATTTAGTTACCTGATGTATTTCGCTTTTTATTCAATAACAGTTTGTATTCATGGATTAAGTAACTATATAATGTATATAATCCATTCACATTGCTTTTACTTACCATAGAACGGTAGACAATCAGCAGCAAGATTAGATTATGCCTTGGCCGAGGAGACAGAACCATCTGCAGGTGTGAGAAAAGAGCCGGTATCTCGACAACAGCATGATACATCATTCACAGAGGAGCCTCAGGAGCTACCGTCTCATCACAAAGCTGCCCTCCAGACTATCAGTGATCTCACTGACAAATACTGGAATGGAAGTAAATCATTAATGAAAAATCAAAGATTTAAAAGTGAGTCATTATGCACCCCTCCCCCCCACCCCAGGTTTTATAATGAGAATCGGTTAGAATATCAGAATTGATGATCAGTTATAATTGGTCAGATGTTGACCCAATGTTGGGTCACTGTTGGCCCGCCATCTACAACGTCAGCCGAACAGTGAACCAATGTATAACCAACAGATAATCAGAGTTAATTGGTTGTGATGTTTTGATGTATACGTGTGAAATAAAAACAACAACATATTTATGTCAAGTATTAACCCTTTAAGCGCTGAAATAATTTGTAAAAAAGTTCGCAACCAAAGGGTTTTTTTCAATTTAAAATCATCAAAAATGTCTTCGTTAGCTCTTTCCGATTCATTTGAATACCTATGTTATGGGTCTACGGCCAATAGAAATATTTTTACTCTTACAGTGCGGAGATAGACTTTATTTGTTAGATTCTGACGACTAAAGTCTATCCCCGCACTGTAAGGGTCGACCCTTATTCTGCTGATCACGACTATTGTCGTCTTCAGTCTGTTTTATTAGTCAACCAAATCACTGCTATTAGGAATGAAATGTGTGTCTAAACATCAGGATTTGCAAATATTTGTGTTCAAATTAAATAAACTTGAGGTTGTGGATCGCGGTAGAGAGACACAACCTCAAGTGGTCGAAAATTTAATTAAAATAACTTAGCAGGATACGGGCTAAATCAATGCCTACCATATCTACATGCACTGCAACCATTATGCTAAGAATATGGGCTCCAAGGGGGCCACTAGGCGCCCATATTCTTAGCACTATCTTTGCAGCGTTGATATGGTAGGCGTTGACAAATAGTTGACTTAGTAGTGGGACAGTTGAACACGCTACATGTAATATAATCTATGGCCAATCAAGACAATTCTTTGAGGAACTGTGAATATTTATAATCAATCATCATAATTGTTTTATCAAACAACCGATCATCCATTATAATCGATCATCGTTCACCTCACTACCTCGGTTGGGAGCTGCATTTTTATGCTCATTAGATAGCTGTCATTTCCACTGCCGCCCTAACCTGCTAACCTAGGCTCTCATTCAACTAACCACAAATTTGAACCAATGTTGCGTCAATATTAAAATTAAATCAGTGAGTTCTCGTGGCTAAATTTTTCATAATTCTCTGTTTGTATATGTGATTGTTTGTTTCACAACAGGTCAGTTTGTTGATTTAATAACGGGATTACAAGGTCCTCCTACAAGAGAATCTAGGCAAGTTAAAGGTACTGACTATCAGGAGGTAGCTCAACTGAGAGAGGCTTTATCTAATCTGCAAATAGAGAATAAACAATTACGAGAGCATAATCTGGGCGGCGGTGAATCTGGTGACGACTCAAAAGTCAAAATGGCACTAGCGCGGTCTCAACGTGACTTGGTTTGTTACTCTACCACTTTCTTTTGTTCCCATATTTACTAGTTGACTAGTTGTATACATGTACAGTACATGTAAGATTAGATATGTTTATTAGTATTAGTAGGGCTACAAAATTTTAGATAGTTGAATCTGGAATGTTTATTAAATTGCAATGCTTCCTCAATATAACGCCATCTCCTGAACCGTTGGATTCCAGCAGCCATGTATTAAATAATCAACAGTGTGGTGGATGGATGCTTTATCTCTTAAATTGTGTTTTTTTAAATAAGAAGAAAAATAGCCCGATTTATGGCTTGAGGCACCCTTATTGCATAAGTGCATTACAAAGCTTATTTAAAAAAAAGATTAAATGAAAGTTAGTGCAGTGACAGTAAAGCTGCTCTCTAAAGAGGTATATCGCACAACTCTCATCAGGATTTTCACATTACATGAATATTTCCTACTTGTTAATGAATGTAATGTTAATGGAAATAAATACACTGTATAAATGAGTTCACATATAGGGCCCTAGCATCGTTTCTCAAACGGCGACTTATGCCACAGTAATCTGTACTGATATATCCTTTATAGATTATATTGAGAGGACGATTACAGAACGCCATGGAAGAGAATGCATCGTTGCAAGAGCAGCTGGATTCCAGAAAACATGAATATGTACAGCATCAAGAACACCCTTCAGCTCAAAGAATGACAAATGTGCATGACAATGGTCTGTTAGAACACATAACTTAGTCTGATATTGCTTTAATTTATTGTTGTATTTACTTTAGACATGTCGTTATACAGGTTTGATTTGTTTTACATTTATGATCTGAGTGTTCAGAGTAGTAAAAATTTCAGAATACCAGTTTAAAGAGACAGTCAGAACCCTGTTTAAAACCTATGTCATGGGATCTAATTGTCTCTGTTAGGAATGTAGATTACCCTGTAAGTCACATGTAATAATAATTACTGGGTTTCTCGTTTATTAACCCTTAAAGTCCTGTTACATCTATAGCCGTTTTCAGCTTTTTTATTTGTCCTTTATACATAAAAATCGAAGGAGAAAATTGGCATTGAATTTGAAAGATTGACATAATGTTTTTATTCAAATTTGTGTATATATGAGTAATTTTTATCCACTTGATGTTGTGGGTCGCGATGGCGAGACACAACTTCAAGTGGGTAAAAATTTACATATATATATAAATTATATAATGTAGCACCTTAGGGGTTAATGATGATTCTGTATTTATTTCTAGATGCCATTTCGAGAGAAAATGAGGTGCTGAAACACGAGATCTCTTCATTGAACATCAGATTGAAGCAAGCCTCGCAGATGCAAGAGCTGGCATCAATGCTTCAGCAAAGCCATAAGTAAATATTTGTTTAATTGTTATTTTTATGTACACAACAAGCACATGAATTATCCAGCTTACAGCTAAGTTTCTCGTGGGGAAATATTTGGCAGATGTGTAGTTATACAGTATTTTCTGGTGTATTTCCCGCTCCGGTGAATAGCCCGCAGAGGGTTAAATTAACCAACAATTGCTGCTTAGACAATATATACCCCGCACCCCGTGTTTCACGCCGCCGATCTGTGATCCACTCACAACACTACAGCTGTGACAAACATTTTGTGTCCTAGGGTTAGGCATATAGCAATGTAAAATCTGATATGTTTTAAATACGTAGTACTTATGCTGACATTGTATATTATAATTATAATACATTATTAAATAATATTATTAGATAATATTATATGTACTGGTGATTAAATGCTGATATGATACGATTATCCATTCCACAGATATATGTACTGACCATTTTTTAATGTTTTTTTGCAGATCACTTGTTCAGACTAACGAGCATTTGCTCAAAGAGTTGGAACACGTTCGTTCACGAACAGGAAGCCAGCCTGGCCCTTATAAACAGCCCCACATAACATCCATGAATGGCAACACTTAAAAGAGTAATCTTGACAATCATATACCGGGTATGCAAATAATTGAACCAGAAAGACCCTCGTAATCATGGGAATTATTCTGTAAATCAGTCACAAAAGAAGTTATATTATCTAACAATTAAATGATAGAGATATAGCAATTTTGTGTTTTATGATAAATGCAGTGTTTAGATTATAGAACAAATGGTAGTCATGTTTTGTTTACTTTTCGTTTGTGTAATCATTCAATTATTTATAAACATTTTTTCATCATTGTTCATTCATTCTATATTGATAGATAATTTATTTATTATATGCTGAATTTTAGCAATTATGTTAACAGGGGTTTTTTCAACTCACTGTTATTTGACTGATCATTATTTCACAACTACCGGTACTACTGCTCCAGTAGCCTACATGCTTATCCTTAAAGCGCTACTGTAGATCTAGTAATTTTCTAGTAACTTTCAGGTGTTAAAATTTTTCGCAAATTACGGATTTTGGGATTTTTCGAAGTTTAGAATTCGCGACTTTTTATTTTTCTTTAGTAGTGCTATTTTGAAAATAATTTTCTTGAATTCGCGAATTTGTCCTCCTCGTGAAATTTACGAAAACTAAAACCTTGCGAATATTACCTGTCCAAATGTACAGTATATTATAGAATATAAATTTTTATTTACTTGAAGTTGTCTCGTTACTGTGTCCTACAACTTTCAAGTGGATAAATTAACTTATATTTTTTACAATTTGAATAAATATTTATGCCAATTTAAAAAATTTAATATCCTAACTCCAAAATGGTAGTTTTGAGTAAGTTGCTTTTGAAGCTTTAAACAATAATGATAAATCGATACTTCAACCTAAAGAAAAAAATGCACATAAATAATTGTTATGTGCCAAATTTTTTTTTTTCTGTTGAAATATTGATTTATCATCTCTGATTCTTTCGCCTGTTACCCGCGATTTCTCCTTCAATTTTTTTGAAGGTTGAAAAGAAAGAATGAAAATGGCTTATGACGCGATTAGCACTTTAAGGATTAATATAATGTATCCTTATCTTTCAGCGCATTGTCTGAATATAGAAAGTAGCATTTCACTCAGAGTTATTTTCATCATGTTATTGAGTTTTAGATGTTAAATAATTTACTGTTATTTTGTGAAATATTTTTTGAAGATTACATCTTCATTTCCAGCTGTCAAAAGAATAAAAATCAGCAACATCTTATTTTGTGTTTAAAAAGTAACATAAAACAATTTGCTCTCGATCAATAATTTTCAGTAGTACATAATAAACCGAAGCAAGTATTCTTCAATGTTACACTCTCTGACTGGGGAAAATACAATTTTACCTTAGCAGTCAAGAAGAAATTAACTCTTTCTGTTTTACATTAATTGAGAGTGATCTGCGTTCATGTAATATTTGATTGTTTTGTATATTTTTTGTTTTTAGAAATCACCTTAACTTACAAATGTGATAAAAATATGTTTGCATTGTTATAAATAGAAATGATTTGTATCTTTTAAAAATCATATTTATTGACTGTTGATATTAAGTGTAATCATCTGTGTTACTGGTGCTAATATTACACTGGACATTATTACGATGTTAAATGCAGTTACCGCAAGCAGCATTAAGTAACTGATAGTTCTTTTGATAAAGAAGTATTGTGATGGTCACTGAAGGTAGATAATTGATATGAATTTTTTGTTTGATCTCCCATAATGAATCATCTCTCACTAACCCATGCCCCACTGAATTTGTTTGTTACTATTTTTCGTTCATTTGAACGTGAAATTGCTCACTCAATTTCCAACTGCAAATGACAAAAATAAACCATCTTTACCCTTACAGCGCGGAGATCAACTTTAGACGTCAGAATCTGACGTCTGTAGGCATCAGATTCTGACAACTAAAGTAAAAGTAATAATATTTCTAATGGCCGTAGACCCATAACATAGGTATTCAAATGATTCAGAGAGAGCTAACTAAGACAGTTATGATGATTTCAAAATGAAATAAACCTGTTGGTCTCCATGGATTTTACAAAATGAATTCAGCGCTTTAAGGGTTAACCTTGAATTATTTAATAACTACAGGTAGTCTATGTATTATTAACCCTTTCAGCACGGGGAACGTCTTTATACGTCATATTCTGACCTCTATAGACGTCCGAATATGACGCATAGAGACTGTCCCCGCACTGAAAGAATTAAAATATTTCTAATGGCCGTAGACCCAAAACATAGCGATTCAAATGAAACGGAAAGAGCCAACCGAGATATTTATGATGATTTCAAATAGAAAAAAAAACTTTGGTCTCCATGGATTTTACAAAAATATTTCAGCGTTTTAGGGGTTAAAACTTCAGTAATATTTCTTGCCTTTGAAGCCTTGTATTCCTTGAAGTATACTTGGGAATGACACATTATAAATTTCCATTACACCCTGTACAAATCCATTACAGGGTGTACATGTATCACAGTTATACACACTCCCTAACAATTATGCATCACACCCTGCCCAGCAAACACAAGACATTCACCCAATGTTAAACCAACTATGGGTGAATGTCTCGTGTCTGCTGGGTGAACTACGAATCTTATGTAATGCAGTGCTTGGAATCTTATATATTTATATATTTTATGGTCCTAACAGCACAAGGGTCAAATGTGATTTCTGTACTGATTTTTTATTATCATTTATTGAGATATGCATATCATTGGCAGAAACATTTATTTTAATAATTATATTTTAGTATGTAAGATTTAGACCAAAGCGATATATGATCGTTAGTATTATACTTGTAGTTGTCTTGTGTTATATTTAGTACTGTTATTAATTACTATCACTAATGTATGATGTTGAATGAAAAAGTCATGAGTTATGATAGCTTCAATGTTTTTTTGTAATTTGGAGTGAAAAATCTCGAAACCATACATTTCGTCTAGAAATATAGAACTTTTAAAAATAGAGATTTTTAAAATAGTACATGTATTAATACATAAAGTGCTTGTAGTTTTAAAGGGTAATCGATCTTTTGTCTAAAAATAATTTGTAAAATAAATAAATAAACAAATGTTTGAATACATGGTTTTATTTATTGATATTTACTTAGTTTTGTTGCAAATGTGGATTTGTGGGAAATAATCAGTGATTTTGTTTGAGAGTGAGGATATACCGTAGTTATTCCCCAGTAGTCCATGGGCCAGATCTCGAGAAGGTTTTTTTTAAGAAGTTCGTTGCACCCCCCTTGCAACTTTGGTTTGATGCTTCTAGCAGGTTCCTGTGTCAACATTTTCACTTGTTGTCAGTTGCACAACCTTGGCAGTAATTTTGACAACATCATTTTGTACGTGGGGGGTCGGCAAAAATTAGGAAAAATCAGATAATGCAACTATGAGCTTGAATCCTAATGTTTCATCTTGTGTAAAGTCACCAAACATTTACAAACACACACATGCATGTGTATCAAAGTAGCCGTAGTATGAAATTATTTTTACCCCTCGACCCGTTGGGCCTGAAGGGGTACATGTATTTTTGTCCCCTTTGTGCGCCGCCGCACACAAACTACACCAACATGGTGCAACAGATCGAATTCATACTAACATTCAACCCCTGCCGGCAATTTTTCTTTACCTAAGGTCAAGGTCAAAGATTTAAAAAGATTCTTGTTAATGCGATAACTTGAAAAATAATTATTGGATCTCCAAATTTTTAAGTGAAGTTACCCATGAGTATGGAGATGACCTGATTAGATTTTCAGCTTTCCACCGATAATCAAAATGGCCGCCACCCCGAGACTAAATGTCTTCGCAGGGGCACCATCTGGAGTTGTGATTGACCGTGGCAGAGGTCCAAATAGATACTTCAACACATCTTGCATGCTCATACGCCTATGCTTTCAGCAGTTTTGGTTTTCTTTGATTTTACCTGGTTTTGGAACGTTTGTATTTTGGCCTTCGGCAGTGGAGCGAACAAGTCGACATCACTTGTTTCCAGTCTCTTCTCAACGAAATTGGTGAACGCAGCAAATGATCTGCAATGTCATTGGTTGCTTTCACTCCAGATGCAATGTTTGAGAGTGGCTCATTTGGGTCACGAGATTTAAATGGGTTCATCCAACTCTCGATGGTGTACATGACTTTGTGGACATCATCTTTATTCTTCATGAGTGGCACACTGGCATCCTCGTGCTGCTTGCTTTCAGCGTCGTAGAGACCTGTCATTTCTCGGCAAGTTGGCAAGGTCGTGGCTCTGTCGTGAACGTTCAGGATCCAGCGTTGTACTACACCTCGGTTAAAACTGCTGCCTGCCTTTGTCTTGGGAGTCCCTGTTCATGGTTTGTTCGATCATCTCGTTTACGGGCACTATTTGAGCTGCGCTAGACTGCAAACTGGCCGCTCTTGAGCAAGTCATTGGCATGAAGATGTGTCCGTGGCAGCAGCGTCATCTCGCAGTTGGTTCTATTTCTGTAATCTGTGTGGTGCATTGTGGTTGTAGATTTGGTACACAGTGGACTTCTCCTTTAATGCTACAAATCTTATTTCAAAATAACTAGCTAGGCCCTGTTGCAGTTAGTGTTCTGTGACGTTCAGTATCATTACGATTATATGACTACCGTTGGTTTATTAACTACATCTCATTAAGTGAGATTTTGTCTTGTATGTGTAACTATTCTGCCTTAAATAGCAGTATTTGTTTCTTAATAGCAACAAATCTAGGAGCTCCTGCTTTTTTACAGTATACTTCCAATCATACTTGCTTCCAATAGCCATCCCAACAAACACATGACGTTAACCAAGGGTGTCTGTCCGTCTGTTCGCCACTTCTAGCACTATAATTTGATTCACGTTACTGGAATGAACATTAAAATTCATATACAGGGTAATTATGACTAAACCTTGATTGATTTCACATTTGACTCTATGACATTGATTTTTTCTCGTTAATGATATTCACTGAACAATTTCCTATGTATCACTCCAAAATTTATACCATAAAGCAATTTCACCAATAGCTCGGATGAGGTAATAATTTGGCGCGCATCTGCCAAAAACTAGGTCACTGCGCCGAAAATGGCCCACTCTCGGCAATTACTTTTTATTCCTCAGCCATCAAGGCTGTGGGGTATAGTGATCACCAGAGGCAGTCGGGTGGTCGGCGCAGATGCTTATAAGCACGATAACTTTATAACGCCTTGACTTGGGGCCTTTATTTTTTTACCTCGTGTGTATGACACTAATATGAAGGTCAAGCTCGACCAAATACCTAGACTGCAGAAAAAAATGTGCGGTTTCAGAGAAATATATGCTCTGAAAAATTTAAACTATGAAATTCAAAATAGCTGTCTTGCAACCATTATTGCCTTTAATTTGCGTAATATCTGGAAAGCCGTGACAGATAGCTAGACCATCACTATAGAACAAAATGTATTGTTTCAGGGAGATATATGCCCTCAAACATTTCAAATGGATAAAATTCAGAATTGCCGACATGCGATATACGTAATATTTTGAAAACATATATAGCTAGACCATTACTATGGAACAAAATGTGCTGTTTCGGGGAGGGATATATCCACTGAAAAATGTCAACTCTTTATCAAATTCAAAATGGGCGACTTGCGGCCATAATTATATCTCCCCTCTGTACACAGAGGGGGAGACATGTTGGTTTACCTCTGTGCTATACGTACCATCTGTCTCGGTCTGTGTTTCCCATTCATTTCTGTTCAGCGCTTTCTATGGTGCAGGACGCCTATCGGCCATCATCCACTTTCACATGGCCGATATTTGGTAAACCGTGCTAGATAGATAGACCATTACTATAAAACAAAATGTGAGGTTTCAGGGGAGGATGCACCCTGAAATTTTTTGACGTGATCAAATTTTCAATGGCTGCCTATCGGCCAAAATCCTATGGCGCTCTCTAGAGCTTGAACCGCTTCATGGATTTGTTTCATGTTTGGTTTAATGAAAAGGCCTTACCTTGGACGTGTGATAATAAACTTTTGGTGTGATTCTGATTATAAAAACTTGTACGTTTTAGTATTTTAGAGGATATTTCAGTTTTGCAATCATTAAAATTTGGTAATATAGCCATACACCCCTACTCGGATTATTTCTAAATTTTTCCAGTATGCATATTGGCCCTAGGAAATATGCCCTGTAATTTTTTTTGACGTTTTTCAGCTTTTTCAACAAAATCCAAGATGGCCGCCAAAATCCTATCGCTCTCTAGAGCTGCAACCGCTTCATGGATTTGTTTCATGCTTGGTTTAAAGGAAAGACCTTACCCTGCACATCTGCTGATTAGTTTTTGGTGTAATTCTGATAATATTTTTTTTCCTTTTTTCACATTTCTGAATTTCAATTTTCAGCGGATATTTCAGTTTGTTCATTTTGGCTATCATCAAAATTTGGTAATATAGCTAGACACCCCTGCCCGGACTATTTCTAAATATTTACAGTATGCATATTTGCCCTAAGAAATTTGCCCGGTGATTTTTTGGGCGTTTTTCAGCTTCTTTAACAAAATCCAAGATGGCCGCAAAAATCCTATGTCACTTTCTAGAGCTTGAATTGCTTCATGGATTTGTATTATGCTTGGTTCAAAGGAAGAACCCTACCCTGGTCGTGTGCTGATTAGTTTTTGGTGTGATTATGATAATAAAAACTTATATTTTGTTTACTTTTCAGAATTTTAGCTGATATTTCAGTTTTGCTCATTTTGGCTATTATTAAAATTAGGTAATATAGTTATACAGCTCAAATGTTATCTTTTGGGTATGCTCACTGGCCCTGAGAAAATTGTCAGTAGAATTGTTTCTCCTTTTCCATTTTTTCAACAAAATTGAAGATGGCTGACGGATCACATGTAACTCTTAAGAGCTTGATCTGCTTCACCGATTTGTTGCAAGGAAGCAACTTACCCTGGACATATGTTGATTAGATTTTGGTGTGATTCTGACATCACATTTTTACGTGGTTTACATAAAAAATTGGTGACAGTACTGTATTTCTCTATAATTAATCTATTTTGGTTGCTTAATCTATGTGGGGCGGGTGGAGAAGCAAGCTTTGTCCTTCAGGCAAATCTAGTTTGTAGAAGGACATAAAATTAACTAATTATATTTGGGCTAAATATTGATTTTACAACTTTTGTCTTTTTATTCTTGGCACGTTTTTTGTAAGACGCTATTTCTCCCTGAATTTATATCTAATCAACTTGAAATTTTGACACAACATTCCCAGAGTAGTCAGTTATCTGCTATGACTTTTCTAAGACATCCATCATGTTCTTCCGGATTTATCTGGATCCGTCTACTCTTGAAAGGCAAAAGACAGTTTCTGCTCACTTGTAGAGTGAGCAGTTACTACCTTTTGACTTTGCACGGCATACTAGGTACCGTGGTGTACATGGCGGGTGATTCTCCATTCATTGCCAGGAGGGTGAACAGAGTTCCCCTATGTGCAGAATGACTCCCCTATAGTCTCTAGATTTCATAAAAAAAATACATTTGTCCAATGTTTCAACTCCGGGCCAGCGTCGCAGACAGTGGCACAGTATAAAACCGATATTGTGTATTTGGTATGGACAGTTGAAACCTCTGAAATGCTACAATTAAAATTTTATTCAAACACAAAACGTGGAATCAATGTTGTTTTGATGTTGGGCTAGCGTCGTGGATAGTGATACAACCTTATATCAACAGAGATACAAGTCAATGTGTGTACTGGGCACTCTGAATGCGATTCCATTTGACAAACAAATATATGTGTGCAAAAGTGCAAAAGCTAGGTGGGGACTTATGAAATTTGAAGTCTGAAGTCCGAAGTCTAAAATTCCAGCTCAGATTGGCTGTCAAAAAACTCATACGCGAAATTCCAGTCAATCTGTCATAATAAAAATAAATCAACAAAATTGAAAATGGCCGCCACGAAATCTAGCCCAAATAATATTGTCACTTGAAAAGTCACAATTCAGGTCTAGTTTGTACATGTTTTAGCGATAAATTATATAGTACCCAAGTTTAAATTGTGACAATAATTCCGATATCTGACGTACTGGTAATTCTAAAATCTTTGTGAATTAAGCTCCATATGCAAATAACTGATTCACATAGCCTACCGTACTATCTGATAAAGTATAAATCTATGGCACGATAGGTATTTAAAATGTTTTCTTTATTCTGAACTATGACTATATATTATATTGAATCCAAAATGGCTGACAGGTGGTTTATCACAACACTGGAGTGTGTTTTTGTTTTGAAAGGTCATAAAACATAAGACGTTGGTACAACGTTGGTACAACGTTGCCCATAAAACATAAGACGTTGGTACAACGTTGGTTTACTGTTGGGCCAACGTCGTAGACGGTGGGCCAACGGTTAACCAACATTGGGCCAACATCTCATGTTTACTGGGTGGTGTCTGTAAGGTTAGAGGGTCATCACAACAGTGCTGTCTACAATGACAAAATACGTGTTTTTTCTGCAGCACGCTTATTATTATACCTCATACATGGCACTGAGACTTTCTTAAAGCATGTAGACTGAAAATTTGAGCTGTAGTCCCTTGATATCCAAGCTCGTATTACCCTGAATAGTCAATTCTTGTGTACGGATTTCCGTGGTGCACCACACATTAATTGTTGTCAATTTTTGCTCAAGCCTAGACATAAGGAACGAAAAGTTTGTGAGGAAGCCATGGGAGGGAGGTAGATAATATAGATCAGAAATCCCAGCTAACAATTTAACATTATAAGAACGTTAGGAGAACATTCCCCGTAAGGTTATATGAACGTTCTCTGGGAATGTTATGGGAACGTCCACTTGTGGAGTTTTTGTTAGGTTATAAGAACGTTAGGTGTGAACGTTAGGAAAAAACTTTAATGGAACATAAAGGGAACGTTCATTCAACATTCTGCGAACGTTGGGAGAACGTTCCCAGTACGTTAGGTGTGAACGTTAGGGAAAAAATTTAATGGAACATAAAGGGAACGTTCATTCAACATACTGAGAACGTTAGGAAAACATTCCCAGTACGTTAGGTGTGAACGTTAGGGAAAAACTTTAATGGAACATAAAGGGAACGTTCATTCAACATTCTGGGAACGTTAGGAGAACGTTCCCAGTACGTTAGGTGTGAACGTTAGGGAAAAATTTTAATGGAACATAAAGGGAACGTTCATTCAACATTCCCAGAACGTTAAGAGAACATTCTCAGTACCGTTCTATGAATGTTCTTTGGGAATGTTATAGGAACCTTCTCTTGTGTCATTTTTGTTAGGCTATGGGAACGTTAGGTATATTTCAATATTTATTTTGGAAAGAAAAAAAACTAGTAGTGAATATATGATTATGTTTTTATTATAAACATTTCTTGTACATGTTATAGAAATTCCCCTGTCTGATTCCCTCTCGTGCCATTGCCTTACTTCTTTTTCTGCAATGAAAATAACAAAAGTCAGTCTTGCAAAAAGGCAGTAACATAATGTAACATGATTAGGTTTTGTTTAAATGCAACTCAGATTATTTTGAAAAGAAGATCATGCATGGGGGGCCCATGGAAACTGCAAAAAATCCTGTAGCGAGAAATGGATAGTTGAATTTTGCTCTAGGCTAATGGAATTGAGATACAAATTTGCTACCCTACACAATTGAGATAAAATACTGAATTGCAGGAAAAATATAAAAATACGAACTACAGTAGAACCTGCTATGAGCAGCCACCCTTGTGACACAGGAAAGTGGCCTTTTAACACAGGGTGGCTATTCATAAGATGCTCATTTGTATGGAAAATGCCATTTTGGGGGGTGGCCAAGTGGCCTCCCATGGGAGGTTGGCTGCTAATAAGAGAGGCTGCTCATAACAGGTTCTACTGTATAACACACAATTTAATACCATAAAATTGGGTATTAAATTGTAAACCATCAACTACATATATATAAATGTTCGTATATAAACATGTACTATTTTGTCAGAATAGCCCTTCAATCAACAAAAAAATGTAACATAGTTATTACAGTTTGCCAAGCGCTAGTTAACATTTATGCATATACATGGATGATGTAGGAAGGCACCTTTTCATTTTCAGAAGTGCACACAGAGCACGAGCGATAATTTACCCTGTACTTGGAGCCCCCAGGTCTGTGGGGTGCTTCTTTCGATTAGCTCCTCATGCACGTCCCTTGTCTTTATGTTCTTATATGAACCTTTGCATGCCTCTGGAGAACAAAAGCATAGAACACAATGAAGTTTGTTTTATCTGTGTACTGTTCAATTGTATTACTGCAATCCACAGCTACAAAGAAACAAGACATATAAGTCCAGCTCCCGCTCTGAATTAGAATTTGATTGAAGCGATTTTGTGTAGTGTTATTAATGTAGTCCTAGGCTAGGTAAAAAATCAAGACGCAAGACAACTAGGTCTAAGAGGCTCAGTCTAAAAACAAGATAAGAGCTGGACAGTCAGTCAGAGATGGCAAACCTACATTGAGTTTTTGCGCCCACAACAAATTAGAGTTGAACTCTGGCAGCCATTTTGAATTTTGGTAGCATTTTAAAACAAGAGCACACTCAACAATAGCCCGCCGCCATTATTGAATTTAATAAGTTATTAACTTAACCCTTGTCCTGCTGAATTGTTTGTTAAGATTTCTCTTTAATATAAAGGTGGGACTACTGAAAAAATTTCCGGCTTCAAATGAATAAAAAATATATCTTTATATGAAAAATAGAGTTGAGTTGTTCGATTAACCGAGCATTTTTCACAAACTATTTTATCAATTTTAGGGGTATTTTATTTGGTTTCAACCAGCTTCAACCCGTGTATATACGGGTGTAGCAGGAGAAGTGTTAAAATTATTTATTTTTAAAAAATTCATCCGTTTTCGAACTTGTCCGCGAACTGCTTATTAGTAACAGGCATAACAAATTTGAACAGGATACATGAAAAACTTTTCAATTTATCGCGCCTACAAGGTCAAATTATTGACGTAAAATGCGAAAAATCTCAATAAATCGGCCATTTTGAATTTTTTTCAGCTATTATTGAACTTGTCCAAGAACTGGTCATTTGCAGCATGCGAAATTTTGTAACCAAATTATTATCTAGTCATTTGGCAACAACCCTGAAAATTTCGCGAATTTCCATTTAGCATTTCAAAAGTTAAACCATTTGACATGTAACACAATTCTGAGAAGTTAATGGGTTTATACATGTTATAGAGGAGCGTCATAATAGACATTTACTACATGTCAAATCGTCTAACTTTTGAACTAGTATTCTGTGAAACTCAGTGACCATGACCTCCTTTGTTTTCACCGAGCTGGTTGATACAATGAAGTATGGGGGAGGGGTATTATATAACCTTGTTTTCACCGAGTGACGTCACTGCGTTTCACAGAATGATATATGGGGGAGGGGGTCTTATATAACCTTATTTTCACCGAGTGACGTCACTGCGTTTAACAGATATTTTTTACGAAATTTTCAGGATCGATGCCAAATGGATACCGAAAAGCTAACTTTCATTTTGGATCACCTCCACCGTCAGACAGACTATAGTACTATTCTAATATTTAGACAAATTTAAGTATTTTTTACTGACGAGTCTGAAGAGAATGTTCTCTGAATATAGGCCTAACGTTCTGACTTCTGGGCAGGTGTGGGCAGGGACATCCATACCCATTCCTGGCAAACGCGAGACATCGACCCAATGTTGGACCAATGTTGGGCCAGCGTCGTAGACGGTGGCCCAAAATTGGTCTAGCATTGGGTCGATGTCTCGTGTTTGCTGGGAAAGATTCAAGTATTTCAACTTGTCCATTAAAATTATATTTATAACAGACCTTTTTTTCGTAACTGCGGACATGATCAAATTTCAAAGTAGACCTCTATTATAATTTATTTGACCACAAATTCACACACACTGGTTTCAAGAATCAAACCTTCACTGGCTTCAGTTCAAGGAGTGAGAAAAATTGCTGTGTTAGAACTTAGTCTCAGATCAAAATCCAGGCAAAAAGTTAAACATAAAAATATCGGCATAGACTATAGTCTCCCCAGCCAGGAAGGCTGCATCGTCACTGCCTGGTCCAGACTACGGCTTACGCACTGCCACTGTCAGTCATGTTGACGACCATGACATGCTAGTTGGAACGATCTCGCCCTCCACTATGTTCCGCGTTAGAACGCAGCATGTATCTGACCGATTTTCATGAAATTTGGTAACAATCATATTTCAACAGAATCCTAATATCCCTGAAAATTTTCGCAAAATTATATATCATATTTTAAAAGTTAGACCATTTGACATGTAATACATTGAAATTACGACGTCCCTCTATAAACCCATTTTTACTAATTCTAGAATTTTAGTAGGCCTACATGTCAAAAGGTCTAACTTTTGAAATATTCAATATAATTTTGCGAAATTTTTACTGCTGTTAGGATTTGAATAGAAATTAACCTATGCAAAATTTCAAGAAAATCGGTTCAGAAGTGACGGAGAAATCGCCGAAAATCATGCGATCCTGGTTAATTTGACGGCGGGTATAAGTTATAGTTTGTCCGACGGTGGTGGATGGTCCAAAAAAAAAGTTAGTTTTCGGTATCCAGTCAGTCATTTATCAAGCGATTTTCATGAAATTTTGTAAACCCTATTTTCTAGTCATTTGGCATCGATCCTGAAAATTTCGTGAATTTTTTTTTAGTATAGTTCAAAAGTTAGACCATTTGCCATGTAGTAAATGCCCATTTATGACGCTCCTCTATTACGTATAAACCCATTAACTTCCATTCCGATTTATTCTCAGAATTGCGTTACATGTCAAATGGTCTAACTTTTAAAATTTTCAGGGTTGTTGCCAAATCACTAGATATAATGGTTGCAAAATTTCGTGACAATCCCTTGAGAATTGACTGACTGGATACCGAAAAGCTAACTTTCATTCTGGTCCATTCTCCACCGTCGGACAGACTATAGGTCAACCCAATTAAAATGTATTTTGAGGGCGTTGAATCGATCGCGAACTGCCGGCGACACACTATCTTACGGTTGCTAACCCGTAACACGTTGTGGAGGGTGGCGTTTGCTAACTATGACATGCAGGCCACCATTGTCAGAGTTACAGAGCGATTGACAAAGTATAAAGGCCCGGGTAGCCCCACTTCAGGGCTAGCTATCCCAAACAAACAACAACAAACAGACGAGCGCTCGCTCAACCATGAAACCTCTGGGATGTGAATTAGTCTACGTCACAAATCTTAAAAGCAACTGCGGAAGGCGACCTATGTGCTATGTATCTTCAAGAATTCAGCTACTTATATTTTAAGAAGATATGACATGGATGACAACACAAACAAGAGATAATATTCAGATGCAGAAATGCACAACACTCACCTTCCTAAACGAACGGGAACAGCAAGGTTTATTGCACCACGCATGCACAGGAATTAATTGACCTCAATAATTTACAGCAAAAACTCGAAACGTTCGTCGAACATTCGCCTAGGGTTATGTGAGGAGCGAATATTTCTAGAACGTTTACATAAGATTACCAGTTGATTGATTGGCACCACGCATGCGCAGGGTTTAATTTACCTCAGTTACCATAAAAACTCAAAACGTTCGTCGAACACTCGCCTAGGGTTATGTGAGGAGAGAATATTCCTAGAACGTTTACATAAGATTACCAGCTCACAAACCCAAAACTAACCTTGAGGAAATGATTACTCAAAACGTTTGTCGAACATTCGCCTAGGGTTATGTGAGGAGAGAATATTCCTAGAACGTTCACATAAGATTACCAGTTAACAAACCCATAACGAACCTTGAGGGAAAGGTTATCTGAACGTTCTGTGTTAGCTGGGCAGGCGTTGGCGCAATGCCGGTCCACCACCTTAGGATGCTGGACCGGCATCGCGCCAACTACAACAAGCAAGACACAGTGTTGGCCCAATTATTATACCATCTGAATGCAGCCAACATCAATGCTTCGGTGTCCTGTGTTGGTACAACGCTGGTCCACCATCTCCAGACGCTGGCCCAGCGTCGCACCAACGATTGTGCGAAGACCCGCTATATGCTACCTGTACTTTGACCCATCTCCAACAATCACTGACCGCCCCGTTCTACAATAGGAGCGCAGTGCTGGTTCAATGCCGGGCCAACGCTATTAGTTCGCATTATTAACAAAGACGTTGGCCCAACACTGGGTCAATGCTTACAACTCGTTTCATTTATATATAAATATGCTATTATTCCGGTTGACCTCTCGGAGCTGTCAAACAGACGCTGTCTTGATTACAGCAAACAAATTAAAACGTGATGACAGCCGTGTATGGTTTTGACACTTATTTTGGACAACCATGTTAAAAATAAGAAATACGGTAATTTGGTCTCTTTATCTAGCCTAACTGGTAGGCCTAAATGCGTAGCACAAAAATAAAAGTTTTAGTCTATTCACATGTTTACGTCATATCGTCATATTATTAAAGAAGCCAAAATAAAATCACCGATTTTTTGATGATTTTAGCCTGGGTAGGCCTAAGGGCCTTTAAAAAAGGGGCCTACATTTTTTATAATGGCTTTTCATTTTTATTTTGTTTTATTTAGGCCCTATTATCAGTAGGCCTATTACATAGGCCTATATATAGCCTATCCTAAGGCATGTAATAATTGCAGTGACAGCTATGACGTATTCCAATGGCAATGCATGGAGGACATGGTTGAATTTCCGTGGCCACGTACGAGCAAGGAAGGTTTTGCCATCCTATGATACGCCCATACCGCTATTAAAGGACTTTGTGTTTGTCTTTAAACTTGCAAGAAGTTTTATCTCCAAGGGATGGTTTCTTTGATAATTGGCGCACATAATAGATTTGTCAATTGATCATTTCAAAGTCATGTATGAGTTACAATTTTGTGTGATGGATGTGCTCATCTGGATATTTTGGGTTTTGTAGGGGTTGAGCTAATGAAGCTCGTACTGCTTTTGTTATTAATAATAATGAAATCCGATAAAATTTCTATGAATTTTACTTTGTCTCAGATTAGGCAATACCACTGATTTGGAAACACTTTTTTATCTACAACATCAACTAGATCTACAAAATAGTGCCAAACACCTGACAACAATAATTTGCTAAACAAAGGTGAAAAGAGTTCAGCTTCACTTATTATCGCCCATACTGTTGGGCGATAATATGATTATATGGCCCTATGGCCTATGTCTGGACAGCCTAAGCCCTATGAATAGTATGTCTATGACTAACGTTATCTGGTTATGACTGTATGAGATTAGTCTACAGTGGTCAGGGACCCTTTGGTCCCCCTACCACTCATTGATGATTCAACAACACATAAACCACATATTTCAGCCATAACTGTGAATTGATAATTAAACGAAGCACTTTGACAGGGCTTTGTCAAGTTTGTGTATTCGGCAGACGCAGACGGCAGACGCGACACGTGTGTATTAGGCAGACGCGTGTATTCGGCAGACGGCAAATTCACCATATATATTGTAGATCTGGTAATTTTCGCGTGTTTAGATTTTCGCGAATTTGTGATTTGTGGACTTTTTACATTTACAAAGTATAAAATTCGCAAATTTTCGATTTCGATGATAAGTATAACACGCATAATTATAATTTTCGCGAAATCCGCGAAAAATAAAACCTCGCGAATACTCCCAGGTCACTGAATGTCGAACTTGACCTTCAGATTAGTTTCTTACACATGAGGTAAAAAATGAAGGCCCTAAGTGAAGGCGTTTTGAAGTTATAGCGCTTACAAGCCATTCTGGTTTCCGTGATTTGTTGACCTTGAAATTAGGTCAAGATCACTAAATGTCAAAATCGACCTTCAGATTAGTATCATGCCCATGAGGTAACAAAATGAAGGCTCGATGTGTTATGAATTTATCACACGTACAAGCCATTTTGTTTCCTGTAACCTTGAAATTAGGTCAAGGTTACCCGACCACCATCACACCCCCCCCCCCCCGGTATCGTGTTTACTGGAGCGTTGAGTTTCGAGGCTGGAACTGTGTTTGGGAGGATTTACACATCCCACTACCGTAAAAAAGTGTCACATATCAAGCTATCGCTAAGGTGATATATTGGATATACAGCTGGAATCATGATAACAGCTTCTTTGATATTGCACTGTGACCTGACAGCTTCCATTGGTGTTGAAGGAAGGAGAACAGTTTATGAAAACACATTCCCAGCAAACACGATATAATAATTCAACATTATGAAAATGACAATAGTAAACATCCTAGAAGTGCAGTAATTACCCAGCAAACACGACACATTGAAACAATGTTGGTTTAATGTGGGGCCATCGTCGAAGACGATGGGCCATCATTAAACCAACATTGTTTCAATGTGTCGTGTTTGCTGGGAAGGCATGGTCTCCTAGGGTGGTAGGGGATCCAGTGGGGGAGTAATTTTCAAGGCCTGAAGATGCAAAGTCAGTCTTCCCTGTGCGTATAATTGATAAAGCAACTTCAAAAAGACTTCAAAACTTTCGAGATTTCAAAGTCTGAATCTGCTATACGAACGTCTGCGTCTGCCGTCTGCGTCTGCCTGTCGCGTCTGCCGAATACAAGCGTCTGCCGAATACACAAAGCCCTTTGACAGTCTTTGTCAATTTGTGAAGTTTGTCTTTGTTTTTCATATTCTCAAATAGGTCTATTATAGCGTTATAGATCTACCGGCCGTAAGATTAACTTGTATCGCATGTTTTTCGCCGATTTCTCAGTCAATTCTCAACCGATTTTCATGAAATTCTGCAAGCAGTATTTTCCAGTCACGCGGCGACTACCGTGACATTTTCATCGGAAAATATTGTATAGGCTATAGCTAAAAAGTTAGACCATCTGCCATGTAATGCAATTCAGGGCTAAAAACAAACTTTAATTTAAATAGTTTAATGGGTTTATAGAGGGATGTCGTAATTAGAAATTTACTAGATATCAAATGGTCTAACTTTTGAACTATATCCTTTCCACTGACATAGCGTATTAAACCGGATCGTTTTTGCGGCCCTCTCAGAAACAGTACCATACAGTGTAGGCATGCCACAGCGTACTGGATCGTAGTGAAAAAACGGCTTTCTCACAAGCACCATTGTATGTCGCAGACCTGTCAGTAGTTTTCATCCTCATTCTATTTTCCTCACTATTAAAACTATTTTTGCTAAGGTGGTAAATAGCTCACACTTGTAAGCTTTGATATACAGAGAGTATTTCCCCATTTCTTCCAAGTAAACTTGTCGGCATGCTTCTAACCTATCATGATTGATGTTTACTAATTGGCAATTATAAATGGATAGTTATAAGATTATGTGAAATAAATAAGCTATTTTATCACTTTTACATGCTTTAAATGTTATGACATAGATATTAAATATACCCGATTCTACACCTGCAACCTTTAGATTTATGGCTTGTGAAGACATTTTAGTTTTCATAACATTTATTTTTAAATTAATTCCACACAAATTATCTTGATAATGAACAGAACATTACACTACGGTCTACATCGTCTGGTTACAATTTAATACGTTGTAGCGTAGCTATGCCCCATCCGCCCCGTAGCACTTAATGTGTATCCATCACCACGGCACAGCACGTTACAGCGTTGATACACGCCAGCCACTCACAGCACACATGATACATTGTCACAATGTTGGTTTAATGCTGGGTCAGTGTGTTGATGCTGGACCAGTATTTATCTAGCATTGAGCCTAGTATCGTGTGTGCTGGGTGATGTCATCTCCGTGTGTATCCATGCGTCTGTGACATGTTGTCCTTTCTGTTACTCTAGTGCATTCCAACATCAGTAAATTACGATGCTGCAATTTTTTTCTGGCAGATAAGACATGTTAGTATTTTTGTCTTTATGCGGTTGTCTTCATTAGAAGAACTAAATTTCCCAATGTGGTAAACAACTCACACTTGTACAATTTGATAGCAAAAAAACAGTCAACCATTTCGTTCTAGTAAGTTTGTCGGCATTGTTGTCAATTGTAACCTATAATATGATGCTCTTTAAACTTGAACATTGGATGGATGACGATAATAATGTGCTGTGATATATTTTCCCAAGCGGACAAACAAACTAATAAACAAAGTAGCGCAACCAAAAACATAGAACTTTAGAAAATGAGTCATATTTGCGATACCTTGATCCAACCACGCAAAGTTTAATTTTAAACTTAAGTGACTTAACAATTTTAGATCTACACACCTTAAATATTGTGATATATGTTTAACATACCCGGCTATGTAAATTCAACCTTTATAGTTGGATGTCTCATCAGCAAATATTAGGTTTATAATATAGATACTCCTTGCTAATTATATTAATCATAGCAGAAATACATAATACAGAGAAATAAACAACTCGCCCATCGTCATTTCTGAGGGTACAGTAACGTCTTCCTTCGTAACTCTGTGACCAACCGCCGATAATCACATGCAAAGTATCGTTGGGAAGGTAAGATTCTGTGTCATGTTACTGTCTTTTCATAATAAAGATACTGTTAAAATTCTTTTCGCTAGGTGGCTCCACATAAATTGTAGCTAGCCACGTCTATCAGCCGGGTACTACAGCAGGAAAAGATGCTGTATTTATTATTCATGCGGTCGCAGCTTCGACAGACGAGTCCTGCTCATTGATTGGCCAATGGTTTGTTTACTTTTCTCAGTGGTGAAAAGAATCCTGTGTGTACGACCTTAGAATGGGTGGGGGCTGGGGGTGATGTTAGTGAACAGGGGTTCTTAGTTTTACCCTGTATCCTGTCGTAGGTCTATGTCTGTATGTAGATCCTTGCATGTACTACGGCTTCAGTATGTCAGTTGAGCTGAACTCGTCCCCCCTGATTACGTTGACCTCTAACAGATTGTGGGTTATCCCACATATACATAGGTTGACCCAACATTAAATCACCTTTAGACCATCGTCTTGTGTTTGCAGGGCAGCTGCTATGTCTTACCAAGAGCTTCATATATAAAGTTATTTATCTTACACAGCAAACACAAGGCATCGACACAATGTTGTTTTGATGTGGACAAACGTTTACCCAATGTTGTTGCAATGGTGGTCCACAATCTACAAGCTGGCCCAGCATAAGCGTAACGTGGGTGAACACTTCTTATTTCATGGGCCTATCATAAAATTAATCATAATTTATAAGTAATCATGTACGCCTAAAGGTATATGTGTTTAAATTAACAGATCAGTAGACCTTCAGAGTGAACCCATTGCCAGAACAAAATGTCTAACGTTTGAAGCAAGTTGAGAATTAGGACATTTAGGGAGTTTAATAATGTTACTTTACATAGTAACTGGCACAGCATCAACGTAACATGGGTGAACGTCGCTTCCTATTTACTGGGCCCATCATAAAATTAGTCATATAGGCCCTAATATAAATAATCATGTAAAGGCATGTGTTTAAATTAACAGATCAGTAACGTTAGACCTTCACAGTGAATCCATTGCCAGAACGAAAGGTGTAACGTTTAGAATTGGGACAATAAGGAGTTTATTAATGTTACTTTACATAGTAACGTAATGGTTACATTTTTATGTTTTTTTCACAAATTAGCTTATTCAATGAACTATTAATACAGCGCCGTTTAGAAAGTGCACATTCACGTTGCGATCAATTGTTATCTGTCGGTGGATCACGTCAGAATTCGATGTATAGGATATGACAAATCTAGGTAGCCTAAATCACTTAGTATAGACCTAGAATAGTTTTGCATCACAGAGGGTAGGCTATACATCGGAATTACGGGGGATATTAATTAACAACGAGACAATCGTCATGATTCATTGATAAGTTGCCATTTCAAAAGTTACAATTTTTTTTCCAGCTAATTGGAGACGTTGATATAAACATTATTTTATGAACCAAACAATGCAATTTTGTAATACAGGGCCTGGTTCGGAATGTACAAGAAGTCGACTCTATGCTGGCTTCTTATCACACCACGCTGATTAAAAGCATCCCGGTATGCAATCATTAACCCTTTAAGACCACACGTAAATATTAGATATGTGGCAGATAATATGTGGTCAGTGGGCTTATTTCTGGACAATGTCATCATGCCGAGAAAAACACTCTTGAGACTCTTATCAAATGTTGCCTTAACGTTGTGCTAGCATACCTAGCAAACACGATACATTGACCAAATGCTGGGTGAATGTTAGGCCAAGGTCGAGACGGTGGGCCAACATTCATCCAGTATTGGGTCAATGTATCGTGTTTGCTGGGGTAGACAGTGGACCAGCTTTGAGCCAACATTTGTAACCTCATTATGAATACATGTAGAATATTTTTTATATTAGAATTACACATTGTGTCCAGGTGAAAGATGTTTCAAACTAAGGGAAACAGTATGGCTGTTGCAGACTTTCAAATTCTACCCAAGACCCGGGTGTAATATTCCCGCCAAGCTATCCCATACGGGTTTCTGGAATACAGTTGTCAGCGCTCATGGCCAACGTTTAAAAATATCCTGATAACAGAACACGTTCCCTGTACCATAGAGTATGCCTGTACATAGTTACCACTACGTCTCTCCCATCCAACACAAGTCAATTAACCAATGCTAGCTAAATGTTGGCTCACAGTCTTTGACGCTAGGCCAACATTAAGCCAACATTGGTTAAACTATTTGTGTTGGCTGGGGTGCACGTCTCTAATAGGGTGTTTTAAACACACTTCAAATGGTCAACAATCGTCAGCCAAATGCTTTCTCTCCTCACAGCTATATTAGAATTTACAAGGCCTATTGTGTCCAAGTGAAAGATGTTTCAGATTAATGGTGTCCCAACAGACTTGAAAATGAAATAAATTGAATGGGGTTTTGGCCCCCATTGTGCAAGAAACGTTGACCTGAGAACGGCTCAATCACACCGGGCCTACATTATGAGCAGTGGACATAAAAGCATCATTGCTTCGGCGTCTCGAGTTTGCCGGGAGGGGGGGGGGATGCTGTAAGTGGGGGTATATCTCCATGTAATAATATTATGTTTGTCGGAACAAGGCTGAATTCTGCACAGCTTGGTTGTTGCAGACTGAATTCAACAATTAAATTCAATTAATCAGACAAAATTTGCGTATTTCTTATTTTGGACAGGCATGGCCGATGTAAGAAATCGGGAATTTCGTCTTTATATCTCGCTTAACTGGTAAATGCGCAACACAAAAATAAAAAAATGTAAAAAGAATTACGTAATTCTAGTCTATGGACAGTTCACATCATATGGCCATATTAAAAAGCGAAAATAAAAATACAGATTTTCCGATGATTTTGGCCTGATTGTGTCGCTTTAATTAACTTAGTCTAATAAGAAACGTTAACCCTTCCAGCCCCTCGTCGCATCGTATAGAATATTTTGATCACAATATATTCGATGATATAACAATGATATAAATTGATTTAAATGACATAATTCATCGAAATAAGGACGACGTGCCCAGGAAACACAAAACATTTGTATAACATTTATACAATGTTATACGAATGTTTTGTGTTTGCTGGATGAGACTTGATCTGATATATTGTACGTATTTATTTTATTAAATCAAAACAAATAATCCCATTCACTTTAATAAGTGTGGCATGTGATTGCAAATGAAATATCTATTTGCTTTTAGAGGGTCAATAAGGAAATGTAACGATTTTGTTACATGTTTAAAGAATACAATACCACAGAGAGGCTTATGTTGTATGGGGCCTATAATTAATTTAATATCCAAATATGTTAGATGGTTTGAAAGTGATCTGCTGGTCGGCTTGCTCACCAGAATTAATGATAAAATACTGACCATTTAAAAATGAATTAATTTAGCTAACACAGTGTATGTAAACACGAGGTGGAACCTCTTTCCCATAGTTGATGTGAGAAATGCATAGAATACAAAGAAAATAAAGTAAATAACATCTTGACATTGAACCTAATATTTACTATTGTTTTTTTTCTTCAAGCATAAACACATCGGATAACAACTGGATATAACATGACTTTATAATAGCAATGCTAAAAAAAAACGCATCGTAAATTAAAATATGGTGAATGATAGCTTGGGCCTACTTAAGCGATCATCAGTTCTGTTTGATTTATTCTCAGTATGAAACATGATGCTATGACAACATGTAAGCCACCACTACTACGCTAACTTAATTAATGTCTCATCTGACCATGTATTGCCGGGGTGAATCGCTAAACGTACCGATGTGTACCGATATGTACTTACATCGACATACAGTGATCATAAAACCGCCGTCTCAACCCCAGAATACCACGACTTGGCCCACGTGGACGTTGTACAGAACCCACGTGCGCTTGACCACGGCCTCCCCCTCTCTCTGCTAAATATAGATTTCCGCATAATATATGCAGTACATAGTGGTGGAGAGAGGAAGCGAGTAAGCGGCTCATGGATGCATTTTGGATGATCTTCTAACTATTAGTCACATCGCGACAGCTAGCGGATCGAGTTTTAAAAGCAGAAGAAAGATGAAAATATCCTAATAAAGTTAAGATTATGACCTTTCTAAAGATGCCTTACATGTGTTGATTGGTCTAATGGTTATAGAGTTATAAGGGAAAACGCATCAGCGCACTGTGAAATGGTGAGGTTAGAGTTGTTTATTTCTCTGTATTATGTATTTATGATCATAGTCATGTGTATTCATGACAAAAGATTACACTGGGTGCCATACACCATTCTACTTCCCCATCAAACGCAAACAGTTGATCCAATGCCTTTTCAATGGTGGGCCAGCGTCACAGGCGGTCCAGATGCATTATGTAGAGTAACCATGAAAGCTGTGTAGACGGAAACCCATAGCGTACCAAATCGTTATATCTCACCTTGCACGTTTGCCATAGCGTAAAAGATGTAATTGCGGCAGCTGCTCTATACATGAATAAGATTACGGGTTAATAAATTACGGGTTTTTACGCTATGTGTGAGAGAAGGCCACTTTTTGGATACGGACTACAACGCTCTGGTATGAGTGCGGTATATCATAGTGTTTGTGAGAGGGCTGATTTTTGCATACGTTTTGATACGCTGTGGCATAGCTGTGGTATATCTAGGTACCAGCAGTGGAAAGGATAGTCGCCACGTGACTCGAAAATAGTCCTTGCAAAATTTCATCAAAATCGGTTGAGAATTGAACGAGAAATCGGCGAAAAGTACTGAAGAGTGCTGCTCACTATACTATAGAGACATATCCATTACTCAGTCTTGAGTGACTGCCTAGAAGATAGTTTTATATCCATAGACTGTCTTTCAAACAAAGAAACTATTGTGTTTGGTGATTTCAGCACCAGTGTTCTTAAACAAGACAATACCCTTTGTAGTGCACTAGATCACTTCCTGTACATATATATGTAACTGGTTTCAGTTCATAAACGAGCCTACTAGGATCACGGAGGACACAGAATCTGCTCTTGACTTAGTGATGGTCTCTGATAAAGAGAAAACCACTCATTCCGGCCTCAGTGATATTTTGTAAATATCGCACTAGGAAGGTCTCTGGGAGTTCATTAAAAAACACAATACGGTAAAACTAAGATCGTTTAAAAATTACTCTGCTGTCAATCTAGCCAAAGCTCTTAGCAAGGTAGATCGGTATGAAGTAATTAAATGTGAAAATGTCAATCAGGCTTGGAATATCTTTAAACATCTTTTTATGTCAGTGGTGTTAGTAGACTAGGCCTATAAACAGGACCATCTGGATGGCCCTATTGAACTTCATCCCCTTTATGATGTTGATGCTGCGACTGTAGCCTTATAATTTGTGGTGATGCCATCAATGACGGTGAATAGAACTTTACAGTAGGCTTGCTAGCCTTTATCAGTCATCAAGCTGGTCTATCTGCTAGATTAGTCTACCTGTTAGTCCAAACTTGAGTTAGGTGCTTACTAGATCCCTATGCCTAGAATCGCTGCTAGTGGCCTGATCTGAACGAATAGAAGTAGGCCTATGCCTCGGCCCACGTGACGCACATTTGATCATAAAAATATAGGACAGTTCCATCAATTGATACCTGCCTTCAGATCATAGGGTTTTAATCGCCATTTGAAACCTCTAATTTCCATTCGATACCCCTGTTACATTATTAACACACGGCCAAATTAGTGTTATGAGAGCACTACAACCCAGTATGTGGTAATAATAGGGGTTAAATCGATCGCGTGCCACCGGCGGGACTCCATCTTACGGTTCAGATATGGAATGCTTGCCAACCCCTAACACGTTCTGGAGGGTGGCTTTTGCTAACCAGAACTGACTAAATGTTGTTTCACTGTTAGGCCAGCATCACAGACTATGGACCAGCCTTAAAGGTGTGGTCAACTGTCAAAATTCGTGGGACAAGGATCCCCCAGAAGGCAATAGTGCCCGTGTGTAGGCCAAGGCCCTATTCCATAATAATACTAAATATGCGTTTCATACCCAAAGCCTCATTAAGAGCAAGTTCTCGAATCACAGCAAGTTCATATATACTTGAGCGGCATCTATGAGTTAATAATTCAAAGCCCTTGGCCCTTGCCCCTACCTGATCGCTGGCTTGCAAACAAACTGACTGTATTACTGCGGGGATGTGGAAACTGCTTAACTCCAAGCTTGGATTGAAACCCAGTACTCACAAAACATCTGTATGACTTCATGCAATGTTGGACCAACGTCGATGACATTGGGCCAACGTTGTATAAATGTTATACAAATGTCTTGTGTTTGCTGGGCAGGAGGACTTTCTCTCAAACATTGTACATTTATTTAATGTTGGTTCAATGTTGGGCCAGCGTCGCAGACGTTGGCCTAGCATTAAAATAGCATTGCATCAATGTCTCGTTTAAGTTGTATTTTGTAATCAGTTTGGTGGCTATATTAATGCCGTCAATCTGTACTCAATAGGCAACTGTTGGCCTACACTTGACCGTCCCAGGCATGCGCATTTTGCAGTTGAATGATTCTTTAAGGCAACAGTGTGTCAGAAGTTGTTTAGTTCCCAGGCTGTTGATCATAATTATGGCAGAGCCTGCCACTTCAACTAAAACAAGACCTTGGCCCACTGCTGGTTCAATGCTAGTTCACTGGCATGACCAATGCTCAGCATTTAGCCAACACTGGGAATGTTAGTATAAACATATTTATTTTCAGAGGATTACATAATAGCTACAAAAAGCTAATTGAGTGGTTTCCTCGAATAGAATAGAATACAATAGAAAGATAGAAAGAAAACAATGAATAATCACAAAACACATGCCCATTGTAATACATAATGATTATATGATAATTGAGTTGCCTTTGTTCACCAGTGGAGCGAGACAGAGTAGCAATAAGTTGTTACATAAATCTAGCTGTGTTGTGAATGAATATTAAGACTTCAGTGGTTAGAAAAACATTGTTTTTACCTGTTAGGTCTGGACTACCACGTAGCAATAATTTAAGTGGAAGTGGGTAATCTGGAGAAAGAAAATCGGTAATGGAACTAAATAATTCTTGGCGTTGGTCTTGATAGTTTAAGCAGTCAAAGAAATAGTGTTGTGGTGTTTCAGGAACAGCACTGCAACTACATGAACATGATGAAGGGCTTTCGATACATGATTTAGTATATAAATGATCATTTAGGGACGAAAAATTTAGCCTTATTTGACATAGATTGATTTGATCTGTTCTGTCGCCAATGTAGAATTGTATAGGCACTTTTGTTTTAACGCAGAGAAATTTGTGTAATTTCGTTTTGAAACTGGATAAAACTGTGCATGAACGAATGTTGGCAGGTAATTTATTCCACAGACTCACAGAAGATGGTAAAAACGAGAGGCGAAACTGTTCAGATGTACAATAAAAAAGTCTAAAATGTTTAGACGTTTTAGATCTAGTAACTCTACGTTCACCGCTGCTCAAGTTGGGCAAGCTGTTCTCTAGATAGGAGGGGCCTTGGTGATTAATGATTGAAAAGAATTTTGATAATTTATGAAATGTTCTTCTATTTTGCATTGTGCATAAACCACAATCTTTTAATAACAATTCGCGTGAGGTCCCTTTCTTCGCGCCTGTCACGAGACGTAATGCTGCATATTGTAAATTTTCAATTATCAACTTTTCTTGTTTAAAACAATTATCAAAAATTATGTCTGCGTATTCTAATAAAGGGCGTACAAAAGAAAGATAGCATCGAAAAAGTGCATATCTGCTCATAGAATATTTGAAGGCGCTTAAGAGGTGTATTCGCTTTTTTGCTTTATTAGTGAAAGATAGTATGTGTTCAGACCATGTCATCTTTTTAGTTAATATTAAACCAAGGTGTTTGTGAGAATAAACAGACTTTAAATTGGTGCCATTTTGGGTAATAGGGGGCAATAAAGTTGGTATTTGTTTTCTTGAAAATAGCATGCATATGCCTACACATTTTTGTGGATTAAGGATAAAAAGCCAGTCTTTGCACCACTTTGATATTTTTTTCAAATCTCTGTTTAGTGTGTTAACGTACTTGTGATAGTTTTTGTCTATTTTTTGAAAAAGTGAGCAGTCATCAGCAAAAAGATAAATCACCGATTCTATGTCATCACACAAGTCATTAATGTATAATAGAAACAGAAGTGGTCCAAGGACGGATCCTTGTGGAACACCAGCTGTAATCGGCCTCCACGTTGATTCGGCGTTTTGCATTATAACACGTTGTTCCCTACCGCCAAGATAACTTGCCATTAATTTAAGAAAAGATCCATTCACACCATACCTATCTAATTTATATAATAGACCTTTGTGCCAAACCTTATCAAAAGCTTTGGAGAAATCTAGAAAAACCGCACATATTTCATTGCCTTTATCAAATTCAGAAAAAAATTCGTGACATATTTTTGTTAATTGGTTTACCGTAGAATCCCTTGGAATAAAACCTGATTGTTTTTCTGAGAGCAGATTGTGTACTTTCAAAAACTGGTAAATATTTTTGAAAATGACTGTTTCGAATACTTTTGAAACAGATGACAAAAGGCTAATGGGCCTATAATTATTACAAAGGGTTAAATCACCACTTTTATGTAAAGGAATGACATATGCTCGTTTCCAAGAGCTTGGAAAAATGCCCGAGCGAATACAAATGTTAAACAGTTTAGATAAAGGCTCTGCCAAAACACGACTCGATTCTTTTAAGATTCTGTTACCAATTTGGTCAGGTCCAGTTGCTTTATTTATATTTAAAGTATTTAAAATTTTAAAGACTTCCGACGATTCAACAGTTTTAGTCGGTATGTTAGTATTACAAAAACGAGGAAGATAAGGGATGCGTACATTAGATTCGTCAATGCTTGATTGTTTTATGAAGTGGAATGTTATTCCTGTATTTCTTATTTTGGACATCGATGTATAAACTAAATCTCATTCTTATTTCTCTTTTAGCTGGTCACTGTGTAGCCCGAAATATAAAAGACTTAAGCAATTCTGCCCTTCGGAAATTTTTAAAACTAAGGAACATATTAAGGAGCCAAAATAAAAATGATGATTTGTGGCATGATTGTGTCACTTTCAGGGCTAGACACTAACTGATTGGACCTTCTTGCCCGGGCAAGCACATTTTTGGGGTACTTACTCCCCCCCCCCCTCCCCAATTTATCACTTGCCCAACTTGCCACTGACATGTGTTGTTTGTTGTTTTTCGCTCAAATTTGTAATGGTGAAAATTGAAGCTATTACCCAGGGGGCCACTGTCTGAGGTTTTTTACTTGCCCCCACCTAAAATTGATTGCCCGGGGCAATCAGACAACCGTTAGTGTCGAGCCCTGACTTTAAACAGATAATTGCCTCGATTATCTGACAGCAATTGATGATGATCATGATGATAAAACAAACAGTTGGGAATTTTATTTATTCAAATCAAAGTTATGGAATTAAAAATTGTTTAAACAAGTGAAAGATTTTCACCCCCCCCTCTTGTTTTTATCATTGTAAAAGTTACAAAAATTAGAAAAGTCATCAAAAATATGTTATATTGATTGATTGATTGATTCGTTTATTATACTGACATTGTACATAATTGAATATTTCACAGTATATATCATTTTTAATAATTGTACCCAGCCCATGAGGCTTATAAGTCAGTAAAACAAGAATACATTATATAAACATACGCTGCACCGACAACTACTGATCACATACGTGTCAATAATGGAACAACACCTTCTGTTGTATAAACCATGCTAATTTTAAACCCATCTTTTCACTTGACATAAGAAAAACAAATTTATCTTTATCTGCTAAATCATAGAAATTAGAAATTTCATATACATTATAAGCCAACAAGTACAATTCTTTTCTGTAATGTTCATAATAGTGACAGTGACAAACAAAATGCAGCTCATCCTCCATAATGCCGGAATTACCGTACTGGCTGGACGATACCGCGCACTGGTCTATACCGCGCAAAGGGTCAAAATAGGCCTTTCTTGGTGCTTAAGTCTTAGATATCGCGCACTCATTATTTACCGCGCACTTCCAGGCACTTCCAGATATCGCCGTGTCACGGCGGTCGTGAATGCTAATGGTGTGTTAGTAAGATTGATTTGATGGCTCGAGTCCTAGATAGGTTATAAGTGATCTTGTTTGAACTTATGTATTACAGCTATAACTTTATAATAATAATAAATATTAATATTAAATTACTGAATCGGCGGTAATAAAAATAATTAATGAAATATTATTTAATTGCACACAATATAGTAAATGTGTACAATATATTAGCGCGTCACTGCTAATTCAGATAACTATCTGTTCGAATACAATACGATTTTTGTATATTTATAACACGATTTCTATGAAATAATATAATGCGGTATTATAATATTCATTGTGACAAGACGCGAGACTCTGACGATGCCTGCATGAGATTGTATTTATTATTATTATAATATATAATAATAATTAACAGAATACTTTGAATAAAACGTGTTGTGGTTCAATAGAGTGACGTAATTAACATGAATATATGCACCTGTAAGTCGGTACCGGTTTCCACCCTGCATTTCATTCAGCAGCGTCCTAAAATTGAGGTCGTTCAGGTGTTTAGCATGTGTCTGTCCACCTTTTAGGTACACCCGCTTGTACTTGTCGCTATCTCTTAGGCTGGACTTTGTCCGTAAAACTTTCTTCTTGTCTTCGAGATTTTTCAATTCCATTTGTACAATGCCAGGCCGGTTTTCTCTCATTGGAGTACGTTCTACTTTTACAATGTGAACATCTGTTAAAGGGACTGGCCCAGGCTAAAATCATAAAAAAATCGGTGATTTTATTTCGGGTTCCTAATATGACCATATGATGTAAACATGTACATAGACTAGAACTGCAAATTTTTATAATTTTTGTGCTGCGCATTGATCAGTCAGACTAGATATAGAGACGAAATCCCCGCATTTCCTATTTTTGACATGGCTGTCAATAATTAGAAATCAGGAATTTCGTCTCTATATCTAGCCTAGCTGGTGAATGCGCAGCACAAAAATTATAAAAATTTGCAGTTCTAGTCTATGTACATGTTTACATCATATGGTCATATTAAGAACCCGAAATAAAATCACCGATTTTTTTATGATTTTAGCCTGGGCCAGTCCCTTTAAACCAAGTCCATCTTTTTTGTCACATACTAAATGTTCTATTGTGGCTCTGATGTCTTCTCCGTGTGAATATAACACTTTGAACGCTACAGCTGACACTTCTCGCGCACAGTTTGGTCTCTTTCCAGTTTACTCACACGTTTCTCTAAGTTATCCCACTTTTTATTTAATTTTCCAACCTGTGTGCTGACAACATCATGTAATGATATTATTTCTTTTTGCATGTTCTCATTTAAATCTTTTGAGACTTGGATCAATTTTGGATTGGATAGCTTTTGTAGAGCTTTTTTTCCCTTTTGAACTGCGAAGCTCTTATACATCATTGTGTGTGCCTATAGCTTGTACACCCGTGGGTTGGCTGTCAGCCCTGCCGGTTTGCTAGTACCGGCATTTTGCCTTGCCATTTTGAAGACAGGGTTGAGCGTAGGCGAAAGTGGCGACGTCGAGTGTATAGAATCAGATGAACTAACTCAGTTTATCTTTGGAGTAGCTCTTTCCTCAGCCATGTAAACACAATTCTAACCTGAATCTGTGATCCTTCATTTAACAAACTAGATCAATTATAAAATATTTCCATGCTGGTAATTCGCTCAGAGAAGACATTATATCGGAGCGACTTTTTTCTGCGTGCAGAGTGCCTGCCACAGCGTACACGAAACCAATATTACACCAAATATCTTTTCTTTTGTTATTTATGGATTTTTTTACACTTAGAACTGAAGGTTTGTGAGATGTGACTGATTACATGCGGATGTGTCACTTAATATCATGTATATCATGTTGAAGTACATGTACACAGATATCATATAAACTAATGAGCAATGGCACAGATAAAATATATCTGCATTGATATAATTTTTTTTTTTTTTTCTTTAGATTGATACATTTGAAAAAGAACATGTCACAAGCGAAGTACTATATTTTGAATAACAAAGTTTCATTCGAAGAAGATGGTACTCATGAGTTCAAAGGCCACAAAAATATCTCAGTTGAAGAAATCCCTGCGTGGAGAATTGTGGATGCTAGTGGATGTGAGAAACAGACTAGAACTAGTGTCTCAAGGTAATCTTCTTTTATTTTAACCAGATAATATTATTATTATTATTATTATTACAAAGTTTTTGAATGAACCTACTTCTGTAAATTTGGTTAAAAATCATCGAAATATTAAATTATAAACTATATATCAGTAACTAAAATAAACTATGAAATTGATTATTTCACCCACTTGAGGTCGTTTTAAAGAAACATATAACAAGACTAACAGTTAGTGAGAGGTATGTTAACCCTTAAAGTGCCTAATTAAATAATTTAAATTTTCACCCACTTTAAGTGGCAGAAAATTACTTTTTGGTTTAATTTGAGACCAAACATTTGCAAATCTTGATGTTTAAACACTTATTTAACTCCCAATAAGTATGATTTTCCCTTTTAATAAATCTGTCATAATAAAATCACTGGTATAATTATATAGAGATAAACTAAATTGAATGCTCAATCTTTGCATTCTACTTGTAGATTAAAATGACCATTTTGTCACAAAACATAATGACACATGTAATTGTATAAGACATAAATTTAATAGCACTACTGACACTGCTAATTCATAACTAATAACATTGTATCTTGTTTTAGAGCGCTTAATGGGTTCTTGAATTCAGGAAGAGAAGCAACCACATATCTGGGAATTGTAGATGACGGCACAGTGAAGGGTCTAAACTTGACACAGTACCAGGTCAGCATTGATTTAACCGTATAGTTTTTGCAGTGTATCACATGATAAATCCTAGTACTGTTAGACCAGTATCCCAACAACGGGGCATTCACCCAATGCTATTTCAATGGTGGTCGACGGTCTTCGACGCTGGCCTAATATTGAAAAAGCATTGGGTGAATGCCCCGTGTAGAAAACAAAATGTCACTGTAATTGATAAAATAGTCTGTGGCGGATGCTTAGTTAATCAAATACTTTTTGAAGATCCTCTTTGTCACAATTTTTTTTTTTTTTTGTAACTTCAAGGTGGAAATTCCATTAGCAATTACAGCTTCAACTGGAAAATAGAAACAAACAATTCAGCAAACAATGGTTGGGTTTAGATGAGACTTAATCCTTATAACTGAAACTAAAAAGAATAGCACTCAACATGCTGAAAGAAAGGTCATATGTTTAGAGCAGTGTTTTAGCAACTACCGGTAATTGAAGCAATTTAATCTGTTAATATAGATCAAATAAACAATGTTCGTGACTCACAAATAACTTTATTGAAATGTTAAGGTCCTTTTAATGCACACAAAATAAAAGCAAAACAGTAATAAAATGCCAGTAAATATCTTATTGTTTAAAAACAACAGGTGCAACATGTGTCCTTTATGATGTGCAGTACAGTTTCCATCAATCAAGCTCTCACGCTAAACATCTGCATAAGATAATAATGCTCAAAATAATATGCCACAAAAGTGTGAATGAGTGATTGGGTGGAATACCCAGATAGCTCCCAGGGACAATATCATTATTTCTTTATTTGGCCTGATCTTCCCATTACTAGAGGAGCGCGCAGCGCGAGGGCTGACGCGAGATTATGCACTAGTTCTGGTATAAACCTTATAGTGCCTCTCTCTTTTCACCTGGTGAGGTAGGTGATTGTACAAGCAATGGCAAGAAGAAGTCCAGGAGACAAGGAACCAGGGAAGAGGCGACCAGCCACCAGAGTAAGGGCAAGGACTGACCCTTTGAAATGTGCTCTGCTTTCTGAGCAGTGTGTTTGAAACCACCATCATGAACCGTCATCGTTAGCCAACCATTCGTGTCCGCCGTGCCATCACCCAAGCTAGCAATGTAATGATATAGAGCTCATTGCTTAAGACCAGAATCCGTCTCCTTCAGTGCTATGATTGAAAGCCCACTGCCTTATGTGTCTCACAAAACGGCTCCTTTCAGAGCCCCTGCTCTCTGTGGGAACAGGAGTTCAGGAGTTCAACCGATATCCGTCAACCGTCAACCGTCAACCCTGTTCTTGTCTCATGCAGTGGAGTGATAGGGAACTCCCCGCTTTTGGTATGTCACACAGAACGGCGCCCCCAGAGCCCCTGTTCTATGTGGGAACAGGAGCTCAACCGTTATCCGTCAATCGTCAATCGTCAACCGTCAACCGTGTTTAAGCGTCAGCCTGGATTTCAGCCAGCAATTGATCCAGAATTGTATTAGAGCCTGATCATTACTAGATTCTGATAAACCTTTCTAAGCCTGGCCGGAGGCCCGGAGCCTATTAAGTTTGTTACACCTGTGTTTGTGTCCTGCTTTGCGGAAAGAGGGGTGTCGTGTGTGGGAAACGGTTGACAAATCTGGGAAACGAACAAGTCAAATATAACGTTTGAGGTCGCTAGGTCAAATACTTTCGTTTTGGCAACGGTTTAAAAAATCCGTAGCATAGCCTACTAAAACCATGCCGATCCGCGAATTTGGTATCATTTGGCACTAATGCGCCACCTGGTGAATGCCTTACACTTATACTGTTTAGTGATGCTGCGTCTAGCCCCACCTGGTGAATGATACCATAGCATTGGGGGTTATTGTTTGATCCCGGTATTACCAAAGGACTTAAATGTACATTTCAATTCTTTGATATTAGATCCAGGTCGGTCTGGAGGAGATGGTGGAAGGAATAAGCTGAATTTTTGTCTATAGCCCTCAAACAGCCTAAAGCCAGGCCTCGGGAGTTCAGGAACTCCTGTTCTAGTATATAAAATAAATATAAAATATATAAAATAAATGCAATGGCTACTTCTGGGACAGGGGCCCTGGTATGGTGGTTAAATATAGCTCACTCACTCCCAGCTTACTGATAGAGATTCAGTATTTTTGGGAGCCTTCGTGACTGAGAGTAAGATCACATAACCTCGATCACCCGACTGCCAGGGCTCAAATTATACACAAAAATGGCTCCATTCATTCACTAATTCATTCAATGAAGTGTTCAAAACCATACACACAACACCACAAACAATATCACAACGAACAGGAGACTTTGAACCAGTGTAACTGTTGTTTTAGTGCTGGGACAATTCAGGGTGAGGTAGCACAAGTTTGCTTAGCATTTTGTGTTTTATAATCTTATTAAGCAAACATGATAAACCCTCGTGAACTTATACTACTATTAGTGTATGACGTAGAGATGATTGTTTAGTTGCAGTGTTTATAAATAGCAGTCATGGTGCTTGCTGAAGGTTAAATCAATCCTGTTGTGGTGAAAAACCGTGTTGCAAGTCAAAAACATAATAAAAGTGAAATTGGTACATGTACTGCAAAACTATTGGCGGATGGCATACATTGAAGTTGTCATTGTACTTCTAGAACCATGAGAACCAACATGACGGACATGACAATCATGCATGCGTCCCGGGTTCAATCCGCTGATCCTGCATGGGTCTTTCAGACAATTATCCTTCTTTCTCCCTTCTCAAGGCAATCATCGATCATGGTATGGCAGCCTCTCAGAGTCTGTCAAGGTTGAAACCAGTGTATCAACATTACGGACCTGCCGACCCCAATTTTCGCAATTTTAGAATAAAATTAAAATTCTAAAATGAACTTTTTTATTTCCGCCGACCTAGTCCATCTTGCATTTAAATAAAAAAAAATAATAACCCAATTTCCCAATGAAAACAAATAAAATAAATTTGGGGTTGTAAGGACGGGAAACACATGCACTCTGACTGACTGACTATTTATGGCCTTTCTTTCCCTGCATGCTGTATGCATGACTTCGTCTGATTGATATTTTGTTTTTTTTGTTCTCCGACCCAATAAGTACACAACTCCTAACTTCATTTTTATTTCGTCCTCCGACAGTCCAATATGGACAAAAAAAATACGTAACCCAGGAAATTAAAAAACTGTGGCCTTATTGATTCTCGGAACAATGAACAACATATTTTCAACAACTCATTTGTAGTTGTTTAATACCGGGTGCATGTATTTGATATGTGTTCTACAGAAGGATCATGTTTGGACCAGTGTGAATGAGGTGATGTCACGCTACAAACCACCTGTGGAAGACCATCGCTGGAATATACAGTTTGTTCCAGTGGTGGAATCCAAATTAAATGATCGAGAAATAAAAGATTTGCTCAGATACGATTCCAGGTTAGTCATCATGCATTCTACATAATTTGATATTATTCTGCTCTGCCAAAAGACAGTAATTGCTTACTTAAAACGTAAGCAGTTACAGCATTGTTATAAACTGAGATTTTTCATTTTCAGAAAATTGATATCAAAACATTGCTAAAGCTTTTCCTTTATAATATTGAAACTTATATCACAATTTTAATATAATAAATTGTACTAGAAGTGTAAAACATGTTTTAATATGGTGGTTTTTATATGGTATTAGTCATACCTGGGTTCAATTCAATTTTTTTAATTCCAGTTCCTGATCTAATTTCTTTTTCCTAATTCCGAGGCTAATTCCAATTCCTTTATTTTCATTTTTTATAATTCCAATTCACATTTCAATACCTAATTTCTAATTCCTTCCTAAGTCTGGACTTTTTTAATATGCTATAAAATTATCTGATTTTAGCCACAACGTATTTTATTGTGAGAATAATAAACAACACAATTTATATGCGAGAGCATTTTTATATCAGAATCAACTAAACTAATTATTGTGACATGTATTTTAATATAACTTCGTGTTAAAGTCTTGGTCATTACATTGGATATTTTGTATAATCTTTGTTGTATAATTTGTTGTAACGTAAGCAAATAAATAAATAAAGTATAACGTCGCGCAAATTTAAAGTCAAACTAATATTGAATGAAAAAACTAAAATTATCAGTGAATCATTGAAATAGATTATGCGTTATGTCAGATAATAACGAGTTACATGTTGTTTTATTTTTTAAATTGGTGGTGTTGTATTGTTATGACAGAGCTAGAAAACAGTCACGGTCAACACAGTGTTATCATAACCATACCCCCCCCCCCCGCCTCTCAAGCTCTCTATTACATCACACCTCTTTACTCTTTAATAACACTTTGTATCCCCTGTCATGTTATTAGAATTCATTGACATAATTAAGTGCTTTATCAAATTTAACTTATTGATAGGAATATCATGGTTGAATATATAATTTTATATTAGGTCTGTAATATTTATATTGTGATATAATTGTTTTGGTAATTCGACTGGTAATCACATCATAAAATAAAATACAAGGCCAGACTCAGACGGAAGAATAATTGACTTTAGGACTTGGATGGTAGAGCTAGGCCACTCCTTATCCACCCACCTCATGCTTGCCGAAAAACAAATATTTTATTTTATTATTTTGCCAAATTGAATCGATAAAACATATCAAAACGCTTGGTGTATTGGGTATATATCGTCATATAATATCAATAAACTATAGAATTTATTAGAAGTATTTTGAAAAAAATTTCGCCTCGATATTTGACAGCTAATTAATATGGGGTATGTACTGTGTATATTATTACTAAAGTGTCAATAACTGAAATTTTAAATTAAACAATTTACTTTACACGTAAACATTATATTTAAATTAGGATATCATTTTTTTGAATTTCAAATAGTGGAGCTGTTCAATACCTGCAATTAAATAATATCTACGCGTACATTTATGGAAATATTTGACTTTGGGACTTAAATTGCTCCATAGAAGCATTAGAGAGTATGGTGAGCATGAAACATTGACCAATGCTGGTTCAATACTGGGGCAATGTTGCAGACGCTGACAACACTAAAACAACACCGCATGAATGTATCATTTTTACGGGGAGTGCGTTATCGCTTTCAGAGAACAACGACTGGTCTGGTGTTTTTAACACACCACACCCCTCTGTGACAGGCCTGTGCAACCTTCCAATAACTTATCCCCCCTCCACTATAATGTGACGTTCTTGCATTTGTGTTGAGATTTTTTGAAAAAATTAAAAAGTTAAATTCCTTTTTTAATTCCACCTACTTTTTAATAATTCCAATTCAATTCCAATTCCCTAAAAGTTCATTCCCATTCCAATTCCTGGAATTAGACTTGGAATTAGGTCTAATTCCAGATCAATTCCGGAATTGAACCCAGGTCTGGTATTAGTTTTACTAGCATATCTGGTTATAATGGTGGACATTTTCTAAATAGTATATGTAATAAGCTCGACATTTAGACCTGATAGTTTAAAAAAATGATAAAGCTGTCAAAATTTGGGGACGTGTACTTCAATATATCCTCTTTAATATTAAGATGGGAGCCCTCTGAGAAAAAAATGTGAAAAAAATGTTTTGCTCTGTTTATGTTGATGGGGTCTATGAAGTGTAATCGTGGACAGCTGTACACCGCGAATATGTGGGCGTGGATTGTGAAATTTGTTTGAACAGGGAAATCAATGGTTGTTATCATGGCGATGCGTGAGAGCGATCTACACACTAATTTTGAAAACATTCTCATAAAATGGTAACGACATAGCTGAAAACAAGCTTAAAATGGCTGTATATAGGTGAAATGTTACTGATTCTAACAAAGTTATTTTTGACTTGATAAAATGTGGCCAAGCCTCAGCCGTGCGCGCCCACATGAATTACTACACTTATTTGTACCGGCGCAATCAGTGGCTCAAACCTTTAGTTCCAGACAGTTTGGGCTATACGAAATAGAGTTGGTAAGCTGCATTATATTGAGCGAATAGATCATTTAATATGATAAAAGTGTCAGCGTTCGCATACATGTAATTCAATTATCTTTTATCATTTTATTCTATTTTTTTTAAATTAAATAGTGTGTGAAAATGGTGAATTTAAAAAAAGGAAGTAAATTATTCTAATATAAATTATATTTATCTATCATGTCACATAGTTCAAATTTGAATAGTTACTACATAAAATCATATTTAACTTAAATAGAAGCAGGCATTAGGCCTACATTTTATTTATAATACTCACAATACACACGTTTCTTATTGCTTATTTTGTAAAGAGTTTGAGATTATCATTACACTGATTAGACAAATTTGTAATATTTTTATGCTTAAGAAGGTAAATCGTTCAGACTTAGGCCCTATTGATCACAGTTTTGACATATTTGGTCCCGTTGTGCGCCTCACTAATACAGATAAACATACATAATACAAAAATGTATCAAATAATATCATGTACATGTATGAGGCAAAGAAAAAGGGATAGAGAAGTCCGCTATTTTTGGCGATCATGTGGTCAGCTGCTTCACCACTGCCGAGGCATCCATATATATGCCCATAATAAGAGGAAAATTGTACTACAATCTTGTTTTTGTACTGTTGTAATTGGTGAATAAAAATATGTTTATACCAACTAATCTGGATAACATAGAGGATTGAATAAATCACTGAAATAAAAAAATAAAATAATACTTAAAATTTAAAAGTGTCTGTATATGTAGGCTGTGAATTATGTCGTCTATGCATAGCTAAAGGTATCTTGTATAAAATAAAAGTTTTATCCTGTGTAGTTTATGTAATATGAATTGGTCTGATTTATGTAACAATAGGCTTTTGATTTGTTAATCAAAGTTGAGAACATGTTGGAAGCCTTTAGTTAATGATGTGTACCTTTTTACATGAATCAGCTCGAAAACCACCTAATTAAAGTAAAGCTTGTACAAAGCGGATTAAATATTTTTCTTGCACTAAAATTGGTTCGGTACGAGCCAATAATCCACCTGCTATGTGATCCAATTTAATTTGCTAATGATAAATGATACATCGTTAACATTGTGCTCTGTATTTTCTAACATGATGTTCCTTCTATTTTCACAGGTGATATATATAACGGAAATAAACATATACTTGTGTCTCTAATGTTGGTGTGTGCATGTTTGCACATGCAGACAATATTTTTTTAAATAATAACATTGATATTAGATAATTAGAAAATAATTTTGATATGGTAGAGCTGTTAAAATCAGTAATTATTATAATATGTGTTACCCCATCGACACAAAACTTTCATTGATTTTTAGTTAATTGGAAAGTGATATAACATATATATTAAAACAAAACCACAGATAAAAAGTTCCTCTGTAACTCTTACTGGGATTTAAAAAACGCCTGGAAGCATTGATATCAGTTTACAGTGTGTGTGATAATGATGATAACTTAAAAATTCGGCAACCACAAAGTGACATATTCAGTACGCGCTGCTGAACATGAAGCATTAATACTGTATACTTGACATGATGATACATCGAGATACATTATTGCAATTCATAGTATATTTGAATATTAGAATAATTATAAGTAAGCTATGCGTTTGCATAGCGCTTGCATTTTTTTGTGATGATTCTCAAGTGACTTGGATTATTGTTTACATTTGAGTTTAATATGTGTATTTATGGAGCTTATCGTGTTTAAAAAAATAATATGTGTTTTTTAAACAATAAAATCGACATATTGCCAATAACTGGCTCACTGTAAACCGTGACAATGACGAAGTACTGAAGACGTATTGTCAAACCATTTTCACCTCAGTACTCATCTTATTTTTGGGGATTAGAATAATTAACATAGGAATTTGGCATAGTTTTATTGCTTTAGACAGGCGTATACACATAGCGAGATTTGACAAACCATCATGCTCATAGAATGATCCGTATATATGATAAGTGAGTATTTTATTATTTGTTAAATTTCCCTTTATATTGGCCATATAAACTATAATTTGAATGTGTCCCACTCTGAACTATTTTCCAGCTTACTAATCTTACTTTGACCAGATTTTGATCACAAATGGACGAGAAATGAAGACTGAATAAAGGGAACTGTCAACATGGCTCTAATTTGGTCCTAATATTTCTTTTTTAGACATATAAAACACATATGTATTCCTTCTGTTAATGTAAACATAATAAATGGAGGCCTCAAATAACTGAATAATATGGTTAAAGCGTTTCATTATCAGATATCAATGTCAATTTTGTCATTGCAGCACAATTCTATGAATTGTATTATATATATTTTTTGCTGATATTATAGTTGTGGCGCCTATTGTGTAGATAAAAATAAAGAAAACAAGTTTATTTGACACGATATTTTAATTTCTTATGCAAGTTAGGTCCACATCTAGAATTTGGAAGGGAAGGGACATGGCTGTAATTTTAACTGAAAAAGGGGGGCGGTGGACATTTTTTAAAATTTAAATTAAGATTATTTTATTTTTTATTCCGGAACGCAATAAGTTGGCTTCCTCTTAATAAGTCCGATAATTCAAAATACATTTTTTTCGTTACAATTTACAATTAAAGTCGATTGTGGTATTTTTTATAAATTAAAAAAACAAAAACATTAAACATGACATTTAAAAATGGCAAAAAATTTCCCTCCTGGGCTCCCATCTTAAACTGATATAACATCATCATACCTATACTGTGTCAAAATTTCAGAGCTTTATCACCATTTTAAACTATTTTTAGCTTATTACACCCACTAAAAACAGTTGTATAAGATGCAGCAATAAAATAGCGTTGTATATGACAGAATATCGTAATCAGGTTTTACTGCGTCACTACCCAGCAGACGCGAGACAACGGCCTTATGTTGGTATAATGTTGGGCTACCGTCCGCGACGCTTGCCCAACATTAAACCAACATAGCGATGTCTGCATGTGGTTGGTACTATCACTTTGTGTGGGTGTATCAAACTCATATCTAGACATGGATTTTCTCTGTGACTGACTTCTTCTGAACTGTCTGCTGATTGGTCAATGATGCTTACTTCAAAAGCCATGACCTCGTAGTCTGTCACAGTGCTGGATCTTATGCAGCCCGCAAAGCCACTGTTGTTGAGTGCAAATCAAGTGAGCAAAAAAAAGGCAACAAATTTTGGACGATCTTACTTCAACATTTGAACCATTTTTTTCCATGATTTGAACATAATTGCATAATCTTCACATAATGTATAAGTGCAAAGTATAATTAACAAATGACTAACATTTTATGAACAACAATACTATTTGTGATTTTTCAGCAAGCTTGTGGACAAGCAGAGTAGACTTAAGCCTCATATTGTAAGAAGTCCCTCATTTTGTTGGTGTGACAAAGACGCTGTTGCAAGAAAAAATAATGTGAGTATGCTAATATAAGTCTTTTCACTTCCAGAAACTGAAATACACATAAGCGATATGGTTCTTGACACTCAACTAATTGCTTACATGTACATGTAACCCCTTGCATTACTAACACTTATATTAACCTTTTCAGCGAGGAGATCGTCTTTATACGTCAGAATCTGATGTATAAAGACGATCTCGAGATTCTGACGTATAAGGACGATCTCCGCGCTGAACGAATTAAAATATTTATACTGGCCGTAGACCCAGAACATAGGTATTCAAATAAAGCGGAAAGAGCTAACTAGGACATTTATGATGATTTCAAATTGAAAAAAACTTTTGTTCTTCATGATTTATACAAAAATATTTCAGCATTGTAAGGGTTACCCTTGAGTCTTACTGTATATTATAGAGTTTGAAACAAGCTTGAAAATAAAAAATTGAATTGATAAATAGTGTCTGCTGGACAAACAATTGGGAGATGTCTATTTTCACAATTTTTTTTTTCATTTGCAGTTGAATATTGCATTAGCAATTGAAATGTAAGCAGTTACTAACTTTTGGCTTTACATGGCAGTGCTCTAGGTCTACTCTTCTCTAGGTCTACAGTGCTACATATTAAACTATGTAATATTATGTGGGTTTATATTTATGTTTTTTAGCTTGGCCGCCAGGTCTAGGCTCTTGTATTAGTCTAGCTGCTCAGCTTTGGTTTTTTATTTTCTTTGTCAGGAACAAGTGCTGTACCTCTTGTCTTCAGTTAGCAATCACCTTTGTCTGTTTGTAAATGTTAGGTGTCTGTTTTACAGGGGCAGATTTCTCTGGCCTATGTGGTGGAGATCGTGACTAAGGCGTGGGACTGTGATGATGCTCGTAATGAGAACGCTGTGGGAGCAGCAAGACTGTCACCTCTACACGAAGACGAAACGGGCACAGTGTACATACGAAAACAGGCATCTACCATGAGTGTGGGTATTTTCACTCACTTGAAGTTGTGGATCGCGTCAGCGAGACACAACTTTAAGTGGGTGAAAATACCAATAACTGAGTACGCGTTGACTTACTGTTAGACCACCGTAAAGTAGCAGTGGCGAATCCAATGAGGGGCGCAGACGGCGACCCCCCCCCCGTTCAGGGTCCCAAAAACAAAAAATGACTTTATTCCTCCCAAAATATGCTATATGGCAGTTAAGTATATCTGATTCCCAATCAAATTAGAAACATAAAGTAGATGGCTGCCATATTTGAAAACTGCCATGGGAATAAATCACATTCTATCCAAATAGATATGAATAAAGTTACTGGGGAGTAGGTTATGATTCATTCCATGATATATCTCATATTTTGACTACAAAGTCTAACTATATATGAGCCACTGTTCGTGTACATACAATACTCTTTATATATATTGCCTCCTATCTGCATTTTATTTCTGATTTGATTAACCTTTATCCTGCTGATCACAACTATTATCATTTTCAATCTGTTTTATTAGTCGACCAAATCACTGTTATTGGGAATGAAATGTATGTCTAAAGATCAAGATTTGCAAATATTTGTGCTCAGATTAAACAAATATGAGTAATTTTCATCCACGTGAAGTTGTGGGTCGCGGTAGCAAGACACAACTTCAAGTGGATGAAAATTTAAACAAATTAACTATCTGTTAATGTGATTGATCTTGTGGTGTTTCAGTACAGAATGCAGGAGATCCCAGCGCTATCACAGCAAATGGTGCACATTCATTATCGTTGTAAAATGGAAAGGTAAATATTGCCAGAGCGTGGTATCTGCAAATAAATGAAGTGTCAAATGCCATAATTTGATTACAAGAGCATAATTAAGGCTCCCCCTACCAGGGTGAGGCTTTTAGTTTTTGTACGGTTTCGTCTGCTGGCGGAGCCGCGCATGGACGCCGTCTCTCATCCATACGTACGATGTCACCCTGATATCTACAAAACCGCTTTTTCAATTCATTTGGTGTTCAACTGGATACAAGTAGGTATCAAATCCTAGGCTGCATCAATTTTTCAGAAAGTTTGGGAAAATATTCGGGTCATCGCGGCCATCTTTAATTTTTTTTGTCAAATTAAGACCTTGTCACCCTGATAACTTATCCGTTATACTCAATATTCAACATACAGCATAGCACTATTAATTCCTAGACTGCATCAATTTTGCAGAAAGTTCTGGAAAATATCTGGGTATTGGTGGCCTCCTTTAATCTTTTGCGGTCAAAATGGCGCCAAGTCAGCCTAAAGCTGCTAGCCTCTGCCTCATAATATTACTTGATAATTACATGTACAAATTGATTATCTAGTAAAATTATTTTTAATGTATAACTTTTATTTGAAAAGTGCGAGGGGGAGCCTTCTTGGGTGTTTTACATGGTAAACACTTACTTCTAGTTCTCCTAAATTTTGAATTAGCAAATCAATATTTTTACCCTTATGTCTTGCTTCTGCGTGTCACTACTTCAATTAGTATTAGCCGGGAAAAAAGTTCAAACATGAATATCGCCCTCATACCTCCAGGGTTTGAATTTTGAATCCTGTGTCTGGAGGGCAGTGTCATCTCACCATCCTCAAGCAAATCAATATTTTTACCCTTATGGCTTGCTTCAGCGTGTCACTACTTCAAGTAGTATTAGCCGGGAAGATAGTTCAAACATGAATATCGGCCTCAGACCTCCAGGGTTTGAATTTCGAATCCTGTGTCTGGAGGGCAGTGTCATCTCACCATCCTCAGGAGGTTCTCATGGCCCAATTTAGCCTGTATGTGCATAAAAGTGGCCTACTATATAAAGGGTGTGACCATACCCCGAAAAAGACTAGAAACCTCGAAAAAGACCTGAAAAAGACCGAAAAAGACTTTATTTTCAACCGAATTCTGTTTATATGTTACTATAATCCTATTTTATATATTAGTATGTTGGGCCAACGCTGTCGACGGTGTACCAACAGTAAAGCTTTTGTCAAGTAGCCCACATAAGGGCCATTAGGCTAATTATTATTAAAAAAAAACCAGTTGTATAAATATGAAAGTCTCAAAATTTATTATGAGATAAAAATGTAGGCCTGCTGGTAGTGCATAACGAGAACTTGTGTTGGTCTTTTTCTATTATGTCGTGTCTTAATTATATATTTCGAACGCGCTATAAAAATTAATTGTTCGAAAATGTTCAGCCATACCTAATAAAAAGGGGTATGGATAAATAAAACGAAAGCTCAATAGGGCCTATATTATTCCGAATATTTAGGCCTACTAATTGCGGAAGACGACGGAACAACATCGGCCAACATTGGTTCAATGTCGCAAACTGGGCGGTCTAGGTTCGCACGTGAACAGCTCAACACCTGTCGCACATAGAGCTAGCTCATTGTTAAAGTGATTTTATAATTTAGATGTATAACGGCGCCTGTAGACGCTTGCAGTTTTAATAAACCCGTTGTATATATATTTCAGTGTATTTATATTATAATCTCTCACGGCAACACTTAATATAATTACATATAACATTTGATTCGGCCCACAGTCACGGTATTTAATAGCCTACGCCAGCCAGATCTATAGACAATGCAACTATTAATAGTAGGCCAGCTAGGTTACGGTTCATTTCATGTATTTTGCCATCAAAATACGCCGGATACATACCTAGGCATATACAGTAATATCAAATGGGATATAGTATCATATAATATAAAATTCGGTTGAAAATAAAGTCTTTTTCGGTCTTTTTCTTGTCTTTTTCGGGGTTTCTTGTCTTTTTCGGTCTTTTTCGGGGTATGGACGCACCGCTATATAAAGCCCGATTCATTTCAAACATGAATATATACAAAATGTCTGTTTATGTCAATTTCTCTATAATTATATCCCTATGACATTATGGAGAATAGTAAAATCAAATGGTAAACTTTTAAGACATTCATCTTTTTTTCAATACATTTTTCTAAAAATAATAAGTAAAATCAAATGGTATACTTTTAAGACATTTTTCTTTTTTTCAATACATTTTTCATTTCATCCACGTTGAGCTGGAATTTGTGTTAGCAGTTCCAGCATATCACACAAATGAAAAAAATAGTGCTTTCTTGGAGCTAAAGTGTCATGTATTCAACTGACAAATTTGTAGTGACGAAGATTAGGCTTCAAGCGGGCCCTCTCATCAAGATATACTTTTCTCAACATTGAATACTCTAGATCTGGTAATTTTCGGGTGTTTAACTTTTCGGCGAAGTCTAGAATTCGCAAAGACACTAAGCATGAAATGTCACCTTTGAATGGCGCTAACTCAGTCGTGAAATCTGCGACTCTCCTCATCCATCGTTATCACAAGTAGACATAGTCCACTGTCACAGCACCTTCTTATGAAATACCAATTATGGCAATCCATATACACACAGTAGATCCAAGAAGGCCCATTACGATGCGTGCCGCCTTCTCAACTTGCAGTTGCGCACGCATTGGTTTATGTTGGGTCAGAGCCAGCGATACCTAGCCAACGTTGTGTCAGCGCTGGAGTAACATCCAGTGTCAGTTAGGCTGGTTAGTTAGTTTATGTGGGATTGTTATACAAACGTACTACTAGTAATCAGCAAAACGGTTCCAATCACTGATTTATACATGTACCATAGTCCTCAACAACAGGCGAGTATGGACTCCTAGCATATATACACATTGATGATGTACTCTATTCCAGTGTAATTTTTATTCACGCTCACACACTATCGTCTAAGATTGTTGTAGTTAAAGCTCACTGTAGAATCAATCATTTTCAATGATAGGTAGCGCTATTGTCCTCTTTGAGAAATTCGCGAAAATTAAAACATTGTGAATATTACCAGATCTACAGTATATCACCAACACACATTAACTAATATTTATCAATAAATTATTATGGATAACTGGTTGTCACTAATTACTTACTTTTATTATCTCGTTATTTTGTCCGAATCAAATTGCTGATCATTTAATGACTTTTCCATCTTTCTTTCAGGCTACGTGAAGAGTTACGTGAATTACGACAAAGAGCTACTGACAGAAATCGTGTAATCAGAACAGTCCCTGATGTTGTGCCACACTCCTGATATCTCAACCACTGGACCACAGAATCATAATTTAATGGCACTGTAAAGTTTCACATACGATGTTGTAAGACCAGGAGACGTTGAACCAGCGCTGGTATAATGCTGGGCCAGCATTGAAGACGGTTGACCAGCATTATACCTACACCTGATCAATGTCGCCGCAGGGGATGAAAATATACTGTGCCCAACTAAACTCATCACAATAAAATACACTGCCATCACAGTACACATCCCCTGTACGATAAAGTCAAACACTACATTTTGAAAATTGGCTTTTTTTTATTCAAAATATTTCTTCAGTTGAAGCTGGAGATTGCGTTAGCAATTCCGTCTTCAACTGGAAGAAATATACTGAGGAAAATGCAGTACTTCAAGTTATAATATTATAATCAAAATTTCTAATAGTAATTATTACTATTAGGCTTACCTATGACATTTGACTATTTACTAATGCTACCCTTATGACAAAAGGACATTATGAGCAATAATTTTACTTGTAGTGGAGAATGTTTTTTTTCATAATAAATATGTATTTTTTTATGTGTTGCTTTGTGATTATAAATGTACATGGAGAGTAGAATCTCGTTGTAACGTTGTATTTGGAGTTCGGAGAAGCGAGACCAAAGCGTTATAGTGGAACGACGCTACCGCAAATCGTCGATACATTACATTGGGCCTATATGGACATGGTATTCACTATGTATGTGTATTCACTATTGTATTGCCAAATGAACTGAATAATAAATTAATTTAAAAAATATAATATTTTATTTGTATAGTCAATCAGTTACATATTTCTTCAAGTCACATGATATATATTTTTAGCAGATCTGGACTGTAAAGGTGGTAAGTTACATGGCGCCGCGATTTAGGCCACAACGCTGGCCACGCCATACACACTACCTAGCCCTTTCAAGCCTGAATTTACCATCGTGAAGATAATTAGAAGTGGGTGGCAAATGAAAAAAATATATTGCTATTATTAGAACAGTTCCATGAAAATTTTCGTTCTAAAACCCTTAGTTTTTAGGAAACTAAGTCATTCTTCAAGAGATGCAAAATTATGCTTTGAGGCATCGTGGGGGTTGAAAGGGTAGAATGAAACGTAACAAGGTGGTTAAATTATAACGGCGTACACTATGCTGGGCAAGCAGTGAAATAGGGTGAGTCCAGCGACCAGTGGGACCTATGAATTGACTGTAATACTAATTAATAATACACGGTCACGTGATTAAACCAATAATTGCACGATGATAAGCTGCGGAAGCTTGATAACGTTCATATTATGTGATATTTGCACGACTGGTAACAATACATATGTTTAATAAAAGTATATTATCGGCGAAAAAATGTGAAAATTATATAATCAAGCGTGTTGAGGCCTACGTAGATCAATTTTACGTGCATGTATTCCTAGCACGCATATTGTAACGTATTTCGCGCCGTTTTGGATTTAGCTCAACATTGATATATAATAGGAGGTGAGCGCCAAAGCGTCACGGTATCGCAGGCCCCCGGAGTTTGCCCTCTGCCGCTCAGCTGAGCGTTGACATGTGAATGCTGCTTGAGGAGGGCACCTCTGACTAGGACCACTGCGGGGACCGATCCATAAAGGGAATCGGCGGTGGTTTGATCCACTAATAGTCCAGCAGCCAGAGGCACTTACCATGCACCCCCCCCCCCCAAAGTCCTCCACCACCATTTTTTTGGGGTTCATGGGGATGCTTTGAGGTGGACGAAAGATGTTAACATTGCATAAGTTGGGTCCAGCGCAGATTTTGGGCCCTATTTCGACCGCTATTACCGAAAAAACGATTTATGTCGATATCTCGGTCAATATTAGCGATAACTCTACTTAATAAGGTGTCTAGACCCATGTTTTGTTAGTCACAGATTCTAATAAAACCATTTCTGAAATGATAACCAGTATGCCTGCAATTTATTGAGTTTGAAGTGATGTTTCATTGTGCAAATATGTTGTTTGTTTTTTTACCGCGAACTATATTCCAGAAAATTTATCAGATAATGTTCGTCTGCAACAGACCAATTGTGAGATCATCTATGTTTATGTTTGATTTGGTTCTTTTTAATCATTTGAGTTCAGTCACTGGCACTGTCACTTTGATCATAATAGGGTATCGGTGCACGGTGCGTCAGTATCGCTTTTATCACTATCAACGTCCATGGTGTTCTCTATGCTATCAGTGAGTTGCGTTGGCAAGATACTGCCTCCATCCACAATGGCTTCATCATTCCATCTTCCCTTTTCATCTATCCATGATCATCAACTGGAGGAGGTTTATGTGAACGAAGTTCATTTGACCTTCTTTGCCACCTACATGGCGAATATTGAGGAATCCCATCCTAGAGCAACCGAATCACTTGAACAGGGAGCAATCAGTGTAGCCAGGTCTTTCATTCCATGTTGTTGAAATGTCGTTGACAAAACTATTGAGGAAACCATAATGAAACATGCAACATCTCATGGCGGTGCAGGTGGAAGTGGGACTGGCATCTCTGGCCTTCTCAGAAACACAGATGCCATGAGAACAAAACATGCGAGGGCCATGTTCCTTGAAGACACATACAGTATGGCTGACATGCTCAATGAGTCGGACTGTGGAGGTAAACACAAAGATAAGCGTCCATCAGAGATTCAAAAGAGTAAGAAGATGGTGTCAACATCTATGAATGCCATTAACAATTAATCATTAATCTTTAGTCCATTTGATGTGGATGATAAATCACGTCTCTACTGCATATCATCTGGGGCTCCTGCACCCGCGAGCATTGTAAACGATGTTCTTACAGCTGAAGAAGTTGGAAAAAATGCGAAAGAGCTATTCATCAGAGAGAGATGTGAAAAAAAGAGAAGTTCTTTGAACCTATCAAGAAACTAAATTTGAAAACAATGAGTGAACTAAACAAAGTTGTCAAACTGAAAACATCAAAGAATAAAGTAGTGGATTACAAACAGCAGAGTAACATTGCGTTCCAATATGCAGCACTTACTGTCCTATCCCCTCACAACAGTACCATACAGCATTGTAACCGCTGATGGGTTTCTGGCATCCACATATAAGGCCAAAGGATTTAAACAGCTGGTGAAGGGAATGGATGATGCACCATTTCCACCACCATCATCTACACTCACAATAATAGATGGGAATAACTGCTTCTACTACAATACCTGATAACTTCAAACTGATTTGTCTAAAGGTCTTTCATATGATACCCAAGGATGCTGATGTTATATTTAGTACAGACACATTATTGGGATTTTGATAAACCCCGAGTGGAGAAGTAAGTTGGAGGAAAGGAAGATAATATAATAATAAAAAAGTACTCACATTTTGATGTCTTAGAAATCTGCAGTTGCCAAAATTTCCTTCGGCGAAGTTAATAGAACTTGTTAACAAAGGGAAAGTTAGGGGTTTAATAGGTAAAGGTAAGGTGTTATAGGTAAAATTCTGAAAATTGGTAAGAGGAGTGCTGATAGTGAAAGCAAACGGGTAAGTGACAGATATAGTGGCAAAAAGTGTATGGCTTGGCTGTGTACGTGCAAAAGGCTGCGGGTTGTGGAAGTTGTACACAACCACAGGGTGCAATCAAACGAATCACAATTCCAATATATTCCCGAGGACAAGAAAATGCAATTTGCAATTGCATTGTATCATATAGGGAAATATAGCGCAAATATCAATAGAAAATAGCATATATACATAAACAATAAAATGACAGTGGTAATTAACTCAGAAATACATTACACATAATAATAATTACATGTTATTGGCTTTCGGCCCTTTGTGCCATCAAACGCGCAGAGCGCTGAACTGTTTCTACCGGCAAATGGCCTACAGGTGGTGTTTCATCGACATTGTTGCATGGTAAAATAGATTCATTTGTGAGCTGTTGAAGTTCTAAAGGGTACAAATGGTTGATTGAATAATTTTGAATTGAACCATCTCTTTTTACATTGGCAGATCTGATTTTATTATCATCACCCTTGAAGACTTCAACAACTCTACCCAGCAACCAAAATGGTCTGGACTTTGTGGGTGACGTATGAGAACGATGTCATCCACATCAATCTTATTTTCAAATCTATGCTCATAACTATTTTTAGTACTTTCTCTAAGGGACAACAAGTAAGCATTGTTCCACAATTCATGGAAGTGTTTGAGTAGATGATTTCTGTTTGATAGGGACTGTAATAATAGGGATTGAGAAAGAGGTTCTGAAAGTGTGTGGTTTTCTCCCTCAATTCTTAGAAACAAATTGGAATTAGAGTTGTGATAAATAAAACTATCGGGGGTAATCACTTCTAGATCCGATTCAGAAGTTCGATATGTCAATGGTCTAGAGTTAACTACATTTTCAACATCACACAAGAGAGTGAGCATGTCAAAATATTCTATTTTAGCTCGACCTACAGTTTTTCGAATACAGTTTTTGACTACTCGAATCAACCTTTCCCAAGTACTGCCTACCCAGGGAGAGTAAACAGGTATGGTAACATGTTTTATATTGTAGGTCTGAAAATGTTCCAGAAATTGGCTGCAAGAGAAAACTTCAGATATTACATCAAATCGTTTTAGAAAGGATCTAGCATTATCGCTATATATGTGAGATGGAATACCAAACTTGTTGCTGAATCTCAATAAGCTGAGACAAAGGAATGAGTGCTCATATCAGGTATAAGATCCAAAAGAACAGCTCTAGTGTTCAAACAAGTAAAAATAAGTATGTAACGTTACATTTTGCGCCTTTGTCCATAGTTTTCAACCCATAAATGGCCAGTAAAGTCAACTCCAGTATGACGGTAAGGTACAATCAAATTGACTCGGTGTTTGGATAAGTTAGTTACTTTTGGATATTTGAATGGCAATCCATTCATTTTACGACATATCATACAGTGGGAAAGCACTTTTTTGATTACCTGTCTGCCTTTAGGCACCCAAAACCCTCCTAAGCGCAATGCATTGAGGATAGTACCTACACCAAGGTGTTTTACTCTATGATGAAAATGAATAATTAACAGGTAAGTCAAGTGGTGACTTTTACCTAACTGAATAGGATTTTGTACTCCCTCCTCGTGTGTTACATTCTTGTCAATTCTTCCCTTTGATCTAATAACCCCTTCCTCATCTATGTATAAATTGAGATCTTTGACCAAATCGGGAATGTTTCTATTACCAGGAGAGTGTAAAAAGGAAATTTCCTTTGGAAAACATTCTGCTTGCATAGTCAACTAGATACGTTATGGCACTTTGAACTGTATCAATATTGACCTTGCATTTTATTTTAATGAAGCGGAACACCAACTCAGTCACTCTAAGTAACTTTCCATAATTTGAGAATGATTTTGTTGGTATACACTCCACCTTTAAACCTTGAAATTGGTCATTGTCTATTGCTACATTAGTTTGAATTGTCTTCTTATTAGCATCACTCAAGACAGTTTAATTCGTTCACAGGCCAATCACTGTCAGCTGTTTTCAGCCATTCTGGACCGTATGTTCAAAATTAAAGTAAGTCTTTAAACTTGTTTAAGGACAATCCCCTAGTTAAAAGATCCGCAGGGTTTTGATCTGTTGGCACATACTTGAAAACAATATCTAAGTTATACTTGACTTTCAATTCTTGTGTCATCATACTAATGTCTTTCAGCCTGTTTTTATCAAATTGGTTTTTATTTGCTGAGACATCAGCCAAGACAAAACTACTTCGGCATCTACTGCAATCACAAGCCTCTTGAATGTAACATTGGGGTAGGAATCCAGTATTAAATGCAGGCATTTTACACCCAAAAACACGGACAACAATTCAAGAGGTGGTAAGCTTCGAGGTTTTATAGGAGTGACTTTGGCTTTAGCAAACATCAAGTTGGACTTGTTATTTTGAACATTGTACAATGCAAACCCATACGATTGTTTTAAGGAATCACAGAAAAGATACAAATCGGTGTCAAATGCCTCATTCACAACATATCTTTGAAATGTAACATTCAGAGATGTTAAATCATGAGCTAACTGGGACCACAAATTCATATGTTTTTCCATGACATTTTCATCCCATGAAAGATTTTGTGACCAGAGCTCTCTCATGAGAATTTTACTTCTCACTGTAACAGGCAAATAAAGACCGAGAGGATCAAACAATTTGGAAGTTTGACATAATATACCTCTTTTTGTCTTCGCGTCTTTATCAAATACGGTTCCAGACAACTTGAATACATCTGTTTTAGTTGAGTATTTGTAACCTAGTAACTTTTCATAGGGACTTTCATGCTCAATATATTTGTTATCGGAGATCATTCTCTCTCTTAGCATAGGGTTATTAGAAGTCCAAGACCTCAAATCAAATCCACTCTTTTTCATTCTCTGGTCAAGATCTAAGTACAAAGAGAGAAGTTTATCTTGATCATTTGCTGTAAGCATCAAATTATCAACAAAAAAATTGTTCAGTAATACCTCAGAGCAGTAATCTGAAGGAAACTGCTTAGCATGGTGCTTGATGATAAAATTAAGAATGAAAGGACTGGCATTGTAACCGAAGATTATGGTTTTGTATCTGAAACAGCTCAATTTGTTTCCTTCTTTTAAGAAAAAACAAAACCTGTTTTTGTCTTCTTCGTGGCCTAGTTTAATTATAAGAAAGGCTTTTCTGATGTCTGAAATCATAGTGAACTTATTAGATCTGAAATATAAAAGAAGTTTTGTCATATCAGTCATTAAATTGACTTCAGGATATGCAGCTTCATTTAGAGATGGGGAATTATGGGTTTTAAGTGAGAAATTGAAAACTGGTCTGATTTTTGTAGTTACTTGCTGCTCAGTTTTAATTATGGGACGATGTGGGATCCACGTGTAATCAGCATATTTTTGAGGATCGACTTCTATTCTTTCAATAATTCCTTCCTCCTCTTGTTGTCTAAAAACTTTTATATAATCATCCATAAGGTTATCTTTCTCTAACTTTTGGACCTTTTCCAGAACATCTTCGTGCCATGGAAGTTTGACATTGTAATGACCATCTTCAAACTTGATGGAATCTTCAAAGTCTTTTATTTTTACTGAGTCGTAATCAGTAATGGCATTTTCTTTACTATCAATGCCTAAGCCCTCGGTTTGAAACATCATCTCGGGATTCCTTTCCACAGAACTTTCGGGAAATAAACATTGTAATGGGTCAGGATATGATGACTTGGGGTTCATGACAAAATTGACATGAGTCTCTGGACATTTAGCATATCTAGAAATGATGTGGTTATAGTTGTTGAATGTATCAGGTCTAGAGCTGGAAAAACTAGGTAAGACTGAGATTTGTCTTGGGAATAGAAAGTTGTTTGCGTCTCCATAAGGCACAAGACCATTAGGAAATTCCCATGCAATACCCTTCATACATTCAACTGTTCTGGTCATAGACAAATTTTGTAGAACATCCGCACCCATTAGTCCGTCTATTTCTACAATTTCAGGAGGCAAACCGCCTTCATATTAAACAGCCAGGGGGACACCTTTACATGCAAGATTGCTAATAACTTCAACATATTGAGGAATATTTAGTTGTATATGAAGCTCCTTGTCTATTAACACCTTTTGATTAAAGGGTTTTAAATTAGGAATTTCAACAGCAACAGAAATTTCTTTCAACTCTTTCTTTTGAGAGCCCAAGAATGTTTTGATATCATGCTGTATAATTGAAACATTTTCATCTTTACATGCTAAGACCGCACAAACTTTTTCTGATCAGTAAGATCTTTGACTGCCGGAGTCTAATAAACATCTAGCTCTGCAAACTTTTGAACCAGTCTTCACTTTAATGTCCATGATGGGCATTATTATAGAATGTTCTGCCGATACTATTTCACTTGCATTTAAACACACATTGGAATTAGTCTGGCTAGGGGCATTTTTATGCTTGTCAATATCTTTGCATAATGTACTTATATGAGAGTTGACCTTGCAATGTAAACATTCATATTTTAGCTCATTATTTTTGCCAGGACATTGTTGCTTTTTGTGAAATGGACTAGTACAAAGAACACATAGACCCATTTCAAGACAACGCTGCCTTCTGGTTTCATGGGAATTATATTTCTCACATCGGTACATCACATGACTACTTGCAATTCAAAATTTACAAGGTTTTCTGGGGTGGGAAGCTGACGATTGCGTGGTAAAATTTTGTAATGCAGAAGCCCCTTTGGGATTTGAATCCTGTTGATACATGGTAGGTTCACCAAAATGACTACTAGGTTTTGAGAGAAACTTTTTATGATCATCGTGACCTTGTGATACAGTTTTGCTTTTTTGATCAGAAATTTTCTTTTTCAAACTTGTTCGAATGATCGTTTTTATCAAATCATGATAATTATCAAACAATTCTTTGAGGGAAGGATAGTTTGATCCGATTTTATGAACCAATTCTCGCTTGAAGATAGTGGGTAGTTTATTGAAAACGATGTGGCTAATAAGTTTTAACCCAGAGGAATTGGGTAGTAGAAGATCAACACCATAGTTTTTCAAATCATGTATGCATGCTCTAGTTTCATTCAAATATTTTTTGACATCCTTAAATTGGGGATCATATTTGGGCGATTTGCTGATAATTTTAGTGAAATATTCTTAAATGATAAATTCTTCATCTAAGAATTTGGCATTTAGCAAGTCTAATGCGGCTTTGTAATTTTCATTACTGATTGACAAGTGGCTTATAACTGAAAAGGCATAATCTGTTAAGTAGCCGCGAAGGTACGTTAGTTTGGCCGAATCATCCAGCTTACCACCAGCAGTCATTACATTATTAAACTGCATGAGAAAGTTTTGAAACAGCAACCTGTCTTTTTCTAGACCACTGAAACTTGGACATTTTAATTTAGGTGGCCGTATTGGGGTAACTGTGGGAGTGTGCGATGACGTGTCAGTTTTTACAGGAGTAATCTTAGTTTGGACATCAGAAATTTTCTCCTGAACACCGATTTCATATTTTATTTCATCTTTGAAATCAGTAACACGATCTGTGTCATCCACTTTGATTTCCTTTTTTTCACATAACTCATGAATATCATCATTAATTTTGTCAATTTTATGCAGGTAGATATTTACGGTGGTTTCCTGCTTCAACAAAAAAATACTTTGTAAAGTTTTCTGTTCTGATTTTTTATTCAAATTGACAATCATTGTAATTTTGCCCTTATAGGCGGCTCTGCTCCTTTAAGAGCACCTGTGATGTCCTTGAAAGACATTTTGATTGCTAGATATGGGATATGTGAATATTCAACAATATATACTTATATCTGAATAGGATATAGGCTTATATAAATCTGTATAGAATTTCTTTGGGTAATCGATCGCAAAATTACGATGGCATTAAAAACGCCATAATTTCAAATAATGCTGAATGAGTGTAAAATTGAACAAATAAATTAGGAAACTTTGTCAACAGTAAAACCGTGAGCTATGAAATAACGTTGCGTGATGGCAGGATGTGAACTGTGGTTAGGGTGAAAACTGAAAGGGTTAATATCCTGGTAAGGTATTGTGCACTGTTCAATCCGATTGTACAGCAAGTGCAAGGTAAATCATGGAAAAACGCGGAATTCAAGCATTGAGTATACTTTCAAAATTCGCGTGGTAATTAATGAACGCTTGTAAAAACAAAGCAAGTGACAAAACAGTCGACTCGATATTATCAAGTAGTAACGTTCGTGTGTGCGACAATGGAACGCGTCCACTGCACTGTAACAGATTTCGGAAAAACAATAGAAGGTAAACTATGCGATTTACAGTAAAGAGAGACAAGATACCAGTATGATCGACGCGACGACAAGATTGATAGCTGCAGACATTTTAGCGACTAGAGTGAGTAATACATTTCTAAAGAACGAGCAGTAGAACAGAACTACGATATAAATTAATAGTTTTCAGGCAATATAGAAACACTAGCCGAATAAATTTTAAAATAATAACGGAATTTTGGCAAGATATTGGAATTTTGATAAACCCCGAATGGAGGAGTAAGTTGGAGGAAAGGAAGATAATATAATAATAAAAAAGTACTCACATTTTGATGTCTTAGAAATCTGCAGTTGCCAAAATTTCCTTCGGCGAAGTTAATAGAACTTGTTAACAAAGGGAAAGTTAGGGGTTTAATAGGTAAAGGTAATGTGTTATAGGTAAAATTCTGAAAATTGGTAAGAGGAGTGCTGATAGTGAAAGCAAACGGGTAAGTGACAGATATAGTGGCAAAAAGTGTATGGCTTGGCTGTGTACGTGCAAAAAGCTGCGGGTTGTGGAAGTTGTACACAACCACAGGGTGCAATCAAACGAATCACAAATCCAATAACATACAAGAAAAATTCTATCAAAGCAATGGAGAGAGAAAGGAGAGGCTGTGAAGAGAAACTAATCGTGAGAGGAGAGAGCTCGAAGAAGCCAGACAGCTGGAAATGCTTCCTTGCCAATGATGACAACAAAAGACAGTTAGTAAAGGTCATGCTTGATGTATAGAGCAATGGCAGCATAGCGACTAAACTGTATGGTAGGTAAGTGATGTTCATCTTGTAAACTTATGCATGCCTAACGCAGTAGGCAAACGCAGAGATGATAACTACTGTTGATCTGACCAGAACGGAACACGACAATCCATGATTGGATTGGGTCAGTAATGGATTGGTCAGCACAGGCAAAGGTCAGCCGAGCCATCAAGGCTGATGAGCGGGCGACCGTCGCCAGGAAATGTATGTTAACTCAATGTGCCGATTATGATCATGTATGATTAGATGTTAAATCAATGTTGTGATTATGATGATGTAAAGTGCATATAAGTGACGGACGTCGTCGAGGAGAGTGATGCGGGCTTGGTACGAGGTTGAGGCGGGCCAGAGTGCTGTCACAGGCACGATGGTGCGCGCTCTGGCTTAGAACCAAGTGGTTTTATGTTCTCTGCCACGTTGAGTAGAGTCAACTGACTATGTAAGTGTATCTGTATATAATATGTGTTCCACACAGTGAGGAGAAATAAACACGACGTTTTTCTAGAGAAGGACTTTGTTGAATGAGCCTGGAGTCTAAGATTGAAAACCAACCCTTCGCCGTCCGCCGTGTCGTGTTTGCGTCGGGATGGCGTCAAGGGTTGACGTCACTTTTCATTGGCGAGCTTGCTAGAGGATCTGTGTGGACGACTCGACGTCAATATTTGACGTCTTAAGAGAGAGAATACAGTGACAGAGAGGACAGCTTTGTTTGGGCTGCTGATGTTACTGGCACTATGTTATAGTCGCGTCAGCGCCAGTGTTAGCTGGGCCAGCAGGACAGTGATATGGCTTGTGACATTGATCTAGTTTGGCAGCGCTTCAGTGACAGCAGTGGCAGAAGGAAATTCAGACAATGTTAAAACCTGTAGGAGGACTGGAGTGGTGGACGGATAACGTCTGCTGCTGACGATGGTTGTGGACAAAGTTTTATTCCCTGAAGGTTTCCTGAAATATTTTTCCTGCCAATAGTTACAAGGTATGTGACTTGTAATTTAAAATTGCCGTTGCTGGACCTTTAATTTAGAAGTGTAAACAGTGTTTATAAACAGTATTATGGCAACGTCCACAACAATTAAAATAAACAGTGTTATGGCAACGTCCACGTCAACTAAAGGGCGTCGCCCAGTGACATGGAAAAAAGTAAAAACACGCAGGACAGTCCCAAATGCAGAGATCAATTTCAGAAGACATCTCTGCAACGTTGCCGATGATGACAGCCCAGTGGAGAGCAGAAGGGCTGATCAAAATCACATTTTGATCGCGGTGGTTGCCAAGGAGCTGCATGGTGACAAGCTGACATTTTGGGTGTTGGACGGGTTCACCACACTCAAATACACTTACCCACACCTGTGTCGCAGCACAGTGAGAAGACTGATGGGTAAGTGCGCTGCTGAAGAATGCGTCATTGTTATCATAATAAGTGTCAGGTCGGGCAGTGAACGCCCTGTGGTCGACATGTAGTCGACGGCGTTCACCTTGGTCCGATAATGCATACGAGTCGGGCAGTGAACGCCCTGTGGTCGACGGCGTTCACATCGGTCCGATAATGCATAGGAGTCTGTTAAATGCTCCTCGGGCTGGACATGATTAAAAACAGTGATTAGCACATTATCTAAGTGAGTCGGATAAATGCTGATTGTTTTCGGAAAAAGGTATGTGAAATTTTTGTGCTATACCTGATAATAATTACACCACCCACACCTCTAGTACGTCAGACCGCATATATTCGGATAACATGGTTCAATTTGCTCAGTAGTGTGTAGCGAAATGCTACATCATTCTGCTGAATTATTGTTCAAAATTGGAAGTAATTAGTAAAGCTGGTTTATATGTCATAATTAATGACAAAACGAAAATTTTGAATTTGGTAATCAGTAAGAATACGTTCACTGAATTGTTTTTCTATCAAATTGAAAACCCTTGGAAGGAATATGACGGTATTAAGAGGCAAAGTGGGCAAGGTTGGGATTAAAAATGAAATATATCAGAATTACCACTCATAATCATGCTAATGTTTGGGAACAAAGAATAGCGGACATTGAGGCTACGATGGCCCTCCCCAGATTTTTCCCATTACATTAATGAAACGTGGTTGGTTGTTTAAAAACCCTTGAATTCCTCAGGAGGCACTTATGAGTCAGGTATCATATTTATCAAATATGCTTATTATACAAAATGATACAACCCATTAAAATGAGGATAATTCTCATTTGATGTGTTGCATTGGAATATTTTAACAAAATTAGGTAATTTGTAGCTTATTCACTAGGAGGTGAGAATTGCGATAGCAGTTCACCACTCGCAGTGAATGGGAAGTAAATAAAATTACAGAGCAATTAAAGGGTTAGTAAATTCTCATTGACGCAAAACCATTGTCCCCAGTAAGTGATAATTGCTGGTTTCGTGGGAAATGTGACTGCTCATGGTGAGAGCTCACAGGTTAATCAGATTATGTTCACCAAAGAGAGGGTACATGATTTTTGGCTCAACTGATCTGATTGGAACCAGTGCGAGGTGCGCAACTCTGGAGTTTGAAATAATTCTCAGAGGAAATATTGTTGTCAAGACGACGCTGCTTGTGAAGCAGTAATTTAGCGAGTGGAGCTGTTATAACCTGGTCTCGCATGGTATCAACATGTATTGTGATAACCGAGCGACAGCAGACCTAACAAAGGTGTTCACAGTCCACGGAATCGCTAGTAAATATTATGTGTATAATGTATCAGTACGGAACCAGTCCCACGTAAGTGACTGAGGACAAGTACAGAACCCCCAAAGCTGTTGCGGTGTCAGACGCGCCGCGTGGGGCAGGTTCGAGCCCCACACATGCACAGCCAATGAGCTGAGGGCTGGGTTCGAGTATGTCATAGCATATGTGACAAAATGACGCCTTCTCTGAAACCAACACATTTGTGTTAAACGGTGACATCACCTAACGACGGGATCAGTTAGTTGTTATAACGCTGCCCTGGTGACCGAGGTTTCTGCAGAGAGGTCGCCCTATGCCATGTATCCATGTCATTTTATGACATTGTTGTGGTTATCCACAAGACATTGTTAAACTATATTATGTATATCTCGAGAATTGCTGCTGAACGTTGCCTGCAGGCATGCGAATGGTCACTGGGGTGGTGTACCATCTGCAGGTCAACAGGGAAAGCACTAGCTATTCTTAATAATCATTGATTGCATGCATCAATAAAACTATGTATTATTGTGAAACAAGACCTCTTACAAACACGCCTCGAGCATCCGGACTGACAAGCACTACCCCAAATTGAGGACATAACCCTTGCAAAATTAATAGCTCGGTGACCCAGCTGGACATTGGATACGTCCGGCCGGCGTACTCGTTCCGCTGGGCATTGCCGTGGTCTTTGTTGTCGCCGGTTGCTCTAGTCATTGGTTGTGCGTTCTTGCTATGGTGGACGTGTCGGGCGTCAAAGTTGTGGAAGTTACGTTGTAAGCTTTAGTGGGATGCGATAAAACTACAGCGGGAGCTCAATGGATCGCAATAACGCGACCAGAGAGGACATGAGAACAAGTTTAGTGAAGACAATCACGTAATATTGTGTGCTACTTACCTAACTAATGAAGTATGGACATATTAGTCTACTATTACCGATGTGAAAAATAACCGTTATCAAGAGTATTTAATAATTAGTGATTCCCATGTATATCATTGTTGTGCTATTCGGTGTTGTGAAACTTGTTGTTACTTATGAAATGTTCATCTTACTCACATAACGTGAACCACTGTTGTATGTCCATGCATAATTGTATAAGTATTAGTTGGAGTTAAAAGAACATAATCCGTTTTTTAACTTTGAGGGATAGGCCTATGTAAACTTATGCATGCCTAACGCAGTAGGCAAACGCAGAGATGATAACTGCTGTTGATCTGACCAGAACGGAACACGACAATCCATGATTGGATTGGGTCAGTAATGGATTGGCCAGCACAGGCAAAGGTCAGCCGAGCCATCAAGGCTGATGAACGGGCGACCGTCGCCAGGAAATGTATGTTAACCCAATGTGCCGATTATGATCATGTATGATTAGATGTTAAATCAATGTTGTGATTATGATGATGTAAAGTGCATATAAGTGACGGACGTCGTCGAGGAGAGTGATGCGGGCTTGGTACGAGGTTGAGGCGGGCCAGAGTGCTGTCACAGGCACGATGGTGCGCGCTCTGGTTTAGAACCAAGCGGTTTTATGTTCTCTGCCACGTTGGGTAGAGTCAACTGACTATGTAATTGTATCTGTATATTATATGTGGTCCACACAGTGAGGAGAAATAAACACGAGAGAAGGACTTTGTTGAATGAGCCTGGAGTCTAAGATTGAAAACCAACCCTTCGCCGTCCGCCGTGTCGTGTTGGCGTCGGGATGGCGTCAAGGGTTGACGTCACTTTTCAATCTGTGAAGGATTTGCATATTTGCTGAAACAACAGTGGACGTGAGACTACTGAAACAACTGAAGTGCAAGAGCTGCACTCAATACAGAAGGAAACAAATAACAGAATAATTGTATACTGTGTGTAGGAAAGAGACCACGGCTATGAAAATGTACGAGTCAAGATCTTAGATACAGATAACTTCTTCATCTTGCTTCAAATCGCACATGTTATTAATATCCCAATCTTATTTGGCACCGGAACATGGAACAAAAAGAAATTAATTGACATAACCAACTTGGTGGAAAAGCACACACCCAAGTACTGCAGTGGTTATATGGACCTGCATGCCTACACACACTGAGACACCACAAGTAGCTTAAGGGAATTGGCAGGATAAAGCCTGTAAAAACTCTGTCACAAAATCTCATATATTATCCCGTATTTGCAAGCATCGGTATTTCATGGGATGTGTCTGATGAGTTGATGATTAAACTTGAAGAATTTACATGCCTCGTGTACTCCAGTCTTCAGTAGGCCTACAAGACAGTAGATGAAGTGAGGTACACACTGTTGATACGGAAGTGCAGAAGTGACGAGCAGTTAAACTCATCACACAATATGGATATGGCTACCCTACCACCTTGCCGAAAATGTCTTGAACAACACATAAAACGAGTAAATTATCAAGTTGCCATATGGAAGAGGTCAAATGAACTTCATCCACATATACCTCCTCCAGTTGGTGATCATGAATGGATGAAAGGGGAAGATGGAATGATGGAGACACTGTGGATCGGAGGCAGTATCTTGCCAACGGAACTTACTGATAGCATAGAGAACACCATGGACGTTGATAGTGATAAAAGCGGTACTGACGCACCGTGCACCGATACCCTCCCTATATGAACAACGTGACAGTGCCAGTGACTAAACTCAAATGATTAATAAGAACCAAATAAAACATAGACATAGATGGGCTCACACAAACATTATCTGATAATTTTTCTGGAATATAGCTCGAGGTAAAAAACAACAACAACATATTTGTACAATGAAACCTCGAAGTCAATAAAATTGCAGGCATACATGTTATCATTTCAGAAATGGTTTTATTTCAATCTGTGACCAACAAAACATCGGTCTAGACACTTTATTTGTAGAGTTCTCACTAATATTGACCGAGATATCGACAGAAATCGTCTTTTCGGTAATGGCGGTCATTTCAAACTCAATAAAATTGCAGGCGGACATGTTATCATTTCAGAAATAGTTTTATTAAAATCTGTGACCAACAAAACATGGGTCTAGACACCTTATTTGTAGAGTTATCGCTAATATTGACTGAGATATCGACAGAAATCGGTAATGACGGTCGAAATAGGGCCCAAAATCTGCGCTGGACCCAGCTCATGCAATGTTAACATCTTTTGTCCAAGAACTAAAAAAAATTGGTGGTGTAGGACTTTGGGGGGGGGGGGGGTGCATGGTAGGTGCCTCTGGCTGCTGTACTATAACAGGACCAGCTCGGACTGAATCCATCAAAGGGACCGGTCAAGATATATACTAATTATTGGGATTAGCGATGACAGGATCCACTACAGAATAATTCACATCTTTTACAATTTCAGGCAATTGTATAGGACTATGCTTACATTCGTAAATAAACATCAAGCTGGATGACATTGTATACATGTTGTTATATCTGCACATCTACACTGTTACTGTTACACGTGCAATATTTGAATTATTTTCAATCGCAAACCAGACACACCCCATGTTACATTGAAAATAAAAAGACCGACCGACCGACCGTCCGACCGTCCGACCGACCGACCGACCGACCGACCGACCGACCGACCGACCGACCGACCAATCGATCGATCGATCGATCGATCGATCGAACCGTCCGTCACTGATACACATCTCAGTACTCTAGCTGTGTTAGGAAACACATTTTGTATTAGAATTTACACTTTTTGCCTTCACGATAGATACATATTTTAATAAGGGGGGAGGCTTTTTGTTTTTGTACGATTGCGTCTGCGTGTCGCCACTGCATTCATACCTTGTCACCCTGATATCTACAAAACGTCTAATTTGTTCCACTCGGTGTTCAACAGACTGGATACTAGTATTAATTACTAGGCTGTGTCAAATTTTCGGAAAAATACCTGGATCATGGCTGCCATCATTAATTTTGTTTCGTCAAATGTAGACCTTTTCACCCAGGTATCACCAAAACCGCTATTTCGATTCACAAGGTGTTCAACATACTGAATACTAGTATATATTCTTTGGCTGCATCAATTTTTATCCCCCGCCCGACGCAGTTGGTGGTGGGGATTATGGCGCCGCCTGGGATGCCCAGCCGGCCGTTTGACCGTCCGTTCGTCTGTCCGCGTTTCGTTTCTGGAGCAGATCTTGGAAATCCATGGGAGGATTTATTTCATATTGCACACACTCATCCCTTAGGTGGTGTAGATGTGCCTTTTGGGGTTTGTAAACCTGGACCCACTTATGGCCGACCAACGGTCATAATCAACTTTAATGTGCCTGATATCTGGCAAACTGGGTCGTATAGCTAGACGATTTCTATAAGCCAACATGTGCAGTTTCAAGCTGAGATATGCCCTGAAAAAATCGATCAATTTCAAAACGGCCGACTATCGGCCATAATTAACTTTACTATACCTCATATCTGGCAAACCGTTCCAGATAGCTACACCAATAGGCTACTAGTAAGCAAAATGTGTGTTTTCAACTCCATAAAATTCAAGATGGCCGACTATCGGCCATAGCCATCGGCCATAACTAATATGCCTGATATCTGGCAAACCTTGCCAGATAGCGACCCCTACTTTAAAACAAAATGTGCGGTTGCAGGTAGGCATAGGCCGTTAAAAAATTCAACTTGATGAAATTGAAACCATTACTATAAAACGGAATGGGAGGGATATGCCCTGAAAGATGTCAACTTTTTTATTATTATTTTTTTTATTTAATTCACAAAATCAAACATTATAGATATATACAATCATACGTGTGGCATTCATTCATGGTATTTAATTTCTTCACGTAATTTACGAAACAAGACCTGAAAATTTACCATCTTATATTTCTATAATTGCATTGTTGTTTAGATAATATTAAAATATCATTGCAATATCCATATTTAAATTTACGTATGCATTGTTTTGCTACTTAAATCTGTTTATATCCTCATAATTCCGGTTGCCCTTCTGGTAGCCAACATTATAAGGCTACATCTGTTACTTCCAACTTTACATGCAAACGGGATTCAATGGAATTCCAGAGAGCTGTTACAGCCAAACATGAAAAGCAAAAATGTTCAAGAAAATCACATACATTACAAATTCGAGTTTTACCTGTTTTTTTTTTACATTATTTATTACCAAACAGTTTCAAGGTTATGTACACATACATATACAAATACAAGATTATATACGAACATTGATATATTTTATATTTTCACACTACCAACTTTGTAGATATTGTATGTAATTTTATATTCCTGCTGCACATTAGTTTTTGTTTTTGATATTTTAATGACGCCACTAACCATTGTTTTGTCTGTTGATTGTTTATCCAATAATTTTCAATTTGTTTACAACATCTTCTTTTCCATATAATCCACGTGTATTTTAAATTTTCATTCAAACATCCTCACATCACTTCATTTTCAACATATTTATATCTATTATTATTGATATTTACTTTAATCAGGTCAATAACACATTTCCAAAACTGTTTGATGGTCTCACAATCACATAAAACATGCATAAAATCTTCAGAATCACATTCACATAACTTACAAAGCCCGTGAGATTTATTTATTTTTAACATTCTTTTTTCAGTCATCACACAATTATTTAAACATATCCCATGAAACTCCATTGTTTTCCGAGACAAAATAATGAAGGGTTCTTTAGTGTATACAATATCCCATTCTATATGACAATTATAATAGGTTTCCCAAAATTCTACGTTTTTAGATTTTTATATCGAGCCTTCAATTGGATTAACCACATCCTTTTGTTTACATGTATTCAAGTTCACCCACGTTTCATTTGTATTCTTGATAAATAAGTAAGTTGTACGTTTTCAAATCTACGTAAATGTTGACCTTCATTCTGTATGACAGGCTGGAAATAATTTGAAATTGTGTTTACACTGACCGTTGGAAATTTTTCATGTGGTAAATCTTTCCACATATTATGCAAGCATGATTTATAAAACTGTGGGATACAGTGCTCGCTAACAGGATTCTTACATGTTATTATACCTGTTTTGTTATTATTACTCAAATTCAGAAAAAAATCGTAGGAGGAGCTTCCAATTTTCGTCGCCAGGTGTTAACACATTTGCTAAAAATGTCAATCGTTGGGTAAATAATATGTTTCAAATATTCGGCACTCCTATGCCTCCTACACACATCTCGTTTTACCTTATCAGGTTTACCATCCCATATAAAATCCCATGTCGCCTTTTCTGCATGAGTGATCACATATTCAGGTACTTGCAACACATTGAAAGAGTATAGCAATGTACTTAACAGATTTTACTATATAACTTGATCGGATTACAGTCAATTCGCCCCAAAACCAGCTCGCCCACCCTACCAACTCGCCTCATTACCAACTCGCCCCACTTATTTTACCAATTCGCCCCACTTCTACTACCAGCTCGCCCCATGTTGTTTGTCAACTCGCCCAGTTCTCTGACCAACTCACCCCAACTTTTGCCAACTCGCCCCACTTCTCTTACCAACTCTCCCCACTTCTCTTACCAACTCGCCCCACGTTATTGCCAACCCACCTCACTTTTCGGACCAAGTAGGCTGCGTCTATGACTGCTCTTACCACACTAATCAATCAAAATAAATTATAGGACAACTTCATAATAGCTCACATAACTTACAAACAATACTATATTGTCAATTTGTTTTATAATCATTATTATACATACTTTAAGTTGGCATATATCTCATGACACTGCATATTGGGGATTCGATATGTTGGGAACAATAGTAAGAAATAATTTGGGAATATTCAGTTGGTTTGTCTCAAGACGCCGTCATTCAGTTGTTATTTAAATTAGGGAGAACAAAAAAGAGTGTGTCATACGCCTAATCATGATTGTGTTTTAATAGTCCACCGGGCTGGGTCTACCTCATATTTTGGCTTTATAGATGGTATCATGGTCATAACAGGATTATATTATCTAAGGATATTTGTTGCTACACCACATTTAAGAAGCGGGTAGTTTACTTCTCTCAGAAGCCATAGCCAGGCCCGTTCCCAGGAATTTTTTACGGGAGGGTCCCCGGAAATTATTATTTTTTAGCTGCAAATTGGTGCAATAAGGTGGATTCTGGAGGATGTTGTTGGGGGTACATTTTTAGCTTTGTGGTCATAGGGTCTGCAAATTAAAAAAAAAAGACATTAAATATCATGTGATAATAAATATAATGATGTGATGCATGCATAGTCGCGATCGTTATGTACATTACATTCAGTTATTATACAGACAGATATTTTATTGACAGAAATAAAAGTCCTTACAGACTTATTTGTCATAGTAATAAGAGAGATATATGTACATGTATATACAATGTTAGTTTGTTAAAATCATATATGACAATATACATGGTATGACAAACAACTAAAATCATGTTAGGTGGCATTGCCATTATGAAACTGGGTATTTCGGTAATATAAATGATTACTTCTTAAAATAAAATTAAAAGGCATAGCCAAGATAACATGGGGGTCTATCATTTTGTTTCTCGCACCAAAACCAGAGATAAAACAGCTACTATGTATAACATACTAATTATATATAGTAGCAAAAAAGACACTCTGGAAAGCGTAGAAACCAAAAATATATACAAGTGCATAATTATGCTACAGTAACTGGAGTATGAAATAAGACAATGGTAAAAATTATATGGTATTTAAAAAAAAAATATATATATAATATAAAGCAGTACACTTAATATGGCAATCCGCGAAACAGGTAGCTCCGAGCCATGTGACCATGCAAGCACAGTCGCTATGAACTCGGAGATTCACTGATATTGACTAGTGGTGTAAACTTAACAACGTAATAACAGTACTACTAGCGAAACACAATATATACATACTAATAAAAGTCGGACATTGTGGTTCGTCGACTGCCAACAAAGTATAGCATCAGAACCATCCGTATTATCGAGTGTTGCAGACTTAGTGATGTAATAACAATGACAATTACGGATAATAATTATGTGTGCCATTCACGCAGGAGATGGCACTCACACAATAACATTAAAGGTTATTTAATTAACTAGTGATTTATTACCTAAATGGCCCTCGCACAAAAAAACATTACAGCTTATTTTAATTCACTATATTGTTTATTTCATACCATTTCACTCACGACCTAGTTAGTACCACATACTCGGAGTTACAATCGAAGAAAAACATTCCCGACCTCATAGATAAAATCAGTTGACTTAGCAACTCTGAAATCCTCCATAAGGCCCCACCTCGTCTGATAACAAAGGCGACGGAGACGTCCCTAACCGGCCCTAAAAAGCCAAATAATAAATCCGAGAGCAACAGCCGTCCTGATATGTGGTAATACCCAAGTCAGATCATGAAGTCATGATAATATGGATAATATAGCGATAGGTGACTTTGATTTATTATACTCGGTGTTGTTAACAATTAATTTGTTTAAAACAACCATAGATAAATTGCGCTAGTGACTTCACCACTGTTATGTCTCTAGATGTCATAATTTGTAGAAACATTTTATTTGTCGGCTGCATATTGATAGTTGCGGTTACAGAGTTAAACAAGATTTTGCGTTCATTATTCATAGCATTACAGTGAAGAAGAAGATGTATTTTGTCGTCAATTTTGTTGAATTCCCACCTTGTGCAAATTCGCTGGTTTATTGGAGTGATTGGATTATTGTATCGTCCTCTTTCTATATTTAGATCATGTGAGCTCATTCGGTATCTCGCCATTGATGTTATGAGATGGTTACCCCTTGTGTGTAAGATATATGGTTCAACACAGAAATATTTTTTCACTAATGCATATGTGCGCAGCTTACTCGAACTCTCAATATCTTTTCTCCACTGCTGTGTAAATATTCTAACAATTGATTCTTTAAATAAAAGCATGAATTTATTTGTATCCCCAATATTCTGTGATTCCCAAATGTGGTCAAGCCCGGCTCGTTCGAGGACAGAGCGAATACGGGAACACCAATTCGTGAAGCCAATGCCATCTAGCTCAAGAAGCATATTGTAGGCATTTCTGACTGAATGGCTCTGAGAACTCTACACCAATATTTTACGGCTTTTATGTGTTGTCGGATGATCAGTGGAAATCGTCCCGTGTCCCCAATTATCGCAGGTGTAGGTGTTTGCTTTCTAACTCCAAGTGTAGATTTAATAAATTTTAGGTGGATTTTTCCCAGATCGTTAACATCATCGCCTGTGTACCATATATCACTTCCATATTCTAGTATGGGCAATATTTGACAATCAATTGCCTTGAACGCAATAGTGGGTGACAATTTACCGACAACAGGACGGGACTGTTTACGTAGAGAAAAAATTGCTTTCCCAGCTTGGGAAGCAAGATGAGAAAAAGTTTCTTTTAACACGTTATTAGCAGACTTGGTGCTACACACCACACCCAGGTATTTATATTGTTCAGCTTTTTCTATAATGTTATCACCATAGTGGAAGCTTCCGTGTACTTTTGTGTAACGCTCATTAAAGATTAGAACTTTTGATTTAGGAATGCTTACTATGATATGCCAAAGGGAAGCATATAAATACAGAGCAGTTAGCTGTTTTTGTAATCCCTCAGCAGATTCTGAAAAAAGGACAAGGTCATCTGCAAATAACAGATACACCACTAGTAAGGTGTCCACAGGGATACCTTGATCTTGGTCAAATGTTGCGGATATGTCTTGTAAAAATTCCGTGAATAGTTTGGGACTGAGCATACCGCCTTGTAGAACACCATATTCGCTTTTTAATATATCACTGATACGCGAGTCCCATTTTACACGACACTCTGCTTTAGAAAACATGCTTCTTATTCCGTTTAACAAATTGCCGTCTATTCCCCTGTTCAATAATTTGTAGTATAATGCTGTTCTATCAATATAGTCAAATGCTGTTGTGAAATCGACAAAGCATGTATACAGGGGTTTAGAAAGACACCGTTGTTTATCTATGATGGCACATAGTATGAATATGTTGTCCGTAGTTCGCGAATTGCTTTTAAAACCAGCTTGATAAGGATCATTATTATTACACACTTCGTTTTTAAATGAGAGTCTGTTATTAAGTATAGATTCAAATAGTTTCCCAATACACGGCATTACTGTGATTTTCCTGTAATTATCTGGAACACCATGTTCCCCCTTTTTGTGGACAGGGTGGATTATACCGGTAGCCCATCTAGATGGATATTCCCCATTGGTACGAATGGTATTGAACAGCAATTCTATTGCTGGCAATAGTTCATTACATCCATATTTGTAAAATTCGGCAGAAATACCATCTACACCCGCTGCTTTCTTGCATTTCAACTTTTGAATTGCCTTTTTAATTTCTTCTGCAGTTATGGGACTGTTTAGGAACTGTGTCATATAAGTTTTATCGTGCTCTACATTATGTTGAAATGAAGTAACTTGCTTTATAATATTATTCATGAGTTCATAATCAAAATAATCCACATGTGGTGGGTAGACTTGTTGTTCAAAGTATTTCACAAAGTCTGCCAAAGTAGGCCCTGTAGTAACATTTCTAGGATCTAAAGATTTCCAGAATTTCCAATAGGAATTAGGATCTTCCGTTATCATATTTTCCAGCTCACTAAGTTTGGCTTGCTGGTATTGTCTTTTTTTTCTTTGGATTAATTGCTTATATTGTCGTAACATTATATTATATTCGCCATACCGTGCGTTAAAGTCTCTCTGTTTAGCAATATTATTAACAACATACTTCAAGGATTTACATTCTTTATCATACCAGGGGTTAGAGTGAAAATTATTTTGAGTGTTCTTCCTTTGCTTCGAAATATGTTTCCTTGCTGGGAATAATGGCGAAATTACATTTTCTATCATACTCTATTCTATGTGAACATGTCACATAGAATGTCAGTATTACACCCATCGGTGACGGCACACAGCATTTCCTCAAATGCATGACACGTTTGCTCATTTCGTAAAGCTAGCTGATATTCTTGCTTTTTCTCGTCTTGCCATATGAAAACATTAGAGCAAGAAGCTTTGTCATTTACACAGGTATCTATTTTTAATGGGTTATAATCATCATTATCATCGAGTTTAGTATTTGAAATATTGAACTGTATGGGACAATGATCTGATTCCACCAATTTCGGTAAAACTTCAAATTTGCTGATTATGTTATCTTCATTTAAAATCAGATAGTCTATTGTGCTTGAACCATTGGGAGAGTAGTATGTAAAGCGGCCGATACCATTATCATTATACATCCGCCCATTGGCTATTTTGAAACTTGTGTTTATACAAAACTTTAGTAAAAGTTGACCGTATTTGTTAATTACTTTATCTTCATTAGAACGTTAATTTGGAACATTTACATTTGTATCTATTACCCCAGCTTCATAGTCCGGAGCCTGACCAGTTCGGCTATTAAAGTCACCACATCATAGGATGTGGTGCGTTTCTATATACCTGGCCACTTCCTCTTCTAGCATTATAAAATAATCATTTCCTACACCGACATATGTTGAGTTTTCTGGTGGTATATAGGTACACCCAATTTTATTGTTTTTCTGACAACAGTCTGTAGCTAATGTTAATCATACCAAATAGTCATAGGTGTGGTCTATCCTAGTTAAATTTGCATATTTATTTGAATTAAGTATGCCAATACCACCAGAAGCTCTACAGGCATTTTTATGTTTGAGTTTTCTACTTACATGGTGGAATTTATAACCAGGTATTGCCAATGTGAAATCATTCCCTTTCATTGTTTCTATGAAAAAGAATATATCAGGGTCTGTCATTTTGTTACCTAGACCATTAATGTTTCATGCCAGCACGCGTATTTAACTTACCCTGATGACATCGCAAGGCTCTGACACAGTGACCTCCATTTTTAAATGTTATAGTTCTAATACGATCAAAAGTTTACGTCTGCTAAAATGGCCTAGTTTTCGTAGGCCCTTAAAATATTCGTCTCAATTTCATGACATCCGAGTTTTTTGGTAGGCAGCGCGAGTGTCGTTTTTTCTGGGTGTAAATTTAGACACAAATATTAGTTGGAAATCTCACTTAAGTAAAGTATCTAATAAAATAGTAAGAATTATAGGTATTATAAATAAGCTGGAATTCATCCTCCCACAAAATATCCTTTCTTATATATATAACTCTTTGATAATGCCACACATAAATTACTGCATTCTTTTATGGGGTCATGCAAATAAACGGATTTTTAAATTACAGAAAAAAGCAGTGCGAATCATATATAAAGAACATCGCCTCTCTCATACAGATCCAATATTTAAGAATCTAAATCTTTTGAAAATTAATGATATATACCGCCTTCAATTGCTAAAACTGTACTTTAAATGTAAACAAAACCTTCTTCCTGTCTACTTTGATTCATTTGATCTGACACCTAACTATAGAGTTCATCAACATAACACACGAAATATAAATAAAATACACGAGCCGTATGTAAGACATGATTTTGCCAAGACATGCAGCCGTTATGAACTGCCTATTCTTGTTAACAAAACATCACCATCTATCATAGAAAAAGTAAACACTCACAGCTTTAAGGGGTTTTGCTCTTACACAAAAAAATATTTTATAGACAACTACTCAACGACTTGTGATATTTTAAATTGTTACTCTTGTAATAGTATTCCTAATCAATAGTAATGATATTCCTCACCTGATACATATACTACATAATTTTCTCGTTTCACTTGGTATACTTGTGACATTTTAAATTGTTACTCTGTGATAGTATTCCTCATCAATAGCAATAGTATTTCTCACCTGATACACATACTGCATAATTTTTCTCGTTTCCCTTAGCATATTTGTGATATCTGAAATTGTTACTCTTGTAATGGTATTCCTCATCAATTGCAATAGTATTCCTCACTTGATACATATACTGCATAATTTTTCTCGTTTCATTGTGTATATTTGTGATATTTTAAATTGTTACTTTTGTAATAGTATTTTCTCATCAATGGTTATAGTATTTCTCACTTAATGCACATACTGCATAATTTTCTCGTTTCACTTTGTATATATTTAATCATTTCAAACACATACTGTATACCTGATTTACATAATAACTGAACTGTCAAATGGGTGGCCTCTATGCCAGCGACCATATGTGGTCTTAATGGAGGTCTCCCAAACCATGTATTTACGGTTAAATAAACTTTCTTCTTCTTCTTCTTTACACAGCTGGCTGTGGAAACAAAATGGCGGTCAGTGTGACTGGGCCTCGCGCAGTAAATGAGCTAGGCGGCCCAGTCACACCGGGTATATTTTACTGACCTGATCATTGTTAATTACTCTATTCATATCTGTTATGTCCAAGTGATGATTGTTTTTATGGGATAACACTGACCATTAATAGAGTGATTGTTGAGGACTTCCGCCATGGCAGATGTCAGTATTTGCTGTCCCTCCTCATTTAAGTGGATTCCACCACGATAAAGGTGTTGTTTTTTCACGGGAGTGGGCAGATAGTCAGCGTTGGACAATTTTGCACATATTTCACGTATGTGACAATTTATGTGGTGAATGCGGGCATTATAATTGTTCTGTTTTCTAGAGGGGATTTCAGCCACGTAGAAATGTGTGTTTTGGAATTCATTCATTTTATCAGCCAGTCTGTTAATATCCTCCTTTACCTTGTTTAATGATCCACTAATATCGTTCGTACCGAGATGGAGGACAGCAGCATCGGTGTCCTAACATATATATCCTTTTAATCGAGGAATCAAGTGCTCTATTCTCATTCCAGATGTTTTATATACACATACGGCATCTGGGTTGTCAAGTTTTGGTTTTAATTGTTTTGCTAGTCCGCGCATATTAGAGTCACCAATGATATACTTTTTTTCTTTGATTTGATGACGGGGATCTGTCTGGTCACGTTTGCATTATCGTTTTTGCCGGATAGGTCATTGATGGTTTGTGTTAAATCACTGCTGTTACTTTGCTGGTGGTGCTGCTACATTCTGTAGAACTACTGAGCCTATTATTTTTCTCATCGTTTTTGACATTTTGGTTGTCTAAATCATTTTTATTTGGTTGTCTTTTATCCATTTTGGTGCTTTTTTTAACTGTGCTTTTTTGTCTGGTTTGTTTTTTCTGATTTTTATTTTCTATCACTTTTTGGCCTTTCGTCGGTGTAGCTTTAGCACAAGTATTTACTGCTGTCCGTGTTTTAATGTTATTCTTCGATTTTGTGGCACCCACAGTTTCCCATGCATTATCGTTATCATCTATTTTATTTTCTATGAAAGTCACTTTCTTTTCATTTTTATTAGGCCTATTCTGATTGGCTTTCTCAAGCTTTTGTTCTAGGCGAGTAATTTCTTTTCGAATCTTTATTTTTTCTGTCATTAGGCTATCGCGTCCTTTGATGAGTTTAATATTCTCTTTGTTGACGTAGTCCACGAATTTGTTTCACGAGTTTGGTGTTTTTGTCCGTGATTTCTTGTAATTTTTGTTCTAACCCTCTCAGTCGGCTACAATCTTTAGGACTACGGTGCAAGTCTTCGTCTTCCTTGTTACTAATTTCATGTGATTTGTTCTTTTTACCGTTGGGGGTATTGTCCTTATCTGCGTTATCACTGAAGTGAACATCCAGCACGGGCTGTTCGTTTTCTTTTTCTGATTTTGTGGTGCCGTAGTGTAGTTTGTTTTTACATTGTATTGTGTGTTTTGGAAACACCGGTGATTCTGGGTATGTATTAGGTGATGATCTAACAGTGTTTGGTGTTTCGGGGATTGAATTTACCAAATTACTAATGTCACAGGACGTGACTTCATCGGACTCGATGATTGTTTGAGACATATTTGATACAGTCCGTGTAAAATGTGAACAGGAGTGTGTTCTGAGATGATAGTTAAATACATCTTATTAACAAGTATATTGATGTAAGTTAAAAAGTTTTGCTTTTAAATTGTTGTTTACTAACACTTGTTGTTACTAACACTTTACGCGCACCTAATCATCGTGACGTAACATCATAAGTAATCATAGCAGTCACCAATCAGGCCTATCGGTCGGGCGATAGGCAGTTGATTCTAATCCGCTTAACATGTTAACCCTATGAGTCTTACAGCTTAGCATACTTGTCTTCTCGCTTCACGCGGTGGAGGCCTATATGCGACATATACGTGCAGAATTTTATTCTATTTTATTTTGTCATTTTATATTTTTCTATTGTAATTAGTGATTGTTATTTAGAGCTATGCATTCATCTATTGACATTTTAACTGTTGCATTCATTCTGCAAGGGGATCAAGTTCTGTTTCGCTTAACAAAATGAATTTTCTATCCAAATTTGTCGGCCATCTTGGATTGTAGGGTCAAAAATGTGTTTTAATACCAAATTGACGTCAGAAATGGATTCCTTGTGGTCGAATTAGCCAAAAAAGTGTATTTATTCATATTTGTAGCTTTTATATGTCAATAGTTATTTTTTCATAATGGGGCTAAATATTTTTTCAAAAGTTCAGGGAAGTCAAATCAATCACCAAAACATCTTAGCCAGAAAGTGGTCATGAAAGTTAGGTTTTTCACCCTACTAACATAACAACAGTATAGGTCCTATAATAACAATAATGTTGAAGGCGCTTCACACCATTCCCTTCTTATTAATCACGAAATTTGTGATCCCATGTTTCACAACAATAACTATTTACTTCATTAAATTTCTTTGCTCGAATTATAAAATATATTCGAAATTTTTAAATTATATTTCGTATGCAGCGTGACATAACACAGGTATTTTAGTAGTGTCATATAAAAATATAGTAATGTATCTTATAATATATTATGATATAATGTATCTATGCGCTCAATTGAAATAAAACACAGTTTCTACAGCTTTATGTCATTCGATAATTCGAGAAAAGAAGGATATTTAAACATTATCCGACTGTATTCCCAGCAAACATGAGACATTGGGCCAACGCTGGTTTACTGTTGAGCCAACGCCGTAGGGTTGCTTCATAATCATGATAATACTTTAAAAAGATCAAGTCACTGGCGATGCCATGGCGATGCTATCACTTAGTGAACTGTTAGACTGCTAAGGTGTTGTAATAACTGTTCAGCGGTGGGTGTCACCCAGTGTCACTTTAGTGACACTGGGTGACACCCACCGCTGAACAAAGATCAGGTCACTGGCGATGCTATGGCGATGCCATCACTTAGTGAACTGTTAGACGCTAAGGTGTTGTAATAACTGTTCAGCGGTGGGTGTCACCCAGTGTCACTTTAGTGACATAAGCCTAATGTATTGTACCCAGCTTTTCTATCGCGATTGATATTAGTTCTTACAGCTTTAAATTTTAAACGATAAATATAAGTATGACACATCGTGAGAAGAGCTTAAGATAACACATTATCAGACTATCAGAGATTATACGAGTACTTTTTAATTTTGAATTTGTAAATCATACTGGTATGGTATACGCAGCAGTATCGACCTAACCATGTATTATTTATAACTTTATAATAAAATAAACAAGGGTTACGTCTACTTTTTCGCCTTCTTTTCTTCAGAAAAATCGTGAATATAAAAAAGTTTTATTATATTCTAATCTGTAATCGCAAAGAGATGGGTGGGACGAGTTGGTATAAGTGTGGGGCGAGTTGTTATATTGTGGGGCGAGTTGGTATAATGTGGGGAGAGTTGGCTGGGGCGAGTTGGCATATATGTGGGGCGAGTTGGTATATATGTGGGGCGAGTTGGTTGGGGCGAGCTGGCATAAATATGGGGCGAGTTGGTTGGGGCGAATTGGTTTTGGGGCGAATTGACTGGCACCCACTTGATCTAATTCAAAAATGACCGACTTGCGTCCATCATTGTCTTTATTATCTGTGATATACTCGGCAAACTATGCCAGATATGTAGAACATTACTTTAAAAAAAATTATGTGTGAAAACCCAATCATGACTCATCAAGCTGTTCTTGTGGAGTTCTTAGAGCGCTCTTTGTAGTTATTGGTATGTCCCTGAGGCGATCGTACGTCAACCCGATTTTGTGTCTATGTATAGAAATGATTTTGTGAAATCAACACAGCATGCGCATATAATCTATTATTTTTTAATATTAAACTTTTTTTAATTAAATGTATTTGATTGCACTTGATATAAAAACAATTATTTTAATCGATAATATGATTTACTTTCCATCGTTTGAATGAAACATGCCATTGTCCATGACGATATACGACCTGCAAAGCCAAAGGGCGGTAACTGCTCATTTTGCAAGTAAGCAGTTACTGCCTTTCAGCTTTGAAGAGCAGACTATGACCATGGATTGATAAATAATGAAGTCAACCCAGCCCAACCCGTCAAATATTCGTTTGAATTGATCTGAGCAGGTTTATTTGCATGGTTGCCTCACAACGAGTCAGTGATCCGTGCTATCCGCGGCCACCCAACCATTGTAGACGGATTAGGCGTGTACACAATGGATCAGGATTAACAATGCGTTCACGGTCTGTACAGTTATGTTTGAGTTAATACACTTATGTACACACGGATTGGCAGTACGCCATTTCACAAATCAAAATAAAGAAATGTAATATCTTCATATCGTGTAACGTTTAGGGATTAACGCGCAGAAAACCTGGAATTGAGGCTTTACGCCGTGACCAAAATGAGGATGCTTTTTGTGGCGTTGTTGTTCCTGTGTATCTTTATCTCACCATCCAATGCAGAAGTTGAAACGCGTAAGTATTTGTGGATAAATTATTTAGCGATAATCGGTTTTGCAACGTTTATCAGTAGGCTAGGACCCTATTGATATTTTAAGGGTTTTTTCAGGCCCTTCAGTATAAACGATAATTGTGTTTTAATGTTTTCAAAATCAGGATTAAAAGTAGACATTTAGCACCGAATGAAACCCATGACTCTCCACACAATAATATTTTCAATGTGAAACGTATTTTTTATCTAAATATTCAAAATTAATAAGAGTATCAATTTTATTGCTCCACATAAACACAATGTTGTTATCAATGATAATACTATGGGTACGTGCATTTTTGCACTGCACAGATCATCCCCTTTAACCAGTTGCGACAGTATATATAGGTTATAATTAACAGTAATGCTATACGACTGCTTTTAATATGTTCATGCGAAATCTTATAATTGACATTTCATGTCATTCTTATTTTTTTTAGAACTGTTATGTGGCAAATATAACTCTAAAAAACTTGCTCATATTTAAAATGTACATATACATTTAATCCCGACCAATGCCAAACATCAAACGAACGATCTGCAGTTATAACTTAAAAGTGAAATGTTTACTAGAAGTTATCTTCCCTTTTAAAAGTATTTAGTACACCGTGTGCTTATTGTTCTATTATGTAAATTTAATTAAAGATAAAATGTTAACGAAAAGTTATTTTTCATACTCTCACAATCTCCTAATTTGAAATTTATTTTGTATTCAAATCACACATACTGTAGATATGGTAATATTCGTTTTAATTTTTGCGAATTTCAAGAGAAGGACGAATTCACGAATTTAAGAAGCTCGCGAAATTATTATTATAATAGCGCTACCTATCATTTAAATTGATAATTTTCGAATTCTAGAGTTCGTGTAAAATCCCAGAATCGCGAAAATCTAAACACGCAAAAATTATCTGATCTACTGTATTTGCATCAATAAAATAAATTCACTCGCGCTGCCTACCAAAAAACTCGGATGCCAAGAAATTTAGACGAATATTTCAAGTGCCTATGAAAACTAAACCATATTCAGCAGGCGTAAACTTGTGATCGTATTTGAACTATTACATTTAAGAATGGAAGTCAGTGTCTAAGAGCCTTGCGATGTCATCAGGGTAACATGTCACATGTATATGTCTAGTTAGAACTATCTGAGAATAAATCAAACGATGTAGAAAATGTTGTCTGACCTCAGATTTTGACGTCTAAAGACGGTCCCCGCTCTAAAAGAATCAAAATCCATATACCCATAACATAGGTATTCAAATACATCGGAAAGAGCTAGCGAAGACTTTATGATGATTTGAAATTGAAAAAATCCCTTTGGTCTCAATATACTAATATAATATTTATTATTGTCACAGATTATATGACTGAGAAATGCGACGTGGAGCTGGATGAGAGGGAGTCAGTTCGGGTGGAGACGAGTGCCTCCCTCAACTACGATCACCTGATGGATTGCTACCTTACTCTGAACGTACCCGAGGGAAAACTCATCATGATGTACTTTGTCAGGTGAGTTAACCCTTTAGGCGCTAAGAGCGACTGTGATTGTTTGTGATCGTTCTATTAGCCAATCATAAGACAGCGTTAGTTGGAATGAAAAGAGTGTGCATTAAGATTTGAAAATGTTTGGTTTCAAATTAAACAAGTATTTGTATTTTTTACCCAGTTGAAGTTGTGCGTCGCGGTACGGCGAAAATTCAAGTTGTATAACTTAGCATCAATATTTGGACATTTTTCGTCTCAAATTAGATAAATATGACTAATTTTCACCCACTCAAGGTTGGGGGTCGCGGTAGCGAGACACAACTTCAAGTGGGTGAAAATTTAAATAAAATAACATGGAGGGTAAAAGGTTGTAGACAATGGCCAGCATCAAAACATAATTCAGTCAATGCTTCATGCTGACTGGGCTGGTTTCAATTGGGCCTATCATTTAATCTGTTATTCACATCCCAGGAAAACCATTAACACACCTCTTTCTTTTCACCAGATTTGAACTGGAGCCCACAGTGAATGACGTGTGCTTGGACACATTGCGGGTGCATGACGGCGGTTCTGTCGGCTCTGGCACGGTGCACGCCGGCGATCTCTGCGGATTCTGGGACACCAACTCTCAGGGTGTGACCAACATGACCTCCACCGGGAACAAGGCCACGCTGCACGTGGAGACCGACGCCACGGCGGCATACAGGGGCTTTGAGATCATCGTGGTGGCTTATACTATGGGTAATTTGACGGCGAATACAAGACATTTGTATAACATTTGTACGGCGTTGTGCAAATGTTCTGCAAATGTTTTGTGTTTGCTGGGGTGTTGTTCTGACTTCTTACCCAAGAAACACGAAGTTTGGACCAATGTTGAGTTGATGTTGGGCCAGAGTCGAAGACGGTGGGCCAACATTAAATCAACATTGGTTCAACGTCCCGTGTTTGCTGGGTACTGTTTAGTTGCTTTTCAGTGCTAATTATTTGGATTTGATCTGTGACGGCACATGTATCAGTGGCGACCTAGTTTTTGGGGGTGAAACTAGATAACCTGTCACTCACAATATGTTCGCTTTCTCTGGAGGCGATCTACGTGACCATCACCACGTCCTTCCGTATAGTATCAGCAGGACCCGTTAAATTGCGACGCCTTGCCGCCATTAAACCAACATTGGTTCAGTGTCGTGTGTCTACCAGCATGTAAAAGCCCTTCGGCCCTTTGGGACATGAGACCCCCTGTGAAACAGCCCTGCATACATAGTCAAAAGAGTAATAAAGGTTGGACATGGATTTTCACACAATTGTACAGAATTCTCACCCACGCTATCAAACTCGCCTTTTTGCATCATTTGCCAATGTTGTATCAGCACACGGTGTCGGTATTAAAATCCAAATATATTTTCACAATAATTCGTAGAGAGTGATTAAAAAATATCGCCGGGAAACTATCAAACTTCGCACTTTTAATCCATTTTAACGATCATATCAGTTTTGGCGGAAGTCAACGGAGGCAATGGCATGCAAACTTGATCTATTTAACGTTAATTGGCTTCTAGTTGGTATGACAATCTGGTCAATGTAGTGGTCACCTTTATAAATTTTTGTACACTTTCCTGAACAATATCTGAATGAAGATCTCATTTCCCGACCGGATTACACCACATCATATGCAGTTATCAGACAGTGCTTGGTTAATACATATATAAATAAAATGGTGCTTTTACAATGCAAGCCGTTGAATAGACCCATCAATGCATTTCATAATAAATACTACACGTACCATTATATGGGGTAATCCGGCCAAGTGTTATTATGCTGCGTAGCGTCTAATGGTTGCCTTTGAGGGTCTATTTGAAATATTACATCACGATTCAAAAAAAAAACTTTGGTTCGAAGTGTACGTTTGGACAAAGAACAGTTAAACCAGCATTGGAATAATTTGCCGTGTTGGCTGGTATGTGGTGTATAGATGCGATGAGGGAGCTTATGGTGTTTTAACCCTTTAACCGCCGGTGCCGCATAGATTCATTTTTTATTAGCACATTAAGTACCATCTTTTAAACATGTTAAAGATCAAATGTGACATCAATCAGCAATATTTTAACACAGTTGACCTCCATTTTGTCAAATCTGAATAATTTTCACTCACTTGAAGTTGTGGATCGCGTCAGCGAGACACAACTTCAAGTGGGTGAAAATTCAGATTGAATAATTTGGCGGTTAAAGGGTTAACAAGTATAGTTTCAGTACGATTATACTCTTTGTTATTCTGCATCAATATGTGTACTTAGTTCCTCATTTTACAGCCCCTTGTGAGACAGGTGAATTTGCCTGTGACAATTCTATGTGTATCAGTGACAGCCTGTACTGTGACGGAGTGAACCAATGCGGAGATGACAGCGACGAGCAGGACTGCCCAGGCAAGTAGTATTACCCTTACAACGCTGAAATATTTTTGTATAAACCATGGAGACCAAGAGTGTTTTCAATTTGGAATCCTCATAAATGTCTCAGTTAATTCTTTCCGCTTCATTTGCATACCAATGTTATGGGTCTACGGCCATTAGAAATATGCTACTCTTTCAGTGCGGTGATCGACTTTAGACGTCCATAGACGACGTCCATAGACGTCAGATTCTGACGTTTAATGTCGATTTCCGCGCTGTACGGGATAAGCCCAGTAGAATCACCAATTGTTGTTTTACGGTTGGCCAGCGTCGCAGACGGTGGACCAGTATTAAACCAACAATGGGTCAACTTCTCGTGTTTGCTGGAAAGTGAACAATATATCGTCACCTTGGGTGTGAAAGGGTGTATCTGCCACTTTGTAAAGTGGCAGATACACCCTTTCATATCCAAGGAGACGATATATATGTATATTTTACTTATTTTATCCTTGAATCGTTATGTTTTAAAGCTTAGCTTAGCTACTTCCAATGTGATTTATAGTAATAGATAATATGTTGATATAGGTGCTTAATATGTAACGTGCTTTACTTCTTACAGAAACTATTGAAGAAAGAGGCAAGAGGATGAACTGGGGTTTAATCATAGGTTGTAGTCTCGCCGGCGTGCTGCTGCTGGTAATCCTGATCTACATCATTTATCGCGTTTACAAGTATTACCAATGGCGCAACTGGCTGGAGAAGAACCAGATAGAGAAAGAGATACCCAAGTACAAGGATCCCTACCAGTATCCAGTAACAGACAAATACTCACAGTTCGACATCGGCATAAAAGGACGGCGATTCTGACCGATGTCTAAACATCATCAACAGCCAACATCCCACCGGGCACACGACGTTGCTGCGACGTTGAATCAACGTCACTGACGTTGATTCAACGTCGCAACAACGTCGTGTGCCCAGTGGGATATATTGTGTAACAAGTGTGTGACTGACTTGAGCCTATTTATGCCAGAACATACAAATTGAACTCTAAAGACAGTAAATCAATCGTTTGTACACGTCAAATATTTGTTTGATATTATCAAACAGCGCACTTTTTATCAACGTTGAATCAACGCCAATAACGTTAATTCAACGTTGGTACAACATCATCCTCCCTATGGGCTACTTCCAACCCAGCAGGAACAAGTCGTTGAATCAATGTTGGTGTAACGTTGGTCTAGTGTCGTCGTAGACGGTGGACCAACGTTAAACCAACATTGATTCAACGTCTTGTGCGTGCTGAGAACTGAACAGAAGATGTTGGTCCAATGTTGTTTTCATTCTAAATCAGCATCTGTGACGCTTCCCATTAAAAACATAATAGCCGTCTCGTCTCGTATATATTTTACCAGGTTGGGCATAGGCCCCAATATATCTGATTCCAACAGATTTCAAAAGTCTGTTTAAAAACAGAGACTGATTATCTAACTGTCTACAACAGTCAATAATACTGTATCTTTATTTGTAAAGTAAGCAGATACTGCCTTTTGGCTTTGCACAACATAATAGTCATCTATTGGAAATATGAATTTAGTGAAGGCGATCGAGGAGCTGAATATATTACTGGCTGATGAGACCTAAACTCATTTTATTGCTGGCTTGAAACCTCCTGTGCTATGTTACATTTTTTATAATTATGTAGTAATAATGAAAATATACATTGCATTCTTGTTATTATTTTAATATCGACGAAATAATAACTGGCCAGCTATGCCTCATGATGGATAGGTATTAATTCCCATAGTGTTAACCCTTTAACCGCCGGTGCCGATTATATCCGGTGTTAAAGCGTAAATGCGACATCAATCAGCAATATTTGAAAAGAGTTGACCTCCATTTTGTCAAATCTGAATAATTTTTACTCACTTGAAGTTGTGGATCGCGTCAGCGAGACACAACTTCAAGTGGGTGAAAATTCAAATTGAATAATTTGGAGGTGAAAGGGTAAATGTAAAATTTCACGATGTATAATTTATCACACAGCATACTTAAATGTTTAAATAGCTTTTTATATAATCACAACTTCCATAGCAGCTCTTAGAAACAGGTTATTGATTACGTAAATATTAAAATCCAAATAATTTTTCTCTTTTTTATAACATTTTTTACGACTTACATGTGAACTTGTGAATGTTGCTGGCCAATATTCAGAAAACGCTACTTAGTACTGTTTAATTGTTACTTTCTGAATCAGTGATAATAAAGTACTTTTTGTGTGTATGACTTTCCGCTCTTAAATTTATTGCAATGTATAATTATAATTAACCAAAGAATAAATAAATTATCTGTGTAATGCTGCAAGGGAAGCAGTTAATATAGGAATAACTAGAACAGAATGTGCTGGCGAATATAAGAGAATGATGTGGTTTCTTGGTATGCGGTCTCCGCTATGCGGTGTCCAGTATGCGGTCTCTGCTATGCGGTCTCCGCTATGCGGTCTCTGTTATGCGGTCTCCGATATGTGATTTCCGGTATGCGGTCCCCTCCTGTATGAGGTCCCCTCCGGTCAGCGATGGGGTAATAGTAATAGATAACGGGGCAATTTCACTGTAATAGTGATAGATCGCGAAAAAAATAAAGTAATAGTAATAGTAATAGTAATAGATGGCCAAGTAATAGATAGGCCTAATAGTCTATTACTTTTATATTACACTGTTCTATTTTCGCTTGATTATTCACTCCATCTAAGCTATGCCACTAATCTTAGAAAATATATTTGAATAATAATTTTGTCAGTTGAAAGGCGTAGTTATATAATAACATGATGATTTGTATCAGTTCTCTTGACGCCTACAGTGTATTCACATTCCAAACACACGCTGTGTTTTTACTGGACCAAGATTGTAGTAGTCCAGTAGAAATCGACACAAAATATGTTGAACCCGGACATTTTCCATAACAGACCGTTTTTGGTGTCAAGTTGTTCAGGAGCATGTCCAAAGTCCTGAGGAAAAAATCGCACTTGGGGAAACCATTTTTTTAGTGGATCAAAGTACACCACCCTCAATAATCTCATTGTAAAATCAGTTCATTATATTAGCGTGATTGCTCTTCTATTTATGTTGATAAAAGTAAATTGAACATACGTATCAGGTATGAATATACCACAAGAGTGCCTTAAAATATATGAATGGCATATAATTTTATTGACAGGAAGTTATATGTAGACCAAAGTACATAATTTACCATTATAGTGATGAGGAAAGGTTTAACACAAAGTTAATGACGATGATGATCGATAATTCCTTTATGTCACACATTTAGGTCTCTAGGACTATGTCAATTTTCAACAGAACTGATTTAACAAAGATCACTAATGTTAGTTTAAGTCTAAAGGAATTAGGCCATATCAACCAAAATTGACATAGGCCTAAGGCTAGTGTGTTATGTGTAGGCTACACACAAGCAATTTTATGGTATTATACACGTACTTATTTTACTTGTGAATACGATTTATTTGTATTGTTTGGAATAGTAAAATAAACCGATTCATAAACGTTTAGGGGAACACGAGTTCCCTGCTTTGACACTGACATCAATCGGTTTGCGGCGCCAACAGATAGGACTTGATAACGGGTGCACCCCTCAAGAGAGATATAGCATGACGGCAAACCACTGTGTAGCAGCACTATGCACTATGTAAAATGGAAAATACCGAGGTTTATTATCGAATAGATTTTATCTTTGCTGTTTTTCATACATATTTTTACGTATCTCTTTTATAATGTCCGTGTGGTGGCTCCGATATGTAGGTGATCGGAATCGAACTGTCTCTTAATTGCCTAATGCAGTTGTGCTATCGTCCAGACATATTTGATTAAATTAATGGATTAATCTCCATGAAGGGTTGGGGACTCAAATAACATCTGCAGATGCACATTATATACATCATATACATTTTACACTCATCCAAGAAAATCTGCACTGGGTAATTATATATGAGCATCAGCAGTGTTGAATTTGTAAGTAAAGGTAGAAGAAGTACAATTCAAGAAAATGTTAATTATATTTGGGAACAGACATTAGGCTTCGCGAATAATTTAGGATGATTTAGCGAGGACTTTTAGACAAGCTTACAGAAGTCTCTTGCTATAAAATACCGACAGCTTCGGCGGCCACATAAAGCTCCTTGCGATTTTTGCCGTTTAAATTGCTATTGAAACCTTTCTCATAGAAGTCGGCGACAGCACTGCGATGAGCTACGATCTGTCGCCGGGTGATTGGAGACGACAAAATTAGGCACGTCATATAACACGTGACTCGTCTGCACCTCACTCAGACTGCTCTCAAACTGCTCTCAGACCAAGTAACTCGTTTTAATGCCCGACTAGAACGAGACTTAGAAAACGCCGTGTAATCGCCAAACATACCCCCCTCCCAATTTCCACTGTTTGATCTCCGACATGTATCCGACCTGTTGCCAATAACACAAAGTTGAAAAGTTAAAAGCAAACTGCTTGTAATTTTCTGGGAATTTCAGTGCACCTAGTAAGCAAAATAACATCCGAAATTTATGCAAGCTTTTATGGCTGGAAATAAAATTGATGTTTGTACCGATTCTCTCGTAGTTTCAAGGTGCCTAATCACATTTAGTGATATTCCCAATCAACAGCTCAACTTCTACATACAGCGTAATTATATGCTAAAATATGTGACAGTATATATTAAGCCTATATTGATCATATAAAGCGTCGCCTCGTTAAACATTATTTAAGATAAAATAGTGCTCATGTTTAGTAACTGAACTCACCTCATAATCGATGGCAAAGTTGATGTTGTGACACTGCGTTTATTTTGCATATGTGCCATGTGTAGAAATGAACGAAGATGACAACATCAAGCTAATGAAAGAAGCTGGATCATGTATTATTAGCATTCAACTCTTGATGTATAATTGGACAAACTGACTGTTGGTGTTCCATAGACACTTGTCATCTGATAACAATCATATAGCTATATACATGATATACTCACAGAAAATGAGGACGGAATCAGCGGTACAAAAGAAGAAAATAATGCTTGAATGGCATATAATCATCCAGACAAGTGTTAGCCTATAAAGTTACTAGATGCCTCAGTGGTAGTGATACAACTGAATGTGAAGAGTTTGATTGCATGCCACAATGTCTTAACAAATTAATGCCTTCAAGATGACTGGATGACTGTAGAAATAAAACGAAGCGATTCGTAGAAGCAACAAAGAAAGCTGTAACTACATACATCATTACCCTTTCGTATCTAAAGTTTAGTACAGCATTAGGACTCCTGCTATTCATCTTCGATATTTATGATGTGGCAGTAACCAAGATGCCCCAGATTTCAATCTTCACGTCCCGATATCGTAGCTGACAATAAGACTCGTGTACCGTGGAATTCAGTTATATTTTCTTTGAAATATAAAGCACAGCAAAAAACATTTCGTCAATGTCCCAGCGAACTAACGTTACATTTGTAGGGGTGAAATTCAAGTTCAGCATGCTGACTACGAGGATTATACAGATGTAGTGATAGGTAAGAAAGTCGTACTGTCACGAATCTGCGAATTCATGCAAACAAGAAATAGCATTATTTTTATTTGTGTGACAATAGCTCATGATATTTCAGAATGTGCCATTACATCTGCGTTGAATGGTATGGACAAAATCAGAAATACCCCAGTATATGGCCTATAAAGCTACTAGATGCCTCAGGTGTATTTCGTGATAACTCTGCAACCAAGACTATAGAACATATAGGTGAGAAATGTTGTTCAATTCACAAATTTGTGGACGAACGACACAAAGCCTCGACACACTCCACTAAATAACGGTACGAAGTACGTACCTGTACTTTCTGTGACTGAACCAGTATCAAACACAAGTACTCAACAACATCATTTTCTACATTCGTTTTACTGTTTAAAATGGTGATTTCAATGTCTGAACTATATTTTTTCAGCAGGAACAGCCCGTAAATGCTTTGTTTATAAATTATTGTATTCAATTAATTGAATTTAAACCATGTGTCTGGAAATAGTGTAATACGTTCACTTTGTTACTCTTAAACATTTGACGCAATCTTAGGTACCCGTCATGCAATGAATGTGCAAAAGGTACATGTATTTTTTTTTTAATAAAACAGAACAATGTGAGTACTTGTAATAATTAGTATACAAAAACTAGATATACTTTGAATTGATTCCCCCACAACAGTTACGATCTACTTAGCGATATAATACAAAAGATAATTTGAAGAAAAAAGTGGCGGCCATTTTGAATTTTCTCCTTTATATGACCTCTAAGCTATGAAACAACCCAAAAAATGAGCTTTGCGCCCTCGAACTAGTAAAAATTTAGGTATTACTTGATTTTTTTTGTGACGTACGACAAAAAAGTTAGAAAATCGTATAAATAATATGCTAATTAATGCAAATTATGATAAAAACATATTTCTCCAGCTGCGAATCAGTGCGAATTTTTTTTTACATCATATCCAGGTCCATATCTAGCACTTAAAACAAAAAAATGACTGTTATGGAAAATGTCCGGGTCCATGTCAATTTCTACTGGACTATAAAACAACATCTCATGTTTGCTGGGAGGCGTGTCAGTTGCAGGCATTATATTTGTTTATACAGCTTAATGTGTGAAGGACAACGGTAATAAATACCGTTATAGATGGTCAATGATGCGCGACTTGAAATCCTAATGCCTAAACAGTATCAAAACAAGTCATTGCCAGGCCACCTTGGTCAAACACCTTTGATCTTTTGGCTCTGATGGTCAGCCCAGCAAATTAATACGGAGCAATCCCCCCGTGCTGTTTTAATGTTAGGCCAGTGTCGAAGGCAGTGGAACAAAATTGAAACAACATTTTGAGAAAGCCCCGTGTTTGCTGGGAGGGCAAATGTATGGTGTACAGACGCCGGCTGACAAAACATAATTAACCCTAACGATCTTAAAAACCACATTAAACTACACCAAAACAAATTTAAACATGTTATTAAATACGACCATATATCATCTCCTCTCTCTCTCTCTTTCTCCTCTCTTTCTCCTCCCTCTTCTCTCTTTTTCTTCTCTCTATCTCCTATCTCTCTTCTCTCTCTTTCTTCTCTTGATCTCCTATCTCTCTACTCTCTCTCGTGCTTTCTGTCTCTCTCCTCTGTGTAATTACAACAGCTATTTTATTTGTAAAATGCAGCATTTAAACATTTCTTCTCAGTACTGCCCAAAGCAAATATCCAGTGTTGGTTTAATACTTGGCTATTGTCTGCGACGCTGGCCTGGCATTGCATCATTATTGGAAAAATGTATTTTAATTATTAAATGTATGGGCAGGTTTGTCAATCGCCTATCACACAGGGCCGTCGTGAGTCCATTCAAGCAATTGATGGGCCATCACCCGACATGTGCATCATTGAACCAACATTGCCCCACATAGTCGATCCATAAAATCGGCATTAGATCCAGAAGAACAACTGTGAATTCTTCGAAAAATTCCAAGTAGATTGTCAGAACCATTGTCAAGTACATTATAAATTAACCGCTAATACGACAGATACGACTTTTTACATTATATTAAACACCAGGGTGCAGAGCTGAGTGATTTGCCGTTTCGGGGACAGTCAACTATGTTATTCTACAAAATCGTTGGTTCTACGAACATAAATTCGAGGAAACTATACTATGGGAATCAATATATTTGGTTATCTGTCTTTCTGATATTTCATTACACTGTCCCTTATTTGAAATGTATTGTATATTTTATAAGCGGATACTTTCCTTGGAAGAACATAATTATTACTACCGGTACTATACACATGGTACAGATCGGCTGTGTTCCAGGAGTGACGTAGCAACGTACCACTGTGTATATATCAATATGGTCACCAGATGTCGTTTGTCAAGATGCCAGCAAATCCGCTTCAGAATGCATTTTAAACTATTTTAGTCGAGTTGCCACTCAATGTAAAACTACAAAAGACTTGCAATGTCTGGTATTGGAAGGTTTTACGATTGATTTGTGATTTGTGTTGATGTTCGGGGACATTTTCCACTTAGTAGTACTCTTGACAACTTTGTTTGTGAGGTCAAAAGGTTAAGAGGGGTTAGAACAGCATAATAATAGAATACTGACCAAAACTTATTCATGTTTCATTGTAATAAAGATCCATTTACCATACTTAGTTGAATTTTGTATTATGAGGCACTAGTTCAAATTTCCAGAGTATCTCTGGAACTGTATACCCAGGAACCTCTTGGGGGAAGTCATTCGTATTACACACATGTGCTTTTTACATTATTAGAACTAATTCCAATAATGCTTTAATATGGTTCTTAAAACGGATTCTGGGAACTGTTTTTTGTGTGTCCATATTCCGAGTGTCCTTAATGAATATCACTGACATCTTCTCGAAAGCGGCAACACGCATAGATTCAGTTTTCTGTCATTCCATAGCCTATAGTAGGCCCATAAATACATTTCTGTATTTGCTGAGTTATTAGGATTTCCGTCGGCAATTTTACAGTTAGCGTCTCTCGTTTTTGAGCTGTGTGTTGAGCCATTGATATATACCCTGTAGATACCTCATATACTGAGAACAATGCCTACCTTGGGATCAAACTAGGCCAATATAATCTTGAGAAACTACCACAATGAGAGTTTGAAACTGGGGAAATCTAGCAGATGTTTTACTTTTGAGACCAAATCTATCATGATGTCGATAAATATTTTGCAATAATATGTATCGCCTTTCAAAATCTAACCCTTGGTTTAAATGATACTGACGCCATAGCTACAACTGTGGCAAAGAGCATTCTCAAATAGGCTGACCTAGATCTTAAGCAGATCATAGGATGAGATAGTCTTCCCTGACCAATCACACACAAAATATTTGGGTCATCACATCCCTGGACCTTTCAGTATATACTATATATGCATGGTATACCAGTAAACACGTGACATTCATCCAATGTTGTTTCAATGCTGGGCCAATGTCTCGGAAGTGTCCCATTTCCGATAACATCTGCTGATTGGCTTTCAGCGACCACGTGATAACACAATTTTGCCCGATACACTTACAGTTGAGCTCAGAGTTGACCTACAACTGCCGTGCAAAGCCTAAAGGCAGTATGCGCTTACTTTACAAGTGAGCAGATACTGCCTTTGCAGAGCAGATGACAAACACGAGACATTGAGCCATTGTTGGTTCTATGATGTTTCACCTTCTATGACGCTGGCCCAACATTGAACCAACAATGGCTCATAATGCCTCGTATTTGCTGCATGGGTTAGGTGTATACACACAATGCAGTCTGTCACATCGCTACATCTAGCTGTACCCCTGCGATTATATAATAGGCTACACTGTGATATAAGTACGCTGCTGACTGTGGATTAAATCTATTTTATTTTTAAATATCTAAAGAATAAAAATGACAAAATTGTTCTTTTGAGCTGAGTGATGCAGATACAGTAGTCCCCCTGATTCCTACCCGACTGATTTTCTGTGCACGGGAGGGTTTTACACTGAAACTACCCCATTCTGGCCGACAAGCTCCCACCCCCACCCCAACGTAAGTTCCAACCGTGATATCTTGGCGCCAGTAACACCCCTCTCCCGAATGAGCGACCGCGTGAGCCAACGCCGTCCTCCTTGATGACGTATTAGTTTTGCGGTAAAATATATTCCGCTGGCTCAATGGCTGGCTAATGTCGGCGACATTCGCCCATCATTGACTGGCAGTTATTGCGAATCAAGCACGGGGTTACGGAAACATTGCAATTCCCATTAATATAGAAGTTAAACATTTCATTACGACGATTTGACATAAAAAAGGACAAAGTATGGTGAAATATTTATTATAATTAGGACGGGCCGGAGACCGGTACACCATTAAGTTTATTTTGCCTGAGTTTGTGTCCTATTTAGGAGAAAGAGTGGTACTGTGTGTGGGAAACGGTTGACATTTCTGTACACCAGTCTTTATGAAAATATCGAATATAACGTTTCAGATCCTTAGGTTAAGTACTTTTGTCTTTAACAAGTGTTCAGAAATAATAATATTCACGATTACATTTGTGGTTAAAAGTTATAGGGTTTCGGCTGGAATAATGTTGGCCCAGCGTCGCAGACAGTGGCCCAGCATTACATCAGCATTGGGCCAATCTATCGTGTTATCTGGTGTTTCTGGCGCCGGGATTTTAAAGGTCACCAGCATAATGCAGCAGTCAGAAAAGACGGTAAAATCTCCCAATGCTGTTTCAATGACGGGCCAGCCGGACTTGGTTGAATGCCACGTGTTTGCGCAAAGTATACAACAAACCCGGTGATAGATTAGTGTTGGGTCAGCGGCGTAGACGATTGACTGGCATTGAACCAGCAATGAGCTGCAACGCTGGCCCAACAGTGAACCGGAATTTGGTGGGTAGGCCCACATCCTCTGTATCAGGTACATCGTAGGCAATTATTGAATGAATGTTGGCCAGCACCGGCGATGGTGGTGGAAGTAATACACGTCGAAGTCTTTTAGGCTTCTGGCCCATGAGGAAGACCAATACACTGATTTTTTGTCTATAGCACTCAAACAGACTAAACCCGGGCCTCGGAGTTCGGGAACTCCTTTTCTAGTTGTCATTATTTTACCGTTCATGGCTATATCATCAAGATCAGTGGCTTTAAAAAAGTGTCTAAAATTGTTGATGCAACTGTGGTGTAATGCCGGCTCACGCTTTGTTTTTTTCCGACGATCTTAATTAGGTTGTTAACCATCTCAGTGGCACGGGCTATTATCTAGCCACCTGGGTTATCCGGGAGATGTGGGTGACAAAATGAATGAATGAATATATAAACTTCTATAGCGCCTAACTCCTCGGTGTCCCGAGCTCAAAAGGCGTGTTCAGTATGGTAGTAGTTATTTCATTCCGGGTGTTACTATATATATTCTGGTCAATTTAATTTTATTATCAATAGTAATCTGCCACTCGTATGTAATATATAGTATTAAATTCAAATCTTAAATATAATACCGTAATCGTTTGTATAATTATATAAATCTACACCCGTGTTTGCATGTTATATTGCGCATTAAATTAATGTAATAACTAAAACCACAAAATATTATAATAGCGATATTAGAATTATGACTAGGGTACAGTTATAATCATTTTGACTACAATTACGTGTCTCTCAATTAATATGACTGTCGCCCAATAGGAATTATCGCGTCCATGCGATACACGCTAAATAAAAATATATTGACATACTATCGTGCTCTGCATTAGCTCTTGATTGTAAAAGGTGTCAGCTAAAGGTGTTTACACACTGGCTACGTGTTGCGATCGAGTGACGGTATCTGGGTATAGCCAGCAAACACAGACGTTCAACCAGGGTTGACACAATGCTGGGTCAGCGTTGCCGACGGTGGGCTAAAATTAAACAAACGTTGGTTGAACGTCTCAATAAATTACTGAAAGGCTATCACCACTCTGACTGTGCAGAAAATCATAAGTATGTTCCCGAAATATGTTTATGTTATCATTACATTTCATTGCCGACATCGTGTTTTATATTTACCTCTATAGAACGAGGATCACAGTATTGGAGTCGGTTGTTGTGCTTTAACAAATTGTACTGAATTCCACACCTGAATATTTTTACTAGATGCTTGTTGGACTGGCCACACAGGCATGACAGTGACTCTGGTCACTAACCGACTGCACATATCGGGCTTGGCAACGACTTTTCTTACGTTGGTGGTCGCTCAATGGCAGGTCAATTTTAGACCCATTACACATTTATTGTAAGTATTAAATACCAATGGAGTAAATAAAACTCATACTTATTTCGGCGACCGTCGTCGCTATATGACGGTCTGCGATGAGCTAACGCAGTGAAGACATAGAGTCATGACAGTGCATCAGATCACTGAGCGACCAACCACATAATTATCTCAGCCATGGGGTCGACGTTTTTCAAAACTAGTGGTCGCTCATTGTCTTACATATGCAAAATTATCATGAAGAATCATACTTTTGATATTTTATTTTTTTTTGCAATAAAATCAGTTTCATAACAAACTACGTATATACAGATATACTATAGTATCAATAATTAAAAAAAACTACTATCTTTTTATTTTGCTTTGTTATCATATAATCATGTAGTCATCTACCGAAAATGGTGAGTAGCGAACTATAATTAAATCTACAACCTTTTCGTCATTTTCACCCCCCCCCCCCTCATATAGGCCGGTCAGCGCTATGTATTACCATGCTTACAATTGTAGCATTTTTGTTTATATTGGAAGGTGTTATGTTTATACCCAGCAAACACAAGACATTGATCCAATGTTGGGCCAGCGTCGAAGACGTTCCAACGACAACGATTCTTGTGAATTTAAAAGTTTTTGTCAAAACAGTACTACCATAGGCACACAATAATGCTGGAGCAGGTTATTTTATGCAATATATATATTTATATCATAATGAAGTATATAGGCCCCTATGCTCTATTTTTTAATTACGAGTATAGGCCTATAATATTGTCATTTACCTCGTCATTTAAGTACCGGTAGTTCTAATTACAGTGTATGAGGACTTGATAACCGCAAAGCTATGTCCCCAGTAAACACGAGAAGTTGACCTAATGTTGGTTAGATGTTGGGTAGACGGTGGGCCAAAATCGAACCAGCATTAGGTCAACGTCTCGCGTGGGTCTGCAGTGCGGTACTGTGTATTGGCGCTGGTTATACTTTCGTGTAGTCTGTTGTTTGATTATTATAGAAAAACTGTTGTAAATACAAGGATTAAGTTGTTGTGTTTATTGGAGCGTGTTGAACCCTGCCTACAGAGGTTTGGTAGTTATCCTATGAATATTAGAATATCAGTGATAATTATAATATCTTATCACACGATTTATTTAAAAGAGCATCATATAAATTTGTTTTATAATATTTATTACACGATTTTTAAAACAAGTCACTACGTCCGGGACGGGGTGTTATGAGTGCTTGCACAGTATTTTATTATACTGCTATTATGTATTATATATTTAACAAAGAAAACATCTTGCACTTGTGCATCTAATTATCTTAAGGCAAGTTTTTGCAATCTAAAGTAGTTATTAATATAGTAGTTATTGGCAGAAAATATATATTTGTTCTGACTACAGTTTTACATGTATCAATATCAACTTCAGTCCGATGCAAAAACTAACTCTCAATAATGAGCAGAACCGCAGGGTTCTTGTTGGGAGTTATGACCTTTGACCCATTTCTGATAAGCCGTCATACAAGTGAATAACTAAGCCCTCATGATGGAAAAGAAAAATCAATAGACTCGTGACTGTTTATCCGTCATTGGGTACACTGACAAAACGTTTTCCTCTTTAAAAACAGGCGCATTTTGGTCATTATCCCCTTGACCTATTTACAATTAATGTCATTTTACACACAATCTCACCCCGAGTGTTTTCTATCTCGAGGGCGGGGCAAGGGATGATGGCTGTCTTTGGTCTCTTGTTCAAATATTTTCGATTTTTAGTTTCTATTACAAATATAGTATACTAGGCATATGAGTTGGTTTAAATACCCGGTACACGTTAATATCCTATTATAGGCCTATTGGTTTATTTTTAATTTGTTCTAGCCGGCAACCATTTTTTTCGTATGGCTCTGATGAAGGGATTTCATTATTGTGACGTTTAATCAATTATATTTTCATACACTTGGGATATATAAAATATATCATAAAAAGACTGACGTCAGCTTATTTATTCTGTGCTACTCCACCAAATCACTTGAAACAAACATTTACGTACATGAAGCAATATGGCTCATTTACTGTTATTTAGATCTAACACAGTCAAACCATGTTCTAAAACACAATATGTGAACCAATATATGTACCAGGCCATAATATATCGTCGGTCATGCACTACTACTGAGTGGAAGAAAAACAATGTAAGCCTACACCAAACATTGAAAACATAATGTAGAAATGGAACATCAGAAGCTTATTTATACATCACGAAGAAAGCAGTGTGTCCTTTATAGCTGCAAAAAATAAAATAGTGATTATATTTGATTGAAAATATAAAAAAAAATCTTGATAAAAGTGTAGTTTTTTAGCTGAGATCGACTACACTGAGTCAGAAAAGTCATCATTTGTTGACTCCTCAGCAACGTTGCAAGCGATCATACTTCTGCAAAGGTCATATGTGGGGCTACAGTGAATAAATGTATTTTGTATATTTTGAGTACATCACATGTATATCTGCATATGCAATCTTCAGATACATTGTTAAAATGATTAATTCCGAGATAGGTCTACATCACTGCTCAAATATTTACCCTTTTGTTATATAGAATTGACATTTGTTCTTTCCTTTGACCTTTTGATGACCTTAGGTTACTGTGAAACTTTTACCAGTGTCATATTAATCTATTCATACAATGACGAGAGCTCTCATTTGAGTTAAACATGAATGTTCTATGACATTTGTAAAATGTGTACCTTTTAGACCACTAAAATTATTATTTTGACCCTTACGTTGACCTTTATTGACCTTACTGAGTGGAATAAGTCAAACCTCGTGTATTATTATATGCTCATACGATGATGCGAGCTTCTGTTTTTTGAATGTGACTGCTCTATGACATTTGTGAAGTTATTACTTGTTGACCTCCAAAATAATTGACCTGTTCACCGTTACTTTGACCTTTGGTAACTTTGCTGAGTGAGACAGTTCTAGGGTCACGCATTATCTGATCATACGATGATGAGAACTTTCAATTGAGCTGTCTACTTATTTGGCCTCTTAAAGTTGCATTTCCACCTCTAACTTGACCTTTTAATGATCTTCCTGAGTGGATTTTTTGCCAGGATCATGCACAATCTATTTATATGGTCATGTGCGCTTTTATTTGAGCTGAACATCAATTTTCCAGTGCAAATTTTATTTTCTTCTGTTTGACTTTTAAATTCGACATTTGACCTCATAGAATAAAATGCCCCAGGTCGTTCAGAGGACAATCGGGTGGAAATAGTTCCCAGGCACCATAAGAACATAAATCAACCATGAATCGCTTTTGTGCGCTCGGTGAATATAATTTCACCACTGAACCTGACTATTAGTGTTTTAAGATAGGATATTATGTATTTTTAACATCGAACAGAAATGGGTATTGACCAACATATATCTCACCTCGTAATGGATCTACAAAAATATACTTATACATATAGATTTATGTATATTTAGACCACGGGTTTAGACCCCATGCGACGTGTGCATACGACACGTTTAGTAGCTTCTAGGTCACAGCACAGCGATACGGCATATAATCTATCGAAACTAAATTATAGCCATATGGGGAAACCCAACTCTACAGTAGGCTATAAAATAAGTAGTACAATAAGGGGGGCTGTTTGTCAAGTTGTCACATGGCGTGCTGAGATCTACATGACGCATACCTTTAATGAACCTTAGTCTGTCAATATAAATAAAGCACATATATCTGGGTGGTTTATGATTATTATTAGGACTTGGACATGCTTTTTCATCAATTAATGCCTGAAATAAAGGTTTAACAGAATTAGGTCCATACTGTATCTATCAGACATGTGAACTATTACATAATTACAAATTTATTATGACTATACTTTACAATCATTATATTACTATCACAGTTTTCGAGTCATACTACTATCACTATTACTCTCCATCTAGTATTATCACTATTACTATTTTAACTTTTTATTTGAAAAATAATTCTCAAGCCATAAAGGCAGCATATCTTTTCAACATACATTATTTTTTGATGTCGAAGCAATGTGCGACAGAAAGTTATTGTGATTTCTAGAAATACATGTAATAATTATGTCACATATATATAATTATGTTTTAATTTATTTTGTGTGGCCATTATTACGTCTAGTGACCGGTGTCCTACTCATGTCTCCTCATGTCCTACGGGATCTTGAATAAATTACCATTTTACCTTGTTACCTTGTTATTAACAAATAGTGTGGCTACGTAGCCCAGTGTAGTTTCCAAGAATACAAGAGTTAATTATCATGATTAAGTATGTTCTGTTAGCCGGTGGCCCAGCCACCAAGAAACTTAGAACCAATTCTATTTCAATATTGGGTCAGCGTCGCATACGGTGGTCCAACAGTGAAATTATATTTGATCAACGTCTCGTGTTTGCGTGACTATTATCACCGTTACGCTCTTTGCACATCATACTTGATATTTATCTTGTACAGAAATATAACTATTTCATTGCGAACGTTGATTGCTGATTGTAAGTTTGACTCTGGACCTGATGGTATCGGGCCCGATTTATAACTGCAGCCAATAAATTTATATAAGTATTTCTTGGCTGGAAACATTATAATATAAACACCGAACCATGTGCACCTTTTGAAATGCTTCTTTAAATTTTCTTTTTTCATGGACAAATAAAAGGGTTGAACACGACTAGCACTTTAAGGGTTACCATAGTTAACCTTTTCACTACCATACATGACGGAAATTTCCGTCGTCATTCGTCAATGAACGTAACCATAAAATGACACAAATTTTCGTCAAATATATACTACATTTATGTATTTTTCGTCATTTGAAGCTGGAAATTGCGTTAGCAATTCTAGCTTCAAATGACGAAAAATAGAACTCCTACACCAGTATATCTGGATCATGGTATGCACCCCGGCCTGGAAGTCAAAGGGTTAAAGCTAAGGGGCGGACCATTTAATACCAGGGTATGGTTTTTCTTCCTAACCAAATTGTTTTTTTCCTTCCAACAAGAAAACACAACATTTTTTTTCTCCCTGATCAAAAGCAAACCATTTCCTGAGATGTCACAGACAAACTTTTCAATCCCATAAATTAAAAGGCAGATGTCATTTGTCATGCTCATTCCAGTGTGCCGGTACAATTATAGTTTGAAAACTAAAACTGTTATAATCAGGATAATTTTGTTGGTAATGGGTTGTGTCTATCTAGTATTACCCTTTATTATTTTTACATTTCAGAAACAATATTTTTGTTTTGCAACAGCAGTTAAAAACACTGAAAGCATCGTCCGCACCCAAAAGCCAATACCATCGAATCAAATAATCATTGATTAGGCCTAATCATTGATAACATAGATACCCTAGCACACGAGACGGTGACCAAAATTCTGACTACAGGTTTTTTTTTGATGACAATGGATCAGTCTTATATAAAATCAATGACAATACCGTGACAATCGGCTGAATTAAACTGAAAAAATAAGAGGATTGTTTTTCTATATTAGTTAGCCTACGCTTAGTGGCCGGCCATCAAATACCGGGGGGGGGGGGGGGTATATGGTTTTTTCGTAAAATAAAAAAATTGTTCACAAAATTGGCTAAAAAAATTTGCCCTATAAAGTGTGGGGAAAAAATAATTTATTCATTTATGTGTAAGAAAAAAATAGATTGTAGACAGCCGCCAGATCTTTCCAAATATGCCGGACTGCCAAATTGAACAGTTTTTCTTGAATGGTGTAGTAGGCCTGTCAAGCAAATTCATATCCCATCGGGAAATCAGTTCCGTTCACAGGAAGTTTGCCAAGCAAAATCATATCCCATATAGTGTAGGCTCATATGTCACATATAACACTTTCGTGCAATTTGTCTGTTAAAATTGATTTTTCACTTGATTCTGACTCAAAATATCATGAAGATCAAGAAAATAAGGGATTGCATTTTTTTATAGGTCGAGAAAAGTACTAAAATGTCGAAATTCAAGATGGCCGATAAAGTATATACAAATAAACATGTTTACGAATAATTTTGCAACTACATACGCTAGAGACATAAATAATATGTCTATTCTTATGTTTTCAGGTATGAGAAAGCCAATTCTTTCATTTTTTTTTAGAAAAAAATATTGTAAAGTCTATATTTATGGAAATATTAACAAAAACAACCGGATATCGCAGTGAAATTGCGGCTAATATTGTTTTAGCTGACAGTTTTTTTTCTGGTTTGATTATGCTTGGCTGGTTCCCCTATGGTGATATCTTCATGGATGTGGAGCTCTCATCCTTGTGGATGTTTTGTAAAGGATGAAATTCAAAATGGCTGCCACGAAATCACTGAAGTTATATTTTCCATAATATTTTTGTCAGGAACTACAATAAAACAAATCCCACAATCATTCGACAACATTATATTGCCTAGAATTCTACGATAAGCTTTATTCTATATATTCCAAAGAAAATTATATACCGGCATATCTATTCATTATATGCGTTTAGTAAGCCTACACATCACCCATAAACATAACTAACTGCATGATAGGTTAGAATATGAACCAAGCGTATTTGCTCAGATACACTGAGGGTCCCCTTCCCGATGGGTGCTTTATAATGTCATTTCAATGTCAAATCGAAGAAAATCTTAGGAAATTAATGCCAATCTGGTATGTTCTGCGCATAATTCTGAATTGCAAGACGTCAAATGCGCAACTAACACTTCTGGAGGCCAAAAATGTTAGATGATACTAAATTAGAAAAGTGGAAGAATAACTGAACTATTTGTCATATTTAGATATTTATACAGGTCATGAACATATATGCATATAGGTATTAATAACTCGTTGCTATAGATTATTTGCAAAAGGTCAAGAACAAGGTCATACCATACTATTTTTTTTCACACCCGTTCTCAAGCAATTGCACAATTTGACGCAAAAAAGTAATGTTTTACACATTAATGGAAAAGGGTATGCTAAAGAAAATAAAGATTTATGTCGGTTCGGGTTTCAGGTTTGTCCTTTACAGCAAACAAATATCATACCAAGGACAACCTAAGGTCATTGCAAAGTCCAATAATCTAAACTATCCTCCGCAAAAGATATTGTATTCATTTGTAGCATCCAATTCATTCTTGCAGCTAGGCCTATATTTTTCTTCCAGTTTGGGAGGGTTGAAACTAACATTGGTCATAATATTTTGGTGATAGCAAAAGGCGGCAGTACCATCTGGATCTTGCATTGATGTTGTGACATTCCTGGAATATAAGTTAAGAGCAGGCCTAATGTATCCTTGTAGTACGTATGTCTGAAAAATTTACTCAACATTTAGTGTGTTTGAAGTTAAGACGACCTTAACCGTGTATGGGTCCGGCCTTGAGTTACTTAGATAAATTATATTAATTTAATGCAGAATATTATTCATAATAAATAAATGTACGGTACATTATAAAATTTGAATGATAATTAAATGAGTTAATCTGAAATGAAAGAAAATTAATCTGAAAAGAAAGAAAATTATTATCTAAAGAGCTATTATAGCTTTGATCATGATTGTGTAAAGTCATTATCCTTAAATTTATCTTTTATCATATAATTATGTGATATACGTTATGTCAATAACCTTATGAAAACTGTTATCGGTACATTTAATTCAATGATACCTCAATATTACACTAACAAATAATACAAGATAGATATAGAGATGCAGTTATAATATGTAATGGCAAAACGTGTGTGAAATGTGAATCCAAAGTACGTACAGAGTCGAAGCCTTTTTTTAAGAGTTGAGCCAGAGAACGACTTTCGGAAACACTCTAAACATACTTTGTTTTTAATTATCTTCTTTTTTCGATATATATATTTAGAGAAAGAATAGTTCCGAAAATATAAGTAGTAATATATTAAAAATTCTGACTGGTATTGTTATATCAGATTTAATGCAGTATGAGAATCAGGCAGATGTGATTATAATTATAAATCACTGAATATTCAATCATTGCTTAATCTATGCACATATAATTATGCTAGTAACATAAAGTAAATCAAGTTACATGTTTTTGGAGTGGTAAGCATAACAGGATAATACGTTTTGTCATATTAGATTCTTTGACTGCTAGAATTAAAAAAATGTAACCTTCACGTGTTTTTTTTGTGGCAGCATTCTTAATAATATAATTATATAACTTCATGTTCGACATGTTTGCGGTCCCGATTTAAGTTTTTTGTAAGTTTAAATTGTTTATTTCTAAAATATAATGGTGCTATCAGTTTTCTCGTCTTAAAAACTATACAAATCGATACATTATACATGTTTTTTTGGTTCATTATTTCAAAAGTTATGGTGAAATAGATAATATCTTGGACACATGGCGGCCATTTTGGATTTAGTCAATTTTCATGGATTTAAAGTGTTAGAAAAAAATGCAATTCCTTTTTTTTCTCATCACTACTATGTTCCAAATAGGAATAAACAAAAAAATCACTTTTAACAAACATTTTGCATGAAAATACATAAGGGCATATACTGATAGGCCTAGGCCTTGCAAAATCATATCCCATCATCGGGAAATCATACCCCCCTTCACTGCTCAGTTCTAGCAAAATCATATCCCATCAGAAAATCATACCCCCCCCCCCTTCAGTTCTCACCTAAGTCATTGCTTTCTCCATTTGTATAATAATTTATTTCGTTCATTTTCGTGAATTTAAATACCAATTAATACACAATACTCTGCTCTGGCTAATATATCGGATCTTTGTATTCTGGCCGAAGCCGATAGATCATTAGATCTACCATGAGTGAATTTAAATTGTAGACTAGCTGCTTCTAGGCATATCTGGCCTCATCAAATTATGTTATCAAACCTCAAAGTAGACTACTGTATTTAAAATTAAATTGAACGTTGGCATAGTGATCACGAGCGATCTTATGAGGGATCTAATTTCTCAAGTCAAGAGGATCTAATTTACCACACCGTCACCTGCACACCGAGTTCCGGTGGACGGAGCTGATTTCCAGGGGATATGATTTCGCTTGACGCATACATACATACATACATACTATAATTGTACTGTGCAATTTTCCAGCATATGGGACATCCGTCGATCCGATGCTGAGCCACCGTCTGTGATGTTGGCCCAGTATTAAACTAACACTGGGTTAATGCCTATTTACAGTGTTATCCATGATGATCACCGGACTAAACGAGTGAAAGTACATAAAGATAGTCGCCGTCCGTTTACATGTTCGTTCGTGTGTTTTCCGATAGAGTGGTCGGCCCTTGGTTATCACCTGATCACTGGTTATATGAAGGGAAAATGTGTTTATATCAACAGCCGACCGGCAAGACAGACACTCCACTATGAATAATCGACAGAACGCGTACAGCTGAACAGCCATCTTGGGATGTAGGCCTATTTCATAACATCATCTATGATCATGATAATAGTGTGCAGTAATCATGATAATAATGTGGAAAATATGTTTTGGACCTGTCTGCTGATTGCCGCATGATTTGGGTAGGTATATTTTGCACTTATTAGGCCAAAGTTAGAATAGCTATGCGCTTTTTAGCGCTGATCGGCCTTACGCAAGGGTCGCACAATTTTTAAAGCCTTCATCACATGACGAACTATCTGCCATGTCATAAACATAAGCTAAGTCTAACTGTGACCATGTTATATAATTTTAGCGAAAATCGGTTACACCTTTTGTGTCGATTTCCATCCAGCTCGCGTCAGTCGATGCTGTAGTGGAGGGTATAATACAGAAGCAAAAAAATACGCTATATAATGTTATGTCATTCTATAGCATGCATGGGGATAAACACAACGACGTTTATATATGTCGGCTATCCCCAAACAAATTGGCTAGGCTTGCCAGCCAATGTGAACGTGACTAACAAAGTGATTGGTGGACGACAAGTGTTTACTATAGACAGGTTCATGCGAGGAAAAAACTGCCATCTTTTCCTGTCAAGGTTTTGAATTCTCAGTGGATTCAGCTATGTGAACACATACTCTTTAAAATAAGCTTCTGTGCCACCCTAAAATATTTCCCAAATCCACTATGGCGGCCAAAATCCAAAATGGCCGCAAAATTATCTAGAATTGTAATTTTTTGGAGTTCCCTTTGTTCAAAAAACCCCAGAAGGCTTCTAATAATGGTATTTAATGGTAAACAGGTAAAGTAAGATGATTCCATCATCTAGAATGCGCGACAACATTTTCCTAACATTTAAATCCAAGATGGCCGCCGGGCTTACACCTGTATAAGAAAAAAATTATATCTTCTGTTCTAGTAGTCATATAATTATTATATTGGATTCTATCCATAGGTTTTGGAAGCCAAGAAATCCATTTATTCACTTTTTATTTTAATTAGGTCATCAGATCATATAGTAAATAAAATAATATATATATATGAAAAATAGCTGCCGCCGGGGGGATCCAACTTTTAACTCTTGAATACTTTCCTTTTGAGAGCATAGTCCTAGAAACTTTTCTACCAGCGACTAATAATAATTATTATATTCTTAAGCTATAGGTACATAATGGAATTACATACCCCAATTTAAAGTAACTTGAAGACGTTGATTGCAATATAATTTATATTTTATATTTCGAGGTCATCAAGAGGTCAAAACCAAAATTATCGACCATTTTGAAATTTGAGCTTTTGACATAACAGGTCTAGCCTTAAATGAAATAACTCTTTTTCAACTAATTTGAGTGCACTGATTAAGTTGAAATAGTCATTTATTACGTCTTAATGTGATCTAGAGAACAAAAAGATCTAGTCAGTAAAACTCTCGATTCAAGACACAATGTAAAGCCTACATCATTTTCAATGTATCATATGTAGAATTACACACAAGCGTCAAATCTACTGGGCATAACAATATTACATATTTGAATTAAATAAAATTATTAACATATCCAAGATGGCCGCCGGGCTTACATCTGTGTGGGAAAACATTTAGGCCTATATTGCCTGTTCTGGTAGTGATATAATTATTATGTTGGAGTCTATCCATAGATTTTGGCAGTCAAGGAATTAATTAATTCATTTTTGATTTTAAAGCCGCATAATTTTTTTGCTTATTTCATTCAAAATATTAATCCATGGAGAATGGTGTTTTATTTTTTAATTTTACTCCCCCGGTTACTGAGTTATTAGGAATTTAAGTTTGTTATTTTTTAATATTGTTGCCCCACCAAAACAAACCAGATCACAGCGGAGTAAGACACACTGTCTGTATAATCAGGACATTAAAAGTACCAAGTGGCAGATAACGATCATCATTGAAAAAAAGTGGAAGTTTTTAAATATTATTCTTATTTTTTAAGTGGTCATTTAGACATGTCTAGGAGTTATCACTTAGTGTGATATGGGTGATATATGCATATAATGTCATGTTTAATTTAGGTACCGGTATGGAGAATGCCACTCACTTGAAAAATAGGATCTATTTCAGTATGGTGCTTTTAAGTGTGGGCCAGCATCTGAGCCATTGACCCACCATTAAGAAACTCTCCCCAGTCCGTGGAAAATTGTTGGCGGAATTAGCGCTAAAATTCAGTGATGTAAATCATCTTTTTCGCTCTTTTGATTTTCGTTATTTTCTTGAGAAACATTTGTATTTCTTTATTCGATATCTCATGGGCATTTCAAAATATAGTCAAAATGCTACTAGACAATATCAGACTTTATTTTATTTTATCGTAAATCATCAAATACGGTGCGCTATGCGCTAAAATAAAAAAAATTATTTAAAACATCGGACTTTACTGTAACCGATTCCCAACAGTTTTTTGACCTAGTCTCAGGACGTCTACCACTGGTTATTTGGGCTTTGTATCTCAGATAACACGAGGCATTGATCCAATGGCAGACTAATGTCGGCCCATCGTCTGCGGTATTGGCCCAACATTATGCCGATTCAGTTCAACGTCTAGTGCTTGGTATAAAGCGGTTTGGTGCTGTCCAATGTAATATTATATTGGCCCATAACCCTACCACTATTACATACATATTGTACACAAACCGATTCACTACTTAATAATACTTGATGGTGTATCGCATGGTGAACTAATTCTGCTACATTTACCCAGTTTTAGTGCATTTATAAGGCCTTTAAGACAATATGAATGATTGTTTTGTACTTTTTAGGTTATTTTTATCGAAATAAACAAAACAGTTATGCAGCTTTAATTAGGTCATCAGGTCACGTAGTAAGTAAAATAATATAAAAAAAATACTGACGCTGATTCTAACTTAATCAATTGAAATAATAATGATTAATGTAAGTAACGACAAATTTACATGCAATTTGAATTCATGCGTCCGTGAATTATTTATTTATTATTATTATTATTATTATTATTATTATTATTATTATTATTATTATTATTATTATTATCATTATTATTATTATTATTATTATTATTATTATTATTATTATTATTATTATTATTATTATTATTATTATTATTATTATTATTATTATTATTATTATTATTATTATTATTATTATTATTATTATTATTATTATTATTATTATTATTATTATTATTATTATTATTATTATTATTATCATTATTATTATTATTATAGGGTAACAATTTAGCAAGTTAAATTGCTAATTTGCAATGGGCCCTCTAAAACATATATACAAATTCAATGTAATATAATATGATAAAATATTAATTAAATAATGTTTTAACCAATTATGAACCAAATCAGGAGTGTAAATTCCTAATCATTAGTATAGCGTTTCTGAATAAGATTGATGGAAATATTTATGTGGGCCACCAAACCATGAAGAAGTAGCTATTTCTGAATTGTAATTTATTATTATATGTAGCACGTACGTTTTTGTTTGTGAGGTAGAGAAATATAAGCCTTGTTTGCATATCTAAGGTATACCTAAGCATAGGTATAGTGTGGTTTTGCATGTATTATCGGTAATGTCAATTTAGGTGATGGAAAACTCCCAAAACCTAAAACTTTGTGAATTTTGTGAATTGTCAACTAAGTTGTATTTAATCTGTATGGCAATATATTTTATCTAAATTTATATTTTTTTCTTTATGATGAGTGTACCTAAAAATCCATTGCGGACACCAAAATGATAAACCTGCTTCAATTGTGCAAAAAATGATATTAATTTTTTGTTTGAACTTGACATACCTGAAAACACCATGTCAAGTCATGCATGTGCTTCAATTATGTTGAAAATTGGATTAATTTAATGTTTCATCATGGGGGCTCTTAATTCATGAGATGAAGTGGGCACTTCTGGATAAAATTTTGGCACACAGATAGTTGAGATCTTCCTGTACAGGAATTTTGATGGAAGCAAGTACGTCCAGTTTTTGGCCGCCATCTTGGTTTTCGAAATGGCCGCCACTTGGGACCTATATGGTCTCACCACCCTAAATGAGCCGAAATCCAAGGGGGTGGCTACTGACTAGAGAGTGCGTACACAAAATACTGCTTTATATGGTTGTTTCTGCTTCTGGTAAATTTAAAAAAATACGGGAATGTTGTAATTTTGTGTATAATTTACAATCACACATTGTTTTCTTCATGTGTGACATGAGGTATAACTGTGTCGTGAGATTTTCGAATGGTTTTAGGGGGTGAGAAGGATGTGTGTGTTTTCTGTGAATAGGCGTAAGAATATTTGGGGAGATCTGGGCAAGTTTGACCATTTTATCCTCAGGGGAGAGTAGCTCAAAGCGGTACTTGATAGCATACCATTTTCGAACCTGTTTATTAAAAAGGACAACTGAGGCTTTATTATCATGATTATGGTGTATCACATAGAGGGGTAGTTAGGGACGAAAATAGTGAATTCGGCCCTTAGAATGTTGGCATTATACATGTGTTTTAATGGGACTGGCATTTGGGGTGGTGAGACCATATTCAGCAATATTTCGAAAAGAAAGACACAAGTTAGAGAGCTCATAACAAGCTGATTTGTTCATGAAAGAACCCTAGAGGTATCTAGATTAACATGGTAAACGTTCTAGAAAATCCTTTCCAAGCATACTGACATATTCAAGATGGCGTCCAAGATGGCCGCCAGTGTATAGTCTTATTTGATAAATAGCGTAAAATGATCGATTTGAGCTCAATTTTCTTTTGTAATACACCATTTCAAATAGTTTCATGGTCAGTAAAGCTATATAGACTACCACCAGAAATTTTGAAAACATATTTGACCCTTTTATCCCAAGAGGCTTTTTAGCGAACGCCTCTGTAATCTCTATTGGGAAAACATTATTATCTATAATCAAATGATTAAAGGGACTGGCCCACGCTAAAATCATCAAAAAATCAGTGATTTTATTTTGGCTTCTTAATATGACCATATGATGTAAACATGTCCATAGACTAGAACTGCAAAGTTTTTTAATTTTTGAGCTGCGCATTTACCAGTTAGACTAGATATAGAGACGAAATTCCTGAGTTTTATTTATTGACAACCATGTCAAAAAATAGAAATACGGGAATTTCGTCTCTATATCTAGTCTAACTGGTGAATGCGCGGCACAAAAATTAAAAAACTTTGCAGTTCTAGTCTATGGACATGTTTACATCATATGGTCATATTAAGGAGCCAAAATAAAATCACCGATTTTTTTATGATTTTAGCGTGGGCCAGTCCCTTTAAGTATTAATGGTGATGTATATTGGTGTCAGTAATACTATATTAAAGGCATAATAAAGGCACGCTTATATTGGTCACTTAATTTGTATTTTTAGTTATTCAAGATGGCGTCCAAGATGGCTGCCAGAGTATGGGCAGATTTAAGAATTTATGTAAATTCTTGGATTTTATATCAATTTTCTTTTGTAATACACCATTTCAACAATTTTTATGATCTGCGAGTCTATCCAAACTACTCCCAGACAACGTTAAGCAATATTTAGCACCTTAAAATGAGAGTTTTCAATTAGCGTCATAGTGCTATACCAAAATGTAATTGGTGAACCACTTAGCCCTCAAACCTTTCCAGCTGTTTTTTGGGTGTGAGACTGATTGATGTTTTTTGTGTGAATTGATAGATTTTAGCTCAATTTTCTTTTGTAATGGACCATTTCGAATAGTTTCGTGATCAGTAAATCTATAGAGACTACCCCATATATTTTAAAAATAGTTTTAGCCCTTTTATCCCAAGAGGCTTTCCAGCTAACGCCCCTGTAATCTCTATTGTGACAACTTTATTATTTATAATCAATTAATTCCGTAGTAATGGTCATTTATTGGTGTCAGTTTTATAGTTATAGTGAAGTCACACTTATTGGTCAATTCATAATATCTGTATTTATAATTATTCATAATGGCGTCCAAGATGGCTGCCAATGTACGCGCAGATTTAAGAATTTGTGCAAATTTGTCATTTCAACTAGTTCTATGGTCTCTGAGCTCATCTAAACTACTCCCCGACAATGTTGAGCAATTTTTAACACTTGAACATGAGAGTTTTCATTTGGCGACAAAAAACATCCAACATATAATTGGTGAACCACGTGGCCCATAAACTTTTACAGTTGTTTTCAGGTGTGAAACTGATTTGGACAGATCATTTGATGATATATTGCATGTAAACGTGATGTTTTCTGAGTGAACCACTTATTATTGTCAGTGTATCCGCCTGGTAATAATGTCACCATACACATACTGGATCACAAACATTATCAGTGATACGTGTAACTTAAACGAATATACAGGTGCTTTAGTGCACTGGTATGTCGACGTCGATCAATTGCCGCTGGAAAGGTGGTGTATTTATAATGACAGTGTATATAGGGTTTTTGTGTGAAATCTACTTTAGAGACGAGTCTTAATTGTTACAGGGCTACATGATAATTTTTTTTCAAATCAAAAAAATATATTGTATTTCTATCCTGTTATGTTGTGAGACGATCCAATGGGACACACTCAATCTACAAACGACAAACAAAGTTCTGAGAAGCCTTCTCAACGAATTATTGGGTATTTAACATGTTTCATTTGTTGAACATAGCACATAAACCTAGAGCTTGAATGGAACTAACGGTTTTCAAAAGCAGCTGCTTCTGCCAATCAGGCTTAGAACTGACGTGTGTATCCAGACTGGTGTCTAAAGACTCGTATAGCATGATGCTACCGCCACTATTTTTTTCTCCTGTAATGTTAGAGGAGTTGGAATTGTTGATACCACATCGATGGTCTTTATAATAACCCTCTCCAGCCTAAAAACATTTCAGAATTATCGGCAACGGCGTGTTGAGGTGCAGCTGACAAATAGAGAAAGATGTGCTTATTAACAACTTTCATACTCCCATCTGTGAAAGTACCCTAGCTCTCAGCAGCCCGGCTCCCTGTTGACGAACCTGCTTTGGCCTCGATTATGACACATGATCACGCTAAGGATTTGTGCGCCTCTGAGCGCGGTCCGCTGATGCCATAGGCGCTATAGAAGTTTTATTGATTGATTATTGATTGATTGATTGTACACCTATAGAATTTGGTAACGATCCATCAAGGTCAAACACACTAAACTAGGTCAAAGTAGTATAGAAAGTGGACAAAAGTATAGAAACCCCCAAACCGCACATCTAGAGCTCCTGCGAATCATTGTACAACATTTGGTCCATCCAACCAATTGTTTCAATGTTATGCCCCGGAAAAGAGCGCAACATCAAACTGGGTCAAAGTACCATAGGCCCTACTGAAAGTAGACATATTTAAATACAGTAGCTCAAAAAGGTATATCTAGAACCCCTGAGGATCATTTGCAATAAATTGAGTATTAATCTAGGCCTATCAAGTATTTTCTACTCATAGATCCGTATCTAGGACCTTTGTCACAATATCCCTATAGACACTGTCATTATATCTAAATACCCCACCTTTTCAGAAGCAATTGATTATCATTGACATACCAGTGCATGCATTGAAGCACATGTATATTTGTAAGTTACATATGTCGCTGATAATGTTTGTGATCAAGTATGTGTATGGTGACATCATTACCAGGGGAATGCATTCAAATAATAGTTCCATGCAGACAAAGATTATACTCGCTGTCCCCCAAACGAGTACTGTAGGCAAGCAGTGGCATATCACCCACATGCAATCACATGTCACTTACATGCAATATATCTTCAAATGATCTTTCCCACCTTCCCTAAACCAGCGATTTTATCAGAATGTGATCAACAGAGGAAGGTTTTGGTTAGTAGGCCCATGTAAATAATACTCACTCTCATTAGTCCTCAACACATTGTTGACTATATGACCAAAACATCTTCAATATTAACTATTTATTATTCATTACAGGGATAACGTATCCGCCAAGGATAATGTGACATGTAAAGAAACATAAATACGTTTCACACCCGAAAAACAGCTGGAAAGTTTTATGGGTTAAGTGGCTCACCAACTACATTTTAGATGTTTTATGTCGCCAACTTAAAACCCTCATGTTAAGGTGCTAAATATTGCTTAACGTTGTCCGGGAGTAGTTTAGATGGACTCACAGACCATAAAACTAGTTGGAATGATGTATTACTAAAGAAATTGATAACAAATTGAAGAATTTACACAATTTTTCAAATCTGCCCATACAGTGGCAGCTATCTTGGACGCCATCTTGAATAACTAAAAATACAAATTAATTGACCAAAAAGCGTGCTTTTATTATAGCTATAATACTGAAGCCAATATACATCACCATTAATAATTAATTATTTGATTATAAATAATAATGTTTTCCCAATAGAGATTACAGGGGTGCTCGCTAAAAAGCCTTTTGGGATACAAGGGTTAAATATGTTTTCAAAATTTATGGGTGTAGTCTATATAGCTTTACTGACCACGAAACTATAATAAATGGTGTATTACAAAAAAAAATCGTGCTAAAATCGATCATTTTACGCTATTTATTAAATATGACTATACGCTGGCGGCCATCTTGGACGCCATCTTGAATATATCAGAGTGCGTGAGGAAGATTTTCTAGAACGTTTACTATGTTAATCTACATACATCTAGGGTTCTTTCATAAACAACTCAGCTTGTTACGAGCTCTCTAATTGTCTTCCTTTATGAAATATTGCTGAATATAGGTCCCAAGTAGCGGCCATTTTGAAAAACAAGATGGCGGCCAAAAACTGGACGTACCAACTTGCTTCCATCAAAATTCCTGTAGAGCGATATCTTAACTATTTGTGTGCCAAAATTCACAATTTTATCCAGAAGTGCACACCCCATTACCTAAGAGTAAGACGGCCATCTGAAATTTTACTCACAATGCAATATTTATGGCAATTTCTGGCTACACCATTATGTCGGCTTATCTGAAAACCCTAAGAAAGACACAAAAATCATTAATCGGCTTTAGTTCTATTGAAAATGACATTAATTTATAGCTTGAACCTGACAAATAGCGACCATCTTAGATTGTATGCCTAACTACAGTGTAATGGATATGATGCTTTATTGAAAATTATAACAATTTGATGTTTGACATTGGCGAAGTGGCGGCCATCATTGAAAAGGGCGGCCATTTTGAATTTTATGTTTAGCTAAAGTGCCATTTTGACAGATTACCTCCAGATGGATATTTACCTCAAACGATGGTGCTTGTTTCTCAATTTGAACTATTGTTTCACTTAGCAGGCTCGATCGATGGTAACTCATAATATTATCTTTATGGATGGTAAATATCTATAACTGGTGGCCATTTTCCATTTTAGCAGACATAGTTCATTTTCTATAACCACATCCATGACATAATTGACATGTAATCTCCATAAAATCAATGCATTTTTTTCCAATTCCCTTGCTTTAAACTAGTGGACAACTGACAGCCTTGACATTGGCCACGTTGTCAGTTGTCTATCAGCTGTACATTGCATCATGTGTAGGCCTATAGATGATACACTAGGCTACAGGCTGATTCACACTTGGTCTGAAATATATATTCAAAATCACCTGCAATCGGCAGGGTAGGCTACAGGCCACAAAACTACCAAAAGTGGCCTGATTTTGCCTGCATGGACAGCTGGTCGTATCGGTTGTCATGTCAACACAACATGTGTACAACATAAATATTGGGACCTGATGTCGCCAAAGAGCATAACTAAGAGAATATCATAGCTGATTATTTTTTTAATTATTACCCATAGATGTCGCTCAAGTATATAGTCTCACTGTGATTTAAGAGCTCCATATGATCTTGTTTCATGACTGTTGGTCAGAACTTGGTCACTTTGAATTGTGGGAGTGTAACGTTAGACTTTGTCCAGCAAATAATCATCAGTTGACCATGGCTTTAATCCAAAAATGCAAGATGGTTGCGATATTTCAAACTTTACCGCCCCACTAAATGGCATAGGCCTACCTGAGTTCAGAATGAGCTACTCAAGAAAAGTTACAGTTTCATGCCATCATTATGTTTGAGTTATCATGTTTGATGTAAATGTCAGATATTTAGAATTTTAGCGGCCATATTGATTTTTAGAGGAGGAATGAAAGACATTCATATCATAAATTGATTCTTATTTATCTATGTGTCGACATCTGTGCAAATTGTGTTGCTTTAATCCGAAATGTAATATTGTTATGCTCACTAGGCCCATGAGATGATTTGAATATCATTGATTGCGATTTCAGATTTGACTCCTGTGTGTAATTCTACATAAGATATATTTAAAATGATGTAGTCTTTACATTGCGTGTCTTTAATCGATATCCGGATGGACATTTATCAGTTTTACTGACTAGAGCCTCAGACGACATTGAAGCGTAAAAATACCAAATCCAATGAAATCAGTGTACTCAAACATAGTAGAAAATTAGGCATTGTATTCGCTTGTAGTCTCATTATTTTAGAATATAATTAACAGTAGTCGCTGGTAAAATAAAAAATTTTCGTGTCAGACATATTGATTGCCATATTTGTCTTATACTCTAAATCACATTGGAACGTAAAATAACAATTCCAATGTATCAGAGTACTAAAATTAGTTGAAAATGAGGTATTTAATATAATATTAGATCTGTTATGTCAAAAGTTAAAAATTCAAGATAGCCGTTTATTTTGGTTTTGACCTTAAGATGACCCTGAAATATAAAATATCAATTGTATTGCAATCAACGTCTTCAAATTACTCTGGAGTGGCCTACGTAATTCAATTATGGACCTATAATTTAAGAATATAATAACTAATATTATTTATTGGTAAAAAAGTTATGATGTTGACATTGACAGCAATCCTAAATTTGACCACTAGATGACCTTGAAACCTCAAAATAACCATACCAGCGTAGTCAGTGTACCCACATTAATCGAAAATGAGGTATTGCTTTAGTTTCTAGGAATGTGCTCTCAAAAGTTAAGAAATCAAGAGTTAAAAGTTGGATCCCCCCGGCGGCAGCCATTTTTTATATGTAAATTATTTTACGACCTGATGACCTAATTAAAATAAAAAGTGCATAAATGGATTCCTTGACCCCCAAAACTTATGAATAGACTTCAATATAATATTTATATGACTACCAGAACAGGATATATAAATGTAAGATATAAGGTGTAAGCCCGGCGGCCATCTTGGATTTAAATGTTTATAAAGTGTTGTCGTGCATTTTAGATGATGGGATCATCTTACTTTACCATTAAATGCCATAATTAGAAGTCTTTTGGGGTTTTTCGAACAAAGAAAACTCCAAAAAGTTACAGTTCTAAGTAATTTGGCGGCCATTTAGGATTTTGGCCGCCATATTGGAATTGAGGAATATTCTAGGGTTGCCCAGAAGCTAATTTCACAGAGTATGGCTTTACATAGCTGAATCCACTGAGAAAACCTTGACAGGAAAAGTTTTTTTCTGGCATGGACCTGTCTACTAACACTCAGTCTCATGTTTTCACAGCCGTTGTTTTTTATTTATAAACCTATTTTATTAGCCTCATAAATTGCGTCAGATAATAGGTGCTTATTAATATCTAAAAAATCTCACGATCTTTTGTGATAACAAACTGTGGATTGAACCTCCAGTTTGGGTCTATTAAATGAGGTATTCTATTACCTTTAGAAAACAAATGGAGGAAGTTATCCATGTTAACGTGTTTAATATTATTCTACACGTTTAATAATGTGCCATGTACATGTATCATATTGGAAATAAATAAATTATAATCATTTTTTCAAGTGGACATATGCACTCGTGTGATTTACGGAATAGCATAGGATGATCCAAAGAGGGGTCCGGGAATTTTGTACGATGTTATACATGTTGTAAAAGAGTCAATCTGGTGCTGGTCGATGCTCCCCATTCTTCAGTTTCTCCTTTGTAGAATTTGTAGAATAAGATCATATACCATCAATCTCGAATTCATAAAATTAAGGAGAAAATTAACTAATGTTACTCTGGTTGAATGAGTTTATTTTTTTTTATAGTTCCAAAGTCAACATGGAGCCGATGTCAGATGAACATGTGGCGGTTTTGAGGAAATGCCATGTGCTTCTGTGTAAAGATTTAGATGTAAATGATCCCATGGATGTGCTCTACCAAGAGAGTATGTTCAGTGATGATGATATACAACACGTCAAAGCTGAGATAACCGAGAAGGAAAAACGACGAAAATTTCTCTCCATTTTAAAAACAAAAAGAAATCAAAGCTATGGAATATTTGTGAATTCTCTGTGGGAGTCGAAGTCACAAAGACACTTGTCTGTCGATCTTCAAACTGCATTACAAAAAATCAAAGAGGAGGCACAGAAAGATGAAAACGGTACAGTATATCATAATGATAACGACGTTCCTTCCCAGCAAACATGAGACAACGTCGTTTTACTGTTGGCTCACCGTCTACGACGTTGGTCCAACAGTAATCCAAAGTTGGCCCAACGTCTCATGTTTGCTGGGTTAGTTGTTACAGCAGACAGACAGACAGATATTTTATTGACAGAAATAAAAGTCATTACAGACTTATTTGTCATAGTAATAAGAGAGATATATGTACATGTATATACAAGAATGTTAGTTTGTTAAAGTCATATGAGTCAATATACATAGTATGATAAACAACTAAAAGCATTATACTGTTGAACTAAGTCAATCGACACATCGTAGAGGTGACCCGTTTCTTAAACCAGCAAATTTTAACAATATGCATCAGAACGTTAGAATTGTTAGAAAATGTATTAAACAATAACTCTCATTTTCTAGTTAATGAAGACATTGCTAACCACATACAGAATAGTTTGAGGGGTATATGTTCACCCTGTGAAGGAGGAATTATATCAATGGAGAGAATTCAAACTTTTCTGACGACAAAAATGACGAGTCAACCAGAGCACGTGTCAATAACAACATATCTTGTAAAAAAGATGATGAAAAAAACGTTCCCATTTTCTTTGCATGTTTTAACAGATGATTACACCCTGAACAACGAGACGTATCCTTTTGCGCTACATTATTTGAATTATAGAAGATACATCAGATACTAGAATAGTTGCAAAAATGTAGAAACATAGTGATATTTTTAAATATTGCTATTGTTGTAATAATTATCGTATGTAATCAATATCTGAATTTATATGTAAAATAATGTTGATCTGAAACGCAGTGTTTCTTTGACAGCACAGCGTCGAACACAGTGGCATTACGCAGAGTAATATAAACTGCAGGTAAATGTGTTAGACGTACCTTTCCCACAAAAACTCCGTACATTAGCACACTTTAAATCATGATTCAAGTGTGTGTATGAATGTTTTACTTAATTATGTTCGACGTTGGGTGACCATTCTTACATGTGAATTATTTTATCTGTATTGCATCTTTAATATATTATAGTACATCACTATTTACCAATGTGAAGTGGACATGGAATGATCCATCTGAAGACATTGATACTACTATTCCTCATAAATTGGAATCTACAGATAGGGACAACACAGAAGATGAGACACATGTACTACTTAGACAAGGTAGTATTTAGTATATATTGATAAATCTTGCTGGCAGGGATTATTAAAGTGCAGCGTGTACAAAACTGTAAGGTTAGAGTGGTCAGTGATGACTTCTCGTTTTAGTATATCAGCTCCTGTTTTAAAATAATTACACTGGCTTCCACGGTCCTACAGGATAAAGGCCCATACCCAGGTTAAATAGTTTTAAAGTTTAAAATTATGTTATATAGGCTTATATCATCGTAAATCTATAATCTTTCTCCGCCCTCCATTTTAAAGATATATGTACCCGATAAGTGTGTATTTTGGAATGTTCATACAATTATTAACAATCATCTCTTTATTATTATGGCTTTGGCCAAGCCGCCGAGGGTCTAGATGAAGGGTCTGATTTTGATTTTTTTTTCTTTGATAGGATCAACACTGAGGTAAATCCCTTCCTTTATGTCACTACACCAGTCACGAACATCTCATGAATATTACCTGTGTATTTTGGCGATGTTCTCGATATCCCGCAAAGATGTAAAACATGTCAATTGGCCGAGTATAGAGGTGTTGACCCTTCGTGTTTGTAAATGTGAGACCCGTAAGAAAAGCACCGTTAAGCTGTGGTTTTCCAATGACATTGTAATTAAACTAGCACCGTCTTTGACGATGTGATACATCTGAGACCTTACACACTTATCCTAATACGAGTTAAGAACTTTTTGTCATAGATTACGGCTAGTAAATTGGTACATTATAAAAAAAAACTTTGTACCAGGACGTTAAACAACACCATGAAGAATTTATACCTTTTTTTAACAATGTCTACGTGTGAGCCACGATATTTGTGTAATATTGGTCCACCGTTCTCGACACTTGCCCAACTGAGGTATTTTGTCAATTTTTCACCTGGTTATAATTACGCGCCTATTGTCTTGATTACATAACCACGCACGGTCGATACCTTGTACTATAGTTTATATATTCATTCTCCACCCCCCACCCATCTATGCGAGGGATTCAGCTGATAATTTACACCAAGCAATGCGTAATAATAATATTTTATTATATCATGTACTTCATATATTTGCTCAAATAATATAAATTCATATTTCATGGCGTCATTCGAAAAAATAGCCTAGTTCCTCACGACTCATTTTGTAAAATTTTTGAGAGTGATATTGCACTAAATTATTTAAAGTAATATAGTGATATATCACTTTTAGCGCAAAATCATTTTCGTTTCTTTGGGGCCCGGAGACATTAAATAGTCACCTCGCCGTACGAATTATTGTCATCGCACTTTCCGACCAGTAATCACTATGACGTAACATAAGTAAACATTACCTTATCGTCACTAATTTTTGGCGGCTGATCGACCATACTGCGGCTAATCCCCTTTGCTTCCTATCAATCTTGCAAGGTAGCATTTAATTAAAGGGACCCCTTGGGATGAGACATTTTCAATGTGGCAATTTTGAAAATTTAATTTATATGAAGCTATATAGCCTACTGATCTTAACTGAAAATACGAAAAAGTCAAAAAACAATTTTAAAGCACTGAAAAAGAGTGAGATAGTTGTATTTCCAGGTCGTATATTGCCATGTAAACAAAGCAAGTCAGCAATATTCAGCACTTTACATCACATATTCCCACGTATCAGACGGTAAGATCAGAGCATTCGCCGCTAATTGGTGTCTTATAGTCAGGCCACGGGAGGACACACCTGCAGCACTGATTGTCTACCCATCGCTGGCCCGATGCCATCAGCATGTGGCCCAATGCTGTGAAAACATTCAATCGTCCTTCAGGCATACAAATAGTTTGTTTGGGTTACTTCTGGTTTCATAGAAATGTTGATTAAAAGTATTTGTAGAAATAAGAAAATTCTGAAAAAAATAAAAACATGATCCGTGGGATACACTACTTCAGTACGGAACTAAAAACGAAAATTGATGTCATCCCAAGGGGCTGCTTTAAATGTTATATTATAAAAAAGTATTAAGTTTGTAGAATGTGCCTACCCCATGCATGTGACTAAAACTACACATTTCTGGGCCCACGCACACAAGCGCTAGGAATAGGCCCACCCGCGGCCCGCCCGCGCTAAGGCTACCCGTGGGCTCATGCATGGGCTCATTGTCAACCCGACCCGCCCCGCCCTGCAAGGCTAATCGAAAATGCTACCCGCGGGGCCCGCGGCAGGTCCCGCAAATCCACGCGAGGCGGGCTGCCCGCGCAGGTCTCTAGTAACTAATTACCTTGTCATACTCTTGGTGCATTGGAGCACTAAAACGAACACAATCAGGTGTAAGGTTCGATTGTTTAATGCCATTTTCTCCCAACATCAGGCTGGTAGAACTGTTAGAACTGTAGGGACTGCATGGTTTTTGGTTCAGGGTGTTCGTAATTATCAGATATATACACTCTATTTCAGGAAAGTTTTGGATTATTGCTTTTTAAGATATTAATAAAACTAGTCTGTGCTTCATTTCACCTAATCTTCGAATTATATGTATTATCCAGAATTATACTAAATTGATAGTAATATCACATACATCTTATTATGTTTACAGAAATAAAAACATGGACAACAAAAGATGTGTGCTCCTGGTTTAAAAGTCTACATATAGACCAGTCCAGTCTTTTTGATGTAATAAGGGATGAAAAAATTGACGGTGAAGTGTTGGCTACTATGTCAATTGACGACTTTAAGGAGGTTTTTGGAGATCATCTTAAATTTGGTGATAGAAAGAAAATTATGAATGGAATGAAAATGTTCGACGATAAAATACCTCGGAATGTAACAGAACCAAGTAATATCAAAACATCAGCGGCAAACATCCCTGCATCGGAAATGCTGAGGAAATTCGATGAAGACATACCTGTGTCATTCACGTATGAGCGAGGTGCCATTGCTAGCAATTTTGATAAGGGATTGCATGATCTTATTTTTCCCCTACACACATTTGTTACTATTGATTTTCAGACAAAACACAAATTACAGCTGTTTGATTTTGGGGACAGAACAATCAAATTTATATGTGCTTGTCTCAACGACGGGACCAATGGAACTATACATTTTGGCATTTCACCAGCAACAAATGACAAAAACAAAGCTTACGAGATTATTGGAACATCATTGGTTGGAGAACAAAATGAATACAGAGAATATATTTCTAAAGCCATAAATGAATGTTTCTTTCCCGAACAAAGGGATGTTGTACATAGCTGCACCAGAAAGCCGAAGTTTATTGAAGTGATCTCGTCAGATTCCATATCAAACCAAGCTAGGTTTGTCATAGAAATCGATGTGGTACCTTCGTCAGCTCTTTGTGAAGATGCCGTTTTTGATGTTCGTTTGCCAAACGACAAGAAAGATGGCAAGCAAACGACTTTTGGAAAAGTTGAAATATACAGATTTTCGGAGGGTGAAGCAAATGTCATAGAAGTATCCTCTCAAAGAGAATTCAGGCGATACAAACCAAAATTGTTCGCATATCGCAAGGAGCAAGAAGGGTTGAAAGAATCAACACCACCCCGTGTTTGCATCAATTTGAAACAAAAATTAACACGACTCTTATGCGGAGGTGAACGACAATTTCATCCAGATCGAGTTTTTCCACTTCTTGTAATAAACTCTCCAGCCGACCACATGCATCAAATATTTATTGAACAAAATTTGAATTTTTTGTCGAGGATCAAGTTCAAAGCAGTTTTCGACTTTGATGAAAATGCTACGTTAGTAGAATTCTTTCACAGAGCAGGTGAACAAACGCGAGTGATTCCAACAGTTGAATACTTTGATAAATGGTCCAAAGTCAGCTGTGGGAATCCGGAAAAGTTAAAAAGCTTGCATGAGGAATTGAAAACATCAGTACAAACACCATGGATATTTGTGAATGGTCACAGTGACAGTGCAGAGGAATCATTTTCTCCAATTGAGTGGAAAAAAACTAGTAAGTCAGGTCTCCAATGTGCTGTTCGATTTTTTAAGGAGGAAATTCCTGCTGATAGAGCAGTAGTAGTTTTTTGTTTATTATCTAGAGATTGGAAAGTAATGCTTGAAGCAGCAGAGGAGTTTTTATCATCATTCACAGACCAATGGATTTGTATAGTTGAAGATGAATATATCGCTGGTCCATGGGTCGAAGAGCTAAAACGAAGAAACTGTCTTGATGACAGAAATGTCAAGGAAAACATGATTATTGGTTTACCGTGGATACATGTTTGTGAGACAGTGTTGTCTTTGACAAGTGCTCCAGACAGAACAACGTGTTTTATACCCACATCAAGTCAAGGAGAGTGTACTTTAGAAAAACATGTGCAGAATTACATGTGTGATTTAGAAGTCCTTGGATGCAATTCTTGTGACGTTAGCGAACTTGATGACATGAGCAAGAAAAGTAAAGATATGGAGGAACAGTTTTACCGTGGGGCTGAAGTGGACTGGTGGAATTTTGCCTTTGGATCACACGTGTGTAAGAGAGAAAAGCTTGATGAACTGAGAAAGAACGTGAGAGACTCGTTGATGCACAATGCCTTTGGTGAAGATAATCTAGTAGGCAGAGTAGTTCTATATCACCAACCAGGTGCTGGTGGTACTACACTTGCGCGGAATGTGCTGTGGGATTTCCGAAAAGAATATCGCTGCGCTGTCATTCGGAACATCACAGATGTAAAGATGACTGCTGATCAGATAGCACGGTTTCGTTCATACAAAGATACTGATAAGGCTAACCCAGTACTTCTCCTTCTAGATAATCATGACGAAGAAAAACACACTCTCCTTTGGGCGACATTGGAGAGAGAAGCGAGACGAATTATGCGAGAAAAGCAGAAACGCATCATGTGCGTTCTTTTAATTTGCCTGAGGAGATCAATTGTATTAGACAAACACACATCTGGCACGGTTGTACTCAAACAGGATCTTGCACCATATGAAAAGTACTGGTTCAAGACACATACGTTTTCAAACAGTGATATAGACCCTGCATGTCTCATCTCATTCAACATTATGAAGGAAAATTTCGATAAGATAATTATTTCAGAGACAGTGAAACATTTTGTTTCCGCAATAACTAATGAAAAAGAATTACTTCTGTTGAAATATATTTCCTTGATCAACACATATGATATAGATTTTCGGCCTATACCAACTGCTGCATTTGACTGTTTCATGATTACACACAAGGTAGCAAAAGGAACCCTCTTATTTTCAACATCAATGAAAAGGGGTAGTGGTCATAAATATCAAGGATGGGAGAATGATCTTAGTGTAAATTTTTATACACTGATGAATAAAACTCGTAGAGTTGGAATGGGTTACATACACTCACTACGCATTACAAATCATTTTTTGGCAGCATGTGTATTAGAAATTTTACAGAATGTGAAAAAATCCAAACAAATGGTGAGTGAGGTGGCTATGGAATTTATTAAATGCAAAGAAATTTTTAACGCAACAACAGGAATGGCTCGCGATGATTTAGTAAAAACCATAGCGAACATGCTTAAACGCCGTGAAAGAGGCATGAGTGGCAAACCGGAGAAACAATTTGCGCCTTTGATACAGGACATTATTCAAAATGAAACCGTGGGAAAAGCAAAAATCCTCCTAAAAACATTCTACGAAATGTCAGAAAACGACCCATATATAGCACAGCAGATTGCCCGGCTTTGCATGCACAATAGTGAATGGGACGAAGCTAAAGAATATGCGGAAAAAGCCACCTCCCAGAAACCAGACAGTTCTTATCTGTGGGACACATATGGGCGTGCATCTCTTGAAGAGATATCGAGTATGTACAACAAACTTAGCAGCGATCAGTATGATGTAGGAAGTGAAGACATAGAAGCCATTGTGAAACTTGCATTCGTTGGTATAGACAAATTCCAACGTGTGCAAGCGCTCAGTGTTGATGAATATTCAGTATATGTTAATGATGCTGGATTTTTTGGGCAGCTTGAAACGATATCAAAGCTGTTAGATTGCCTTCGTTTATTTCATCCATTCCGGGATCTGCAGAAACTTCATTTGTTTTTGGTGAAAGAAGATTATGTACCCGGTGAGTTGCAATTTTTAGAAGACATCGAAGGCGTGAATTATTTGATAAAATTAAAACAGATTCAAAGTGATGTGGACATGGTAGTGAGGCAGTTGGAAGATGAGAAGATGCAGTTGAGAGAAGGTGTGTTAGACGAGTATAGAAGAGGTCATAACAAAATATCACATGAAAAACTGATCAAGTTAAAAAGCAGCTTAGGTGGTTACTTTGGAGAACATGATAATATCATTCCTCCTAGCTTAAGTGTTGAAGAAACTTGCAATTACAGACGGCGACATATATCCTACTTTGCTGGCAACAGTCTTGCTCAGATTTATGATCTAAGGTTCAAAAAAGGGGGCGAAGAAATGTTGAACAAAATTTTGGAGATGACCAAATCGAACATAGATGCAAAATTTGGTAATGAACAAGACTACAAAGTCAATTTATGCGCCTGTTTTGCTCTGATTTTGATATCAGGAAAGTATATTTATAAACTAAGCCATTCTACTATTGTTGAGTATAGCAGACAGCTATACAGTCTTCGTAACCAAAAAGAAAATCACAGGTTTGTAAGTTTAGAACCATATCTATTTTATGTCATGTTGAATTGGCCAGGTATAAATACTAGTGAGAAAAGTTATCCTCGGATTGCTTTGCATGACGTACTAAAGCAATGGAAGGAGGCTTATTTCAAAAAATACCCTAGGCAGAGAGACGAAGAAAAACCTTTTAAAAAAAGAGACACAACCATGTTTTTCTTAGCCAATGGAAGTGGCTTTCATTCTATTGTTAGCTATGAAGATTTCAGAAGTGAAATGAATACAACACCCCATGGTATAAAAGATAATTTTTGGTCACAACCACATGTGTTGAGAAAACTGAAACGGTTTGAAGGAACTTTGCAGGAAGAAGGATATGAGGTGAAGGTGAAACTTGAAACTGATTCTTTCCAGAAATCACACATAATTCTTCGTACTTCATTTCCTGTCCGTCAAAAGGATTGGTGGCATAAAAGGGTTTTCTTTGTCATTGGATTCAGCTGGTTTGGACCAAGGGCATATGACATAAATGCAAAGGACCCGACAGCTGACACAGAAAATCTGACATATAGTGATGATCTGCAGGATATGATCAACAAACCTTCAGTAAATGTCGACAGGACCAGAGAAAGTAAGCAAACCCACAGTCATCCCAAGGCGACATCGAGTGCAAACGCAGAAAAGGACTATCAGTATGACATGTATGACAAGAAAAGGTGAGTGATCCAATGCAGACATCATGTCAAACATTAAAGTATATTCACTGTTTTGTCAATTCGTGTTTTTCGCTGCATAACATGCTAAATTATAAACAATAATAATTACCTTGAGGCCGTGTTGAGACAACACTCCATTGTGCTTGAACGGAACCGGGCCGGGGCCCTAGGGTAGTGGTTAGCACCGCTGCCTCTCACGCCAGAGTTCGGGGTTCGGTTCCCGGTCTCGGCGGTTTGAAAGAAGCAAAAATGTTTCTTCCCCGTCCATGTGTGAAAGTCAGTATTGTGGGTAGCCTCCGTGACCTAGAGATAGCGTGCTTGGCCTCAGACCGCCAGGGCATGAATTTCGAATCCTGTGTCTGGAGGACAGTGTCATCTCAATCATCTCACCATCCTCAAGAGGTTCTCCTTGCCCAGTTTAGCCTATATGTGCACAAAGGTGGCCTAAAGCCCGATTCATTTCATTTCATTTGAATGGAACCAAGTATATACATTTTTGTTTTATTTATTAACAGTTTAAGCGACACAATCAGGCCAAAATCATCATTTTTATTTTGGTTCCTTGATATGTTTTTCATTTTTCAAAATGACCATAGACTAGAAGTGCATAAATCTTTTACATTTATCACTTAAAAAGAAAAAAGAATGAGATTGACTTATGCGTCATTGAAATGAACAGTACATTATGTAAAAAAAACAATATGTATTTATATGTATGTGCTAAAACGTTATATTGACATTTTAAAAATGAACATCATTGCATGAATGTACAATGAACATTAGCCGCAATTACACATCGATGTCCAAAATAAGAAATACAGGAAAAACATTAAATATCATTCTTATTTATCTTTTCACTGGTAAATGCGCAACCCAAAATTTAAAAGATTTACACAATTATTCTAATAATTTTTCTGTTGCTGTTTGCAGTGTAAATGTATTTTCTCACTTTGAAAGTTGTATTTTAAAGACTAGATGAAGTCCCCAGAATCACTTTAAACAAAGTAATTCTCCATTCTCTTTCAAATGAAGTTTTAATGGCGTCACTGAACTGCCTCACCGGGACATTTTATCCCACCGAGATGGATTTTCGGATTCCGAAAGTAGGGGACGAACGCTTTTTTGACTTTTGGAATTTCGCTTGATTGTTTCTAGTACATGCATATGCACATGTACAACACGTCTTCACAATTTCGACCCAGTCAACCCGAAAGTCGGACAAGCGATGGTGTGAGACCAGAACTACACTACTAATTTGCAGCTCCTGGCCGAAGTCACACACTGACTAGGTTTCCATTCGGTCCATTACAGTCAGAATATAATTAATCATGTTAATAATGAGCGGACTTTGCCTGTGATGTTATGTATTGAAACTCCACCCATCCCTGAAAGAGTGTACATTAATTTGTGTTAATAACTAATAATCAGTAGACCAAAATTTGATGAGAATTCACAGAACAGGTCATTGTGACATACATTGCAATTGGATCGCTCAACTGAAAACAATTCAACCCAACTTGAATATTCCAGGTGATATTATATGTGTTATAATGCATCAATATTCGCTCTCTTTTTTTCAGATGGAGACGCCACAAAAAATCTAGATGAGTGCTAGAAGATATCCGGTCGATCAGTGAAAATTCATGCAGCTAGTAGCCAGTGTAATTTTTAGGCCTCAGCCAAAATTTTGTCGTCACCAGGCGCGTCCGTCCGTCCATCCGGCCGTCCGGCCGTCCGTCCGCCACTTTTAGCACTGTAATTTATTTCGCATAACAGGAACGCACAATAATCTTCTCATACAGGTTAATCATGACTAAAGCTTGACTAATTTCACATTTGACCTTTCTGTTACCCCTATGACCCTGACTTTTTTCCGATCGACAAATTGTCTCGTTGACGCGATTCACTCAACATTTTTTTATGTATCGCTCCAAAATTTAGACCATATATCCATTCAACTAATAGCTCGGACGAGTTTAAAACTCGGCAAGACTCGGACAGAAACTAGGTCATGGTGGCCAAAATGGCTAATTATCGGTCATTATTTTTTTTAATATGCGTAATATCTGGAAAACCGGACCAGATAGCTTAACCATTACTATTGAACAAAATGTGCAGTTTCAGGTAGGGATATACCATAAAAAATTAAACTTGATCAAATTCAAAATGGTCGACCTGCGGCCACTTTTGACTTGAATATACGTAATAAGTGGGAAACCTTGCCAGATAGCTACTATTGAACAGAATATGCGGTTTCAGGTAGGGATATACCGTGAAAAATGTCAACTTGATCAAATTCAAGATGGCCGACCTGCGGCCACTTTTGACTTTAATATGTTTAATAACTGGAAAATCGTGCCAGATCGCTAGACCATTACTATTGAACAAAAGGTGCGGTTTCAGGGAGGGACATGTCCTTGAAAATTTCAACTCGAATAAACTAAAAATGGTCGACATGCGACAATTTTCGACTTTAAATTGCGTAATATTTGGAAAACCGTACCAGGTAGCTAACCCATTACAATATAATAAAATGTGCGGTTTCAGGGGGGAATATGCCCTGAAATTTTTTACGTTTTTAAAATGGCGGACTTGTGATCATTGTTGACTTTAAAATGCTTAATATCTGGAAAACCGTACCAGATAGCTAGACCATCACTATTGAACAAAATGTGAGGTTTCTGAGAGGGTTATGCCCTGAAAAGTTCAAACAAAATTATATTTTAAATGTCATTTTTAGCCCACTTTTTAATTTTTATAATTTAAAAAGTTGGGCTGTTGCAATTGAAGTCACGGCGTCGGCGTAATCATTTCCTTGTGGGCACGATAACTTCTCAAGTTTTTCATGTATCCTTCTCAAATGTATTCTGCATCTTGCTAGTAACCAGGTCTTGGACAATTTCAGTAATGGCAAAAAAATATTCAAAATGACCGATTTATTACGATCATTCACATTTTACGTTAATAATCATTGCTTTGTGGGCGCGACAACTTCAAACGTTTACCATGTATACTGCTCAAATTTGTAATACGCATGTTACTCATAACCAGTTCACTGAAAAGTTAAAAAAATAGCTGAAAAAAATTCAAAGTGGCCGATTTATTGTGATTTGTCACATTTTATGTCGATAATTTTACCTTGTGGGCACGATTTAACTTCAAAAGTTGTTCTGGCATCCTGCTCAAATTTGTAATGCGTGCTGCTAATAACCAGTTCTCGGACAATTTCAATAATGGCGGCGGGCTATTGTCGAGTGTGCTCTTGTTTCAAATGATTTCCAATTTTAAACGATGATTAGAGGCTGAGGCCTATTTCCGTCGCCGACGAGCCTTGTTATTTTTTTATTTCACTCCTAAACAGCTATATGTAGTATATACGCCATACTTATAAAAAGTATTCCACATAAAATGATTCTATGAATCAAAATAAAGAAGCTCTAAGCTTTAATTACTTATGAAGGTTTGGTTGGAAATTTAAATACCATTCAGTATTTTTATATAACAATTATGTGTACTTGCAATGGGTTAGTTTAAGACCCTTGGGAAATGCGATCCCTAATATAGTTTTTTTTCGCCAAGAGATCAAAAAATATATGCAGGGCTCAAATTGTACAAGAAAGGTATCAAATTGACATATTGTCAGATTGAACACACTACTCTACTATTATTATCACAATCTTTTTTTAAACTGAGATTCGTAATTTTAACTGGCAGGGGGCTCAAATCGTGAAATTACGCCCCGCCGCTAACTGGTACTACCCAAGTGTGTAAATATGCCCTATATATTGATAATAATTATTACAAGCGATCCAAATTCTTGCCATGAACCAGAGTAGTTCGCAGTTTGGTCGCAGTTTAGACATGTCATAATAAATATACATATTTTACATTTGAATATCGAAATTGGGTTAGCAATTTCAGCTTAATATCAATGGAATATACAAACAAACTATTCAGCTTGGCAACAGTACTGATGGTCCGCCATTATCATATATCACATGTATATATTGTTAAATACATTGTGGAGCTGTAGTAGGCCTATTATTATTCTAGTTATTTTTGGTTTGAATTATACTTCAGAATGTAGCCTACATTCATTCAGAAAAATTATATAATCATAGTCTCTGCGTAAAATATTCCACTAATTGCAGTGGTAATGTATATCGCAGTCCCCACTTCCTCGAAGTTAGAAAACGGGACATCGTGATAATAATACGAAATGTACCATTTAAGTTTGATGTAAACTTCATGGTTTGCTTCGGCACATAGACAGGTAAAGAACCAATTATGGTTGAATGTTGCCCCAATAATAAACCAATATTGGTTTATCGTCTTGTGTTTGGTGGGTTCTTCTGTATACATCTTAACCCGTTTAGAACGATGTTATTAGTGCCCTATAGCAACGTTACCAATTGTTTTCACAGTTAATGGCTTTTGTTGAATGTACTTTTCCCCAGCACCAAAGGTTATTTCCACATCCAATGAGCAGCCAGCAAGCACGATACATTAACCCAATGTAGGTTTAATGTTGGGTCAGCGTTGAGAACGGTAAATGAATATGGAACCAACACCGGTTCAGTGTATCGTGTTTGCCGGGTAACGCTTTCAGCTGGCTACAAAATATTATGTACGAATAATACAATATATTTTTCACATTATTTATTTATTTTGTCACTTAGAGCAAATAGTGGCTGGCCCACAAATCACATTGCTCCCTAGTTTACATTAACTGGTCATTAGTTATATCCCTAATCTGCATATAGATATTACTGCTCCATAGAATAACTTTGGCTAAGTATAGAATCCTATAATTTAAATAACAACTGAATGACGGTGGTGATCGGTTATAATCGTCAGATGACAGACTCCACTGTATATGGTCAGAGCTTTCGCGTCACACATAGTTGTAAGTTTTACAACATTTACTGCAGATGGTCGTTGGCCTGATACCTGCAGATGGCCTGATATTTTCTTCAATATATATCACATTCGTCGCTAAACTTTGAGAAAATATGAGCTTTTATCACCGATTTCAATAGGATTGTACTGTTGCAAATGATTACATGATATCCAACAACAAGAATAATCTGACACTATAATTTTATCAATGTTTTCCATGATCAGACGAATAAACTGGATGTTTGTGCAAATGGTGTTGTTTGTTCGTTAGTTTAGGGAAATTATAAAAGTTATAGAAAATAATAAAACTGTTAGTCGAGAGGTAACTTTTGTATATCGATACCCAGTTTTAATTGAATTTAAAAAGCAGTAGTGTTAACATTTTCTATTGTTTTGTTCGGACATTAAATATAGATTGACGGAAATAATTTAAGCTTTTTGTATGGTAAACAGAAAGGTAAAATGGCAATAAAACTGATTCATTTTCACATTTGTTATTTGAAATATCAAAATATGCACTTTGCATTATATAGTGCAACACTTTTTCATAATTATTCTTAGAAACAACTTACTCGGTAATATGATAATGATTTTTCAAGTGTCCGTCATATTAGTTGATACATCATGAGCAATTTCCCCCCACATGAAGTCTCAATCAATCAATCAATCAATCAATCAATCAATCAATCAATCAATCAATCAATCAATCAATCAATCAATCAATCAATCAATTAATCAATCAATCAATCAATCAATCAATCAATCAATCAAGCAATCAAGCAATCAATCAATCAATCAATCAATCAATCAATCAATCAATCAATCAATCAATCATATCCAACTTAGATTATAATAACCGTGACCTGGTGACAATCGGGCCAGAACACTCAATGATCACGTAATATGTGCCTACTGGGACATGTAATCTTCCACTTTCTCGCACTCAAGCTGTTAACTTTCACTATGAGACTATGGTGAGATCAGCCTATCTAGCACTCTCTCCTATACGCTTCACCGCTCAGTTTGATTTTGATGTTTCAGATATATATTCGTACAAGGAGATTCTATTTTACTTGATTCGTAGGAGAAAATACACACTGCAACGTTGGTACGGCGAGATGGACTCATCTCAGCACTCGTCACTACATAAAGCCATCGCCTAAAAGGCTCTGGCTTGATGTGGTGTCTTGCACTGAGATAAGCCCATCTCGCCTTCCCAACGATGCCGTATGCATCCATGCATATATTATATGGCTCAAATTGCACACAGGTATGTTTTAGCACAAGTGGCACCACCCGCATAAACTGTGAAACTAAGTATACAATAAAGGTATGTAACCGATGTCACACACAGATAAATTATCCATTGTGAGATAACTTGAGATAAAATGAAGAATCTATCTGTAAATCACGTCTTACTGTCAAACAGTGTTAAGAATGACGTTAACTTGTGTTTATTTAAACGTAGGCCTATTATTGTGGTTTTGGTTCGGGAAACAAAATGCTAGACCTTATGTTATCCTGGCAATGCCTTTCAATTTTAAGTAGCAGTCATTTATTTTAAGTAGCAGTCATTTATGTTATCGTAATAACCAGTGTTTCTTATGGCAATGTCAGTTAACATGATTTTAGTTATGTATGTCATACTATGTATATTGTCATATGATTTTAACAAATTAACAATATTGTATATACATGTACATATATATCTCTCTTATTTATATGACAAATAAGTCTGGATTGACTTTCTTTCTGTCAATAAAATATCTGTTTGTCTCTCTGTCTGTGTGCTAGAAATATAACAAACTCATTCGTTTACGGGTGAGTGGTTTATTTCAAGTTCTGAATAAACGGACATACCCAGGTCAGCCAAAAAAAACACAAAAATATATGTCCGCCAAAAGATATGTCCGCAAAAAACACAGAAAGAAATGTCCTCCACAAGATATATCCACAAAAGACATAAAAATATATGTCCGCCACAAGATATGTCCGCAAAAAACACCAAATAAATGTCCGCCGCAATTAAGATATATCAGCAAAAATCGGCCACAAGATTTGTCTGCAAAAAACGCAAAAAATATCGGCAACAATATATGTGAGCAAAAAAACGCAAAAAAGAAATTTGATTCGGTACAATAATCAAATTTAAACTGTGTTCCTTGACCGACCACGTTCTGACCAGTCGACAACCAGTATTAGATCTTCGAAACATACTTGAGCCATCACGATAGTAGGCCACACCACATTTCAGAGATGTAGATCAGCTGCATGTTCGATGAATCAGAAACTGCTGTAAAACTATTAGTCTGATGGCAATTATGTTTGTTGCTCCTCTGAGCTCTGATTAGACGAAGTCAATTGTTCAGGTGTAGACTTTGGTAAATGTTCTTGATTTATTAGATCATATGACGTGTACGTTCATATATGTGAATTTAAGTGTGATGATTTTTAACCTAGGTATATATTTAAAATGTCGCATATTCTAAATTTAGAAATGTGTTAACTGGAAAAAATTGGAAAATAAATACATTGATCAGTTACTTATTATTAATGTATTATTTTTATTTGATGGTTCAAATGAGACGTTAAATATTGGTCATTTCGTAAGTGGTGTTTTTTTTCGCGGTTTTACCACGCGCAGTTAAGAATATGGCCGATTCTCACGAAACGTCGACATTTCAGGTCCATTGAGTGAAAAAAAAAAATTAATGAAAAAGCTTTAACACTGTGCATATCCTAGAGATTACTTTTCAAAGTATTGCACAAAAAAATGGGAACACTAATGTCTGTAACTTTTCATGAAATGTTGCAATCATTTCGATACTGTTATTGTCTTGTTACCGTTAGTATGCAGCTACCTTGAGGAGTTTGTGATTGATTTGGTCATTGTTAAACATAATTCTTATCCTGATGTGGATTATTAGATGTACAGTATGAACCATCAGCCATATTAACAACTATGTCATTGGCATTGAACAATCTGAAACATTTTCAATCGGTTCTTTGATATTTTCGCATGTGAACAACTACAACGCGCATTGTGTATCAACTTGTGTCAAAAATGATCATTTTTGTTACATTAGAGACAGCTACTTGGTATTTGGAGCTACTAATGTCGAAATATTTGGTAATCAATTAGAAATATTTACGAAGGTGTCGGTGGAATATATTTTTATCAGGGATATTATAAACTGTGCATACTAACGGTAACAAAAGTGTATCAAAATGTCATTTTATATATCTGTTTATGCTGATTGGTCATAATGACCTGAAGTGGCTACATTATATAATGTATTAGTCGTAACATAAAACGTATATATTCAACTGATAGTCTGATATGGGGTAATCATGGTAATATGTTTGTCTCTCACAACGTTTGGTACATAACATACACATAACAGGGATAAACATACTCGACTTAAAAACTTGTTTGATATTCGCTCATGTTTGAAAAAAATTAAGGATTAGGCCCTACTAGTTAAATGTTTGAATTTACTCTCGCATATAGCAAAGTACTAAAGCAATATATACACATAATTATATAGTAGGCATATATATTATATCTTTGTTTGGTACGAATTAAGCCTTCAAACATGCATACTATCGATAACGTTCACCGAGAGAAGAATTATTACAATATATATAAACGAACAAACCTCAAAAATATCATTTCCACATCATGTATTTTCGTGATTTCGGGATTATGCATATTCTCAGTTATAGGGCTACATAAAACATAATGCACAAAAAAGAACAACACATGCACGCTGATCACACGAGACTCTTCGCCAGCGGTTATTTTGAATCTTAGCGAGCAGTGGCGGATCCAGAATGTGCAAAGGGAGGGGGCGTAAGCCACATTTTGGCTCAAAAAAGGGGTGTTAGCTCTACTTTAATAAAAAAAATGCATGAAAATTCAATAGTTTCACCATTAAGGGGGAGGGGGGGGGGGGCGTACGCCGGGTACGCCTATGCTGGATCCCTTACTGGCGAGTATTTCCCAGCCATGTGATGTGGTGAAATAAACGTGTTCTGTCTGTCTGGCTGTCTGTTCAAATTCCAAATCGAAATTAATACAATCCTGTGATTGCCATATCACTATGGTTCAGTTCGAAAATCAGCTAATTTTCAGTTTGAAGATGAATGACATATACAAGATCAACGTAAACGCTCTCTAGTTGGCACTATACATTCAATTTTCGCAAATTATTTTTTGAACACCAGCTGATGGATTATCCTCTTTGAGTTTGAAAATGACCTAATTTGCATATCCAAGATGGCCGACATGGGCTAATTTGCATATCCAAGATCGACGTATACGCTCTTCAGTCGCCAATATTGATCCGATCTTCGCGATTTTTTTTATCTGAACACGCTCTCATGAATTATCCTGGTTCAGCTCGAAATCAGCTGATTTGCATATCCAAGATGGCCGCCATGGCACTTCTGTTATATAGCCCCATCGTTACTGCATTGACAATAAGCTTTTAATTGTAGCAGGTGATGACTTTCATATTTGCTATGCAAATGTAAGACTCTTATAATCTTTGTTTTTTTTTGTAGCGTATATATCTCGTGTGCCATTATAGCTAAAATTATATTCAATGAAAACTATTATGATCAATTGCATCAGCGAATTATTGATATAGATTATACGTTTGGCCAGATAATAACACGTTATATGCAGTTCACTTTTTAAATTTTGCACAAAACTATTATTTTACATATACATACCACATGTTGGGTTAGTGTTTATCCATTGTTTACCTCAAATCAAAACACGTATCACAGCTGGGTATATAATGTTGGCCTTTCGGCGAGCATTCGTGTGTGATTCTTTATTTATGCATAATTTTATAACACTACTTTATATATGTATCATAATGTCGAGGGATAGATGTTTGGATTTCATGCAATGGCAACATTGTTTTATGTCTGTATTTCATGCAATGGCATCAATCAATCCTTTTTTGTAAGTCACATTTAAATGTTTTGATATTTCCAGTAGGCTGATTTGATGGCAATGGAAATTAAGATAACCTATTATCGTCCATTTTTGATTTAGTCCAGTTGCCAAAAAGTAAACCGGGATTTTCTTTGAGGTTCAAGGTTTTTTATTGCTAAGTCTTCATATACACCCTGATAGCATTTTTAGCTTTGTTGGCATCGCGTAAACTAATTTGTACAATTCACCCTAATTAACCGTTATTATAACATAATTTTTATATAAATATGCGAAACAAGTGTAATATCATTTTTTGGAGGAGAAAGTGATTTTCTACTTGATTTTTGCGATTGAAGATCATGGGAAACTAAAATGTCAAGGTCAAGACTGAAAAAATCTAAAATATTACTTGATCATGTTTGTATTAGACACATGATTCAAATGGTTTTGACGCGGGAAACATGTATTATGTATACTATTTTTTATACTTGTTATGCTTATACTTTTTGTACATATATGAATATGAATATAGCTGCTGCCTAGCTTGCAGATGTTTTTATAAGCCTGTTCTAGCGCAGCATGATCAATGTTGTATATGATATTATAATGATATAATGTGTATATTTTTGTATCTGTTTTAAATATATGTATTGGTCAAAAGCTAAATAAAACAGTTTGGGATTAATCCATGATTTCAAACATGTCTGCATCATTATGAATATAATTAGATATGTGCCAGTTTAGAGAATAGCTAAGCTGATATGCATAATTCACTCTAATTATCATAATTGACCTTTTCATATGACGAAACAACATTTTTTTACTAATAATCTTAAAATGTAACGCAATTAGTGTTAATGCTATTTTTAGGAAGTTTGACGCGACAGAGAAATGTTTGATATATCTGAAAAAACATTGTATGTGCTAATTTGTATAATTCACGCTAATTAACATAATAAGCCATTGTTGTAATAGGTCCTACAGCTTTCTATCAAATATGCACAGAAATATTATAATACCACTTTGTCGTATAAGTGCAACACGAGGACGTGGTTTCGGATGTTATTTTTGCAAGTAAATGTCAATTTCAGCTTAATATGCCAAGTTCAAGGTTAAATTATCACCAAATTGTCAAAATATAGGTAAACTCCCGTCTCTACTCGTGAAACCCAAACTAGTTATTTTAATCGTTATTTTTCTAAACATATCGCGTGAATCATTGAGCAATGCTGGCTCCATACTGGCACAGCGTCACACCCCTCTGCTACAGACCCATGCAGCATTCACAATTGATGACTGATTTCCCTTCAACAATCTGACGTTCCTGACATTTGTGTTCAGATTTAAAAAAAAGTTTAATTGCGATTTAAATTCCGCCTACTTTTTTATTTTTACAATTCAATTACATAATTGAACTCAGATCTTACCTCCTGCAGGCGCATGATATTGATATTTTATATAATTGTATTATTTTATTTACAGATTAATTGGAAAAGTTCTGGAAAAATCGAGCTCTATCAATCACAAAAATGTTTTTAGACTGCTCCGAAGATGGCGGAAAATATACAAGGTGACAACAAAACATATGAAAGTGTTCGGCACTCACGAAGAGCGAATATTATTGAATGGGCGGTTGATTCTCAGAACTGGTGAGGTTCCAAAAGCTGTCTCTCATGCATTTGACACATCAAAAGGAGGAGGATACAAGGAAGTAGCAGAAGATATCAAGCAAACATATGAAGGGGTATCACGGGAGAACGCAAACATCGAACTAAAATGCCTGGATATTCAACAGAAAACAAAGCCTGTCTTTGACAACAAGGCTCCGCTTATACCAATCACTGCTAGTAAGGTTAAGGAGCGGCACCAAATTGATATAGTAGTGATGACGAAATACCCGGTCAAAAAACGTAATTCAGTTTACAAGTATGTATTAGCTGTGCTTGATTGCTACAGTGGATATTTGTGGCTACGCCCTCTTACAACAAAGACTAGCTCAGAAGTATTTTACACGCTTGATCATATTGATGGACTATTTTAACGTAAGTGGAACATTGTAACATTCGCGATGTCACAAACCAAATGATAAAATTACCTATGTTTCGGAAATATGGTATGCGGATGTGCAAAAAGGAAAGATAAGTCAGAGAACAATAATCAATAATAATAAATGTTAGTTCCCTTATTATGGTATTTGGAAACTAACTTGAAATATTAAACATGGGATCGTTTATCTTACAAGGAGAAGTCTGGATAAGATTTACAGTTTCAAGCCTCTTTATTGATGATTCATATTTCACAGGATTCAGTCTCATGTATAGATGGTAAACATGATAATGATAGTCTTAATCGTAGTCTTAGTGAGAATGTGGTAGTCTTATTTATTATTTTTTAAACACTATTGTAAAAGTTATATGTCTCAATCTCTGTGAGTATCCGATTCTGACAGCGGACGGGTCAACGGCCCGCACGACACTGCCTGCCAAGGCCGCAGCCTCGCTCACCAGCGTCCTAGGCAATGCAAGAATGACAAATGCTTCGTTTACAAATAAGATCCGAATGGTTTAATTCTGGACAAAAAATCTGTCACTCGTATAGCTCATTGCTCGAATAGAAAATAAACTGGTTCACGAGCACACCAGCATTTGCTGCTCATCTAACCTCGTGTCGAACATACCTCTTTCTCAACATGCCTTTTTCCGCGCTAACTTCAAAATTTGATTCATTTCTTCACTTTTAATTGCTATTGTAGAAAAAATTATCACCCTCCCACCCCATCCTATCTCCTTTCATTTTGAGTTGATGTAGGCGCTCACAAGAGGGCAGCCTCATTTTTAAGATATTTTACTGTTTATTATTATTATTACTTATTGCACCTTCATATTTGGAGAAATAAAACATACAAATACAACATATTATAACAGCATCAGAATACAAATATACTAAAATGTAGGCTAATATATAAATGGCCTAATAAAATATCTTAAAATATAGTAAGAAGTGTGACTAGAGTGTCTAAGGCCAAAGTCATGACTATGTAACAGTACTCTGAGGGTGTCCACAACACCATCTTCTTCGACTTTGACTACATTTCGTCTGTGGTGCTTACATTTAAATGCATTCAAAATAAGTGGAGCCCCCATATTAATTACGTTAGCAGCCAAAGTTTGAGGAAATACATCACCATGCCCAATATATCGGGCAGCAAAATAACAGCATAAATTACGTAGTGGTGAGTCCACTTTAAAAATTCTCCTCCACAGATTAATTCTACAATTATTGATAGTCTCGACGTTTTTGAAGGCTACTTTTGACAGAGAAACAGCTTCCATGCTGTACAGAAATGTAGGACAGCAAACTGTCTTCCACAGGTGTGACTTTATGTCTGTAGGCAGAACAGGATAGCTCATACCAGAGGAACTCATGCTGTAAAATGCTTGTCTACATTTCTGTATTCTTTTATTTACATGTTTTTCACTCTTGCTATCGTTGGTAAAAATAATATCTAATTCGGTGGAGTTTTTCATACGTTGAGAGCCCAAGTACCAAGATGGTTGACGACAGAATAAATCGGCTCCTGAAATCATGCATTTAGATTTGGCAATACCAAAGTTAAACCGCCATTTCTTCGAATATGCAAGGCAGATATCAATAAGTGATATCAATACTGTGGCACTAAATAAATTTATATCATCAGCATATGCAAAAAATTAATATGAATCTGGTCCAATGCGAACGTCAGCGTTACTGCACTCAAGATCAACAAGCAAACTATTTAAAAATATACAAAAGAAATGTGGTGATAAGACACTACCTTGACGCGTACCTCGTGTGATATTAAACATATTACGGTATGAGCCGTTCATTCTCACCAAGGCTTTCAACATAGAGTACCACCTGTACATAATGAGCCATTGATTAGTTGGGATTTTGTCCCTTGGCTTATAAAGAAGCGCAATGTGCCATATGGAATCAAAACATTTTTCTGCGTCTAAACTCTATGTGTACACAGGCGATCCTCTATGGCGGAAATATGAGGTTACATCATTAAATAAGGCGGCTGCGAATGTAGTACCTCTATTATCACGGAAACTAAATTGACTAGGACAACTGTCATCTTTAGGAATCATTAATAATTCAATAAATTTAGCATGTGTGGTATTCAGCGTTTATAAACATGTGTAATTATCAACATGTTTGTTATTAGTTTTATTTTATTAGATTTATTTTATATCTTCATATTATTTTAGTCAGACTTTATTTCATATCTTTGTTTAAAGACTGACATTGATTTCAAGTAAAGTTCAAGTAGAGGAACTTTCTCATGCTTATCATGTTATAGATTATAAAAGTATATTTTACATTAACATTTATTGTTAAATAAAACTTTCTTGTGTTTATATATCGTATAATATCAAGACAATTTACACTTTGACAATTATGGTTAATAAAAACTGTGTCATATCCTTAATTGTAATAAAACTGTCAATTTATTGACAAAAATGATTTATTTTGTAGCAAAAACAAGTACAAATAAATCATTTTATTTTTCCAAATACTGTTTGTTGTTTCTACAAAAAAAATGTTTAGAATCAAGTAGTGTCATTAAGCATTTTCCATGATTTGTCACTTTTTTGTCACTCGATCATTGTATCATAATAATACGCGACAAATGATAATAATATACAATTTGTGTTGTGTTATTTTGAACAGTGTCATGATATTGTGTTATAAATTACATTTTCACTTAAGTCATCTTAAAATTAATTGAGATGAGAAACGCCTTATGGTTACTATTAGCTAAGAATTCACCCCTCGGACACCACAAGGACCCGTGTCGCCTCGCAAACACTGTCAGCCACTGCTGTGGCTAGGTCACAATGAGCTGTGAGAATCAATAAATATTAGAATATTATTATAATTTATATGCTAACAGCTTTGTCTTTGTTCTTTTGAGTTGTGTGTCTCTGGATATCTACTAGTATATTTAAAAACATGTGCCCATTAGCAAAACAATCGTAACTATTTCATTGGTGTCATATAACAGTAACACATGAACAAGAAATGACGGTGTGCCATGACCGACATTGTCTCCAGCGTTGTCCGTTTTTGGAGCAAATAATATCAAAGTGGCTTTTTTTTGGTAAATCGCGATCAAATTATGGAAATTTCGACCAAGTAAACGTATGCAATATAAGCTTTTAAGTTTCATTTAATATCTCGGTCACAAGATTCATACGACCAATAGATTTGTATGAATCTTCATTTCCTAAGATAAATTTAGCGTTCGTACGGCGTCACATAGTTTCGCATAATCGTCTTATGAAATTAGCAAAATAACCATTTCATTCGTATTCATGAACCCCTTACTGTCGCCTCACGACCATCGTGCCCTCGGGGCATTGGTATGAGCATCGTAGTAATGTTTACATTTGTACGGCGTTCATACAAGCTCCGAAAGAGGCACGTAATAACATCTTGATTATTAATCTGCATAGGCCTACGTACGAATAATGTGAAAGCCTTGTCACAATGTCCCGTACGAATGCCGTACCAACGATTTCTGGAGTATGTCTTGTGGCCTCCGTAAGAAAAACATAGTACGGATCCCTTTCTCAAGCTCGCACCAGGTCATTGGTTTCTCATCGCCCTTTTTCATCTACATATAATACTAATGGGTTGAAAAGATGGTAATTTTCTGCAATTTTGTCGACCGGTGCTTTCTTGAAGGCATCGTCGAAAATTGGCCCTTTGAGGGTTTTGTGAACTCTCCCTAAATATTTCAGCGGACGCATTAGCTTTTTCTAAATTATTTTCTGTTTTCCGTCTTTCTGAGTAGCTGGATTGTTAGACTCTGCTTGCAGTCTTTTATCGTTAATTTTGTGAAAGTTTTGTCACAAACTTTTACTGCCTTTTACCGTATCAATCACATGTGTTTTGTTCGCCACCAGGTGGCTTAAATGGATGCTGACATAGACTCCTTAGGAAACTAAGGCAAAAGAGCTGGCGCATTCTGCTCAACAGCCAGCTCGTTCTGACTTGGCTGCAAATGTTGATACAAGTAAACTAGATTTGCTAATTTCACAATTTATTATCCAATTTATTGTGAGAATAATTATGTTTTAATATTTATTTGAAGGAAGCCACGATTGTGGCCCATCGCATTTTACAGTGAAGCCACGATCGTGGCCCATCGCACTTAAACAGTTAAGAAATTCATATAATCAACAGCACAGGGATGTGGGGGTCTCAGCAGCATCAAATTTTTCAAAGCGGTCTCAGCAGCATGGGGAGTTAGGGGTCGGCAGCACCAGAATCTAGGGGTCTCAGCAGCACCAGAATCTGGGGGTCTCGGCAGCACCAGAATCTGGGGGTCTCAGCAGCATCAGAATCTGTGGATCTCAGCAGCATCAGAATATGGGACTGGAGTCTCAGCAGCAACAGAATCTGGGGATCTCAGCAGCACCAGATTCTGGGGGTCTCTTGAAATAGCAGCAGTGTTTCCAAAGGATTCTCAGCAGCAACAAAGGGGTCTCAGCAGCATGCAGGGCTTCGAGTGCTATTGCTCTATTGTCACATATATTCCCCCCCCCCCCTAAAAAAAAGGCATGAAGCAAGTTATTTATATAGCATGTTAGGGCCTACTGTAAACAGGTAAACTGTACGAGTATAGCCATATGCATTAATGTATATAATATATTATATACTTAATTATAATTATGCGGGCCGAGAAGGGAACAACGTAAGCTCTATTGAATTGGATTGAAATGACAAATTATAGAAGAAAACTTGCCAAAGTCGTTGGTTTTATTAGTGATATTTTGAATTATGTAAGCTATGACGTCATAGTTTTCTCCATATTTGATGATGTATGGCAACAGTAGCCAGCAAGTTGCCATTGCTTCACCTGCTGTTGAGATTTTGCAAGGTCTTGCATAATAATACTCCTTATTTGATACATTTCACAATAGCGTTATAAAGATTGCCTCAAAGTAAGTATATTGGTTTACTGCTAATGGTAGGTTGATATAAGATGGTTATTTTGAAGTCATCTGTCCGATTTATCAGTGGCTCATGGCTCTAAAATAGGATAATTATGCTGTTTTTAACAGTCTTGTAAATTTATGGCGGGATTTTTATTTACACCTGTTTACGGCGTAGTCATCACTAACGTTACAGGTCTTTATTTATACATGTTTATAAAATTATTAGTCCGGCAGCCAAGTCCCTTATTTTGCTCTAACCCGGACTTGGAGTATATAGTTTTTTTCTTTGCAGAATATTGTTGTCCAGACACCCTACTTAAAGAATCCAGAGGGTGTGGAGGTGTCACCCTTGGGCAATTTTAGTTATTCACGTTTTTCAAAATGGCCGCCAATAGCCTCAGTGGAAATGTAACTTTTTCACTTTCTGCCCTAGAAATGTGTATAATACCACTTTTCCGACTAAATTGACCACGAGAAACTCATTTACGGCATTATTTGTTTATTCAGAAGCTTAATTCGGGCATAAATTCAAGATGGCCGCCACCACTACATTGGCAATTCACATTTTGTATCATTAGAAGCATGACATTTAGGTACAGGTACCTGCATGGTACCGGTATGCAACTTTCTAAGCCTACTTCTGACTTTACAAAGGCTATCACATTTGGAGGCATAGCACTAGACTCTAATATAGATTAATCTAGGCCTATAGCATACAATAGTCCCAATACAATTATTTTCTCCAAAATTTTGGTCAGGCTTCAAGTTCATCAGTTCCCATATATCAAGACATTGACAAAGTTAAACTGGTTTGCATGTCTGATCTGATGTAGTCCATGGGTCAGATAGGGTTACCGTGCACCCCCCCCCCCCCCAGGACAGTCTGAGACCAAGTTTTTATTGTTCATTGGACCTCCCCGGATATCAAAAGTCGATGCCATCAAAAAAAAGTTGGGATGAACTACCTGTTTTGGGCCATTTTCAAAATGGCCGCCATCGAAATCTGGAAATCACCTTTTGTGCCATAACTTGAGTTCTAAGGCAGTTAGGGTCACAAAATTAGAGTCTATACATATGTTTTTGGGGGCGAGGAATTCAATTATGCAAATAAAAAATATTTCTGTCTTGTGGAAAATTAATAAACAGCTATTCAAACGTATTTTTCGTGCATTTTCGGTCATTTTATGTGTTAGTCCATGGGCCAGATAGGGTTACTGTGCACCCCCACCCATGAAAGTCTGAGACCAAGTTTTTTTTGCTCATTAGACCTCCCCTGATATCAAAAGTCGATGCCATCAAATACAAATCGGATGGACTACCTATTTCAGGCCATTTCAAAATGGCCGCCATTGAAATTTGAAAATCACGTTTTGTGCCATAACTTGAGTTCTAATGCAGTTAGAGTCACAAACTTGGTGTCTATACATATGTTTTTGGGGATGAGGAATCCAATTGTCCCAATAAAAAATATTTCTGTTTTGTAGATAAATTATAAACAGGTAAATAAACGTATTTTTCGTGTATTTCCGGTCATTTTTGTGTATTTTAGTGCGAACACAGAAAAAACTAACCTTGAAATATAACTTGGTGACTGTTCTATAAACCAATTAGAATTACATGTAATCTTCATCCATATTAGATCTGACCAGCAGCTGAGTAGAATAATTCCTTCATTACCAAAAAACAGTACTTCTACACAAGATCATATCGCCACTTTAAAATTTAAAACGGCAGATACGCCCTTTCAATTCCAAGGGAAAATTTAGTTATTGACAATCATTCTTATGTATTGCACACTCATTTCACCAGTTTATCTAACATACATTTAAAAACATAATTTCTAACATAATAGTTGCCGTGTTATCAAATTCTTATGGTGGTGACAGCAGAAATGGTGGTAAAGTCCTTGTTCCACCAGAATATGAAACACATTTGCACTACCATAGAACATAAAATAAACATATAATCAGCTACTGATTATTTAAACCTAATCCTCATCACTGTCACTTTCAGCTACTGCTCTGTCATCAGACAACACTTCTCCCTCTGATGAACTTGCTACATCGTCATCACTTTCTTATGTATCATCTTCATTTGCTATATCTATTGAGATAATTGGACCTTGACACCAGACGGGCACAAGTTTCTCATTGTTCTCAGTCCATCCGTGACCATTAATTGCTAAATGAATATATGGCTGAGGAATATGGGCTAATTTCCAAATTCCAGTCTGATAATTTACTCGTCTAATATGCTGAGACAATGTATTTCTACATAGTGGAAATTGGTTGAAGTCAATATTCCTCACTTCTGCTTCAAGATAGAGTAGCGATACATGTCACATGTGAACTCTTCTAGGTCGGTCACCAAGTCATCGGAGATATGCCAAACATCTCCTGATTTACAGAGTACATCTTGAAATCGCATAATCTTCTGAATCAGTTTTATGGTTTAAGTTTTCCTACGCCTTTGAATGTGCTGGTTGTATCTTGGCCAGGATGTGAGTGATGCACCAGTCCCAAGTGATTTGGGCAGTACTCTGGTCATACAAGATGACAATGCTTTCTTCCATGTTATGTCAAACAACACCAGCAACTCTTATCTCATTGCACGTGCAATATTTGACATCATACCAAGGAGTGGCGACATTATCTTTAGCACAGAAGGCTCGATTAAGCAAATGGAGAGACAGATGCTTGGTACCAGTGATACATTGATCATAAGTGGGCCATTGCAAAAAAAGCCAGCTGATTGGAAGACATGTCTGATGAACAGTGAGAACAAATCACAGTTAGTTGATGTTATGAATGATGTTTGGTGCTCTCATAAATTTGCTCCAAAACTTGCATAGAAAAAAATAATAACTGTCCCTCATGGTAACTGCTACCTTCTTGCGTCTGAAGATGGTACAACAGTTAATAAAACTGAGATTACATCATTGTTCTCAAATCAAAAAGAAACTGATACTGTCTCTATGCACAAGAGCAAGGCTTTGATACAGTTCGCATTCGCAGTTCTGACAGTGATGTGTTTTTCATATTGCTGCACCTTGCTTTCAAGACATCACTATTTCGTTTGATACTGGCTCAGGCAACACAAGAAGGCTTCTGATTGTAATTCACATAGCCAACAATGATGGAAGCTCTGCACTGCATTTCTGTCTCTTTGCGCATTCACGCGTGGGGAAAATTAAACCAATAAAACTGAGTCAGAAGACAGTGAGATTTCAAGATGTAAATTAACTTGATGTTTGGCATATCTCTGATGACATGGTTGAAAAGTGACGTCAACCCTTGACGCCATCCCGACGCCAACACGACACGGCGGACGGCAAAGAAATTGGTTTTCAATCTCAGACCCCAGGCTCATTCAACAAAGTCCTTCTCTAGAAAAACGTCGTGTTTATTTCTCCTCACTGTGTGGACCACATATAATATACAGATACCATTACATAGTCAGTTGACTCTACCCAACGTGGCAGAGAACATAAAACCACTTGGTTCTAAACCAGAGCGCGCACCATCGTGCCTGTGACAGCACTCTGGCCCGCCTCAACCTCGTACCAAGCCCGCATCACTCTCCTCGACGACGTCCGTCACTTATATGCACTTTACATCATCATAATCACAACATTGATTTAACATCTAATCATACATGATCATAATCGGCACATTGAGTTAACATACATTTCCTGGCGACGGTCGCCCGTCCATCAGCCTTGATGGCTCGGCTGACCTTTGCCTGTCCTGACCAATCCATTACTGACCCAATCCAATCATGGATTGTCGTGTTCCGTTCTGGTCAGATCAACAGTAGTTATCATCTCTGCGTTTGCCTACTGCGTTAGGCATGCATAAGTTTACATAGGCCTATCCCTCAAAGTTAAAAAACGGATTATGTTCTTTTAACTCCAACTAATACTTATAAAATTATGCATGGACATACAACAGTGGTTCACGTTATGTGAGTAAGATGAACATTTCTTAAGTAACAACAAGTTTCACAACACTGAAGAGCACAACAATGATATACATGTCAATAAGTCATTATTAAATACTCTTGGTAACGGTAATTGTTCATGTCGGTAATAGTAGACTACATGTCCATAATTCATTACGTAAATAAGTAGCGCACAATATTACGTGATTGTCCTCACTACACTTGTTCTCATGTCCTCTCTGGTCGCGTTATTGCGATCCAACGATCTTCCGCTGTAGTTTTATCGCCTCCAACTGAAGCTTACAACGTAACGTCCACAACTTTGACGCATGGCACGTCCACCATAGCAAGAACGCACAACTACTGACTAGAGCAACCGGCGACAACAAAGACAACGGCAATGCCCAGCGGAACGAGGAACGACGGCCGTGCGTCCAATGTCCAGCTGGGTAACCGAGTATTTAATTTTTCAGGGTTATGTCCTCAATTTGTTATAATGTTTGCCATTCCGGGTGCTCGAGGCGTGTTTGTAAGAGCTCTTGTTTTACAATAATGCATAGTTTAATTAATGCATGCAATCAATGATTATTAAGAATAGCTAGTGCTGTCCCTGTTGACCTGCAGATGGTACACCACCCCAGTGTCCATGCGCATGCCTGCAGGTAACGTTCAGCAGCAATTCTCGAGATATACATAATATAGTTTAACAATGTCTTGTGGATAACCACAACAATGTCATAAAATCCCACGTCATTTATATACCAATGACATGAACACATGGCATAGGGCGACCTCTCTGCAGAAACCTCGGTCACCAGGGCAGCGTTATAACAACTAACTGATCCCGTCGTTAGGTGATGTCACCGTTTAACACAAATGTGTCGGTTTCAGAGAAGGCGTCATCTTGCCACATATGCTATGATATACTCAAACCCAGCCATCAGCTCATTGGCTGTGCATGTGTGGGGTTCGAACCTGCCCCACGCTGCGCATATCAACCGCTACAGCTTCGGGGGTTCTGTACTTGTCCTCAGTCACTTACGTGGGACCGGTTCTGTACTGATACATTATACACATAATATTTACTAGCGATTCCGTGGACTGTGAACACCTTTGTTAGGTCTGCTGTCACTCGGTTATCACAATACATGTTGATACCATGCGAGACCAGGTTATAACAGCTCCACTCGCTAAAATTCCTGCTTCACCCGCAGCGTCGTCTGGACAACAATATCTCCTCTGAGAATTATTCCAAACTCCAGAGTTGCGCACCTCGCGCTGGTAGCAATCAGATCAGTTGAGCCAAAAATCATGTACACTCTCTTTGGCAAACATACTCTGATTAACCTATGAGCTCTCACTATGAGCAGTCACATTTACCACGAAACCCGCCAGTATCACATTGTACTGGGGACACTGGTTTTGCGTCAATCAGAATTTACTAACCCTTTAATTGTTCTGCAATTTTATTTACTTCCCATTCACTGCGAGTGGTGAACTGCTATCGCAAATCTCACCTCCAAGTGAATAAGCTACAAATTCCCTAATTTTGTTAAAATATTCAAATGCAACACATCAAATGAGCATTATCCTCATTTTGATGGGTTGTATTATTTTGTATAATCAGCATATTTGATAAATATGACATTGGACTCGTAAATGCCTCCTGAGGAATTCAAGGGTTATTAAACAACCAACCACGTTTCCTTAATGTTATGGGAAGAATCTGGGGAGGGCCATCGTAGCCTCAATTTCCGCTATTCTTTGTTCCCAAACATTAACATTATTATGAGTGGTAATTCTGATATTTATTTTCAATCCCAACCTTGCCCACTTTTCCTCTTAATACCGTCATAATCCTTCCAATGGTTCAATTTGATAGAAAAACAATTCAGAGAACGTATTATCACTCATTACCAAATTCAAAATTTTCGTTTTGTCATTAATTATGACATATAAACCAGTTTTACTAATTACTTCCAATTTTGATCAAAAATTCAACAGAATAATGTAGCAGTTTGCTACATACTACTAAGCAAATTGAATCATGTTATCCGGTTATATGCGGTCTGACGTACTAGAGGTGTGGGTGGTGTAATTATTATCAGGTGTAGCACAAACATTTCACATACCTTTTTCCGAAAACAAGTCGGCATTTATCCGACTCACTTAGATAATGTGCTAATCACTGTTTTTAATCATGTCCAGTCCGAGGAGCATTTAACAGACTCCTATGCATTATCGGACCGATGTGAACGCCGTCGACTACAGGTCGACCACAGGGCGTTCACTGCCCGACCTGACACTCATTATGATAACAATGACACATTCTTCAGCAGCGCACTTCCCCATCAGTCTTCTCACTGTGCTGCGACACAGGTGTGGGTAAGTGTGGTTGAGTGTGGTGAACCCGTCCAACACCCAAAATGTCAGCTTGTCACCATGCAGCTCCCTGGCAACTACCGCGATCAAAATGTGATTTTGATCAGCTCTTCTGCTCTCCACTAGCCTGTCATCATCGGCAACGTTGCAGAGATGTCTTCTGAAATTGATCTCTGCATTTGGGACTGTCCTGCGTGTTTTTGCTTTTTTCCATGGCACTGGGCGACGCCCTTTAATTGACGTGGACATTGCCATAACACTGTTTATTTTAATTGATGTGGACGTTGCCATAATACTGTTTATATACACTGTTTACACTTCTGAATTAAAGGTCCAGCAACGGCTTCAGTAGCAATTTTAAATTTCAAGTCACATACCTTGTAACTATTGGCAGGAAAAATATTTCAGGAAACCTTCAGGGAATAAAAATTTGTCCACAACCATTGTCAGCAGCAGACGTTATCCGTCCACCACTCCAGTCCTCCTACAGGTTTTAACATTGTCCGAATTTCCTTCTGCCACTGCTGTCACTGAAGCGCTGCCAAACTAAATCAATGTCACAAGCCATATCACTGTCCTGCTGGTCCAGCGCTAACACCGGCGCTGACGCAACTATAACATAGTGCCAGTAACATCAGCAGCCCAAACAAAAAATGTCCTCTCTGTCACTGTCATTTTTGTGAAGACGTAAAATAGTGACGTCAAGTCGTCCACACAGATCTCTAGCAAGCTCGCCAATGAAAAGTGACGTCAACCCTTGACGCCATCCCGACGCCAACACGACACGGCGGACGGCGAAGAAATTGGTTTTCAATCTCAGACCCCAGGCTCATTCAACAAAGTCCTTCTCTAGAAAAACGTCGTGTTTATTTCTCCTCACTGTGTGGACCACATATAATATACAGATACCATTACATAGTCAGTTGACTCTACCCAACGTGGCAGAGAACATAAAACCACTTGGTTCTAAACCAGAGCGCGCACCATCGTGCCTGTGACAGCACTCTGGCCCGCCTCAACCTCGTACCAAGCCCGCATCACTCTCCTCGACGACGTCCGTCACTTATATGCACTTTACATCATCATAATCACAACATTGATTTAACATCTAATCATACATGATCATAATCGGCACATTGAGTTAACATACATTTCCTGGCGACGGTCGCCCGTCCATCAGCCTTGATGGCTCGGCTGACCTTTGCCTGTCCTGACCAATCCATTACTGACCCAATCCAATCATGGATTGTCGTGTTCCGTTCTGGTCAGATCAACAGTAGTTATCATCTCTGCGTTTGCCTACTGCGTTAGGCATGCATAAGTTTCCATGGTGATCGACCTAGAAAAGTTTACATGTGCCATCTATGGGAAAAATCGTCATAAGAGTGTACATGATTTTTCGCTACTCTATTTTGAAGTAGAAGTGCATTAATCTCGAGCGCAATATTGACCTCAGCCAATTTACACCATGTAGAAAGACATTGTCTCAGCATATTAGACGAGTAAATCAGACTGGAATTTGGAAATTAGCCCATATTCCTAAGGCAAATATTCCTCTGGCAATTAATGGTCACGTATAGACTGAAAACAATGGGAAACTTGTGCCCATCTTGTGTCAAGGTCCAATTATCCCAATAGACATAGCAGAGGAAGATGATACATTAGAAAGTGATGACGATGTAGCAGGTTCATCAGAGGAAGAAGTGATGTCTGATGACAGTGCAGTAGCTGAAGTGACAGTGATGAGGATTAGGTTTAGCTAATCAGTAGCTTACGATATGTTTATTTTATGTTCTATGGTAGTGCAAACTTATTTCATATTTTGGTGGAACAAGGACTTTACCACCGCTTTACCACCATTTCTGCTGTCACCACTATAAGATTTTGATGACATGGCAACTATTATGTTAGAAACTCTGTTTTTAAATGGGTGTTAGATAAACTGGTGAAATGAGTGTGCAATACATAAGAATGACTGTCAATAACAAAAGCTTCCCCTTGGAATTGAAAGGGTGTATCTACCGTTTTAAATTTTAAAGTGGCGATATGATCTTGTGTGAAAGTATTGGAAGGAAATATTCTACTCAGCTGCTGGTCAGATATAATATGGATGAAAATTACATGTGCTTCTAATAGGTTCATGGAACAGTCACCACTTTGTTATTTTAATATTTTCTACACTAAGTTTTTTTTCATTTATCATGCTAGTCATAAGCAAAGTTTAATTTTTATTTACAATTTTCAACACTGTTATGCTCATTATTCACGGAATAAAATAACACTAGTTACAAGTTTTATTTAAAGGTTAGTTTTTTTCTGAGTTCGCACTAGAATACACAAAAATGACCAAAAATACATGAAAAATACGTTTATCTAACTGTTCATAAATAATTACAAGACAGAAATATTTTTTATTGCCATAATTGAATTCCTCGCCCACAAAAACATATGTATAGGCACCAATTTTGTGACTCTAACTGCCTTAGAACTCAAGTTATGGCACAAAACGTGATTTCAAAATTTCAATGGCGGCCATTTTGAAATGGCCTAAAATAGGTAGTCCATCCGACTTTTATTTGATGGCATCGACTTTTAATATTGGGGGAGGTCTAATGAGCAAAACAAACTTGGTCTCAGACTTTCATGGGTGGAGGGTGCACAGTAACCCATTCTGGCCCATGGACTAACACAAAAAAATGACCGAAAATGCACGAAAAATACGTTTGAATAGATGTTTATTAATTTTCCACAAGACAGAAACATTTTTTATTGGCATAATTGAATTCCTCGCCCCCAAAAACATATGTATAGACTCTAATTTTGTGACCCTAACTGCCTTAGAACTCAAGTTATGGCACAAAACGTGATTTCCAAATTTCAATGGCGGCCATTTTGAAATGGCTTAAATAGGTAGTCCATACGACTTTTATTTGATGGCATCGACTTTTGATATTGGGGAAGGTCTAATGAGCAAAAAAAACTTGGTTTCAGACTTTCATAGGTGGAGGGTGCACAGTAACCCTCTCTGTCCCATGGACTAACACAAAAAATGACCAAAAATGCACGAAAAATACGTTGGAATAGCTGTTTATAAATTTTCCACAAGAAAGAAACATTTTTTATTGGCAAAATAGGATTCCTCACCCCCAAAAACATATACATAGACACCAATTTTGTGACTCTAACTGCCTTAGAACTCAAGTTATGGCACAAAAGGTGATTTCCAGATTTCGATGGCGGCCATTTTGAAAATGGCCCAAAACAGGTAGTCCATCCCAACTTTTTTTTGATGGCATCGACTTTTGATATCCGGGGAGGTCCAATGAACAATAAAAACTTGGTCTCAGACTGTCCTGGGGGGGGGGGGGGGGTGCACGGTAACCCTATCTGGCCCATGGACTAATGCAGCTGTTGGCAGATATTGCCAACAAGAGCACAATTTCAAAGATTTGGGTAGATCTCCTAATACAACCAGTTATGATCATGATAATATATATATGTACGTGCTGAACAGGAATCAGATTGACCTTTACATAATAATAGCTGCAGTTGAACAGATGTTACCATACATGCTTTGCACCGGGGAATATGCAGCTAGGCTATGCCATTAGATATCTTGAAACAGTGCATGAAAGGTGAACACACAATGCACCATGATCCATGTTGTTCCAATTGTGTCCTGAGTGACATGTTCACCGCGGCAAATTATATGAGGTACGTGGGGGGGGGGAGGGGGGGGGGGGGGTAAAACCAGGTATGTAGGCCTACAGACATGGTCGTTTAGCCTACATTTTTGCGCAAGACTGGATATTATGGTCTTCAGAATATGGATGCCAATGTAACAATTCAGATTCAAAATAAGCATAAAGAAGAGTTTTCAACAAGGATTATAGATGACTCTAAAGACCGGTTTTCTTCCCGAAAAAAAATGCACCACCAGTAATATAATATCATTATTTGATAAAAACTTAAATAGAGCTATAGAAATTGGCATAACATTTATGTATATATTTGAAGCTAATTGGTCCGAAGGTTTTCGCGATTCAATCACCAAGCAGATAGTAATAATTAGTTGGGTTAGAAAACCGTTGAAACTTGGTACTGAAATGGTGTATGCCCCTGCAGTAATTTATGGTCGTGTTCTTGAGCTTCAATCAAATCCCAGAAGTATCAATATTAATGATATATATTGGTACACGAACTGGTTCCATTCGCAACTGCTATGTTTGACACTCCATTTGAAACGAAGATAACTAAATCAAAGTGTAACCTTAACAACCTCAGGTAGACATATGTCGTAGAACTGTGAATGCCACTAGCTTGGTGGTCGTTGGTTCAGTAGTGATGTGGACAATAGCTTGGCCTACTAAATGAACTGTCGATGACTTCACTACAAAATTTAAGTCATTTCTTTCTACTAAGCTCATTTCCGTCAATGTGTATGAGTATCTAATATTGGATAAAGCAAAGAATTCAGCCTTAATGGAAATGCAAGATTATGCGGTCCACAAACTGGTTAGCAATGCACTTCTTCCTGCTCAAAATGTGATCCTCACGGTTAGTGAAAATTAAATACAAACTAATCAGAGCCATCATCAAATAGGGGCCTACATTGAAGAGGATACAGTGACCTGTACAAATCTACACATCAACTTGTAATCACTGGTGATGATAATGTGCCAGCAGAAAGTAGCCATGATGATATAATACTTAGACCAAAGTAAGCACCTCGCACGAAAAATCTGAAAATTGTTATCAGGCACTTGCTGTGCACTGAGAAAGAGGTTAGTCATGGAGTAAGTAGTGTAGTCTCAGATGACACATTTTTTTTTTTGCTTCTGTGCCATTTTGGAGGAATTCTCAACGGATATGTTCATGGAATCTCCGATCGGGGATCGCAACATCATAGATATAAAAGTTGAGAAGTACAAGCGAATTGTACCTGATAGTTATATTGGTCGGCATGTCATATCAGTGTACGATACATGTACAGTCACCCGTTGGTATGACTGGGAAAGGTAACTGCACTGAAGATAAATATGTGTTCAAGCTGGTTATTCGTTTTGTCGCATATGTGACCAAACTCTGACATTTTCGAACAAACAACTACATTTATGGCGGCATGTTATGGTCTAGCCCTGAATACAAGGCTATCCGCCGAGCTATGCAGCTCCGGCGAAATAAACTTGTACTCAGGTCTAGTTATGGCCAACCACAATTTTCTACCATGACAGAAGGTATAATCAGTGGGCATAATCAGTGGGCTGGCAAGCAAGCACTAAACCATTGCCCCATAACAGTGCTCATTGCCTCCAAGAACAACGGATGCCTTCACAGCAAAACTTTAAACAGTACATGGAGTTACTCTCAGCTAATGCTACACTGGGATTATCATACCCGAGGATAGAGGAGCTGTGTTTTGTATAGCTAAACCCAAGTCTCCCGATCGTCTGGGGGTAAATCCTCTAGACATGCCCAGAACCCCTTATCGGGCGAGTGAAGAAAACCACTCTCAATAACCCACCATGCTCTGTCACCCTCACATCGTCATCTGTACATCATGTATCTCATCAATGGACTGCACTAGTTTTAGTGTATTACAATGTCACTTAAATGACATTTAAAATTGGTGTCAAAAAATGGCATTAAGCATTATTCTACTACTACTACTGTGTCTCCATCTGCCTGAGGCCGGGTACATTAAGTAGTCAAGTTGTTCATCTACACTTATAGTATGTCTGTACGGCCATCTCCAATTCCCCCTGTCGGTTTATGCAAATTAAGCTCCGCAGCTGAGGCATAATCGCTGGCACCTTTTTTAGTTTTTAAAGTAAAGTTATGATGTTTGGTGATTTTAATGTACGTATAGGCAGGCCTACAATTTACAATGTTCATGACAACTGAGGTCAGAAGGTATAAACAGTCATTATAGATTGATGGTAATTATATTTTATATAGCCCTTTCTCATTATATATATCTAAGGTGGTATATATGGTGAATAGGCTACATGAGCATTTGCCTGTATGTCGTTGCTGCAGTAAATATTTTTCTACTAATATTATTGCTGTTATTACGTTTTTGTTTTGATCGTGCTCTCATAATTTTTATTATATATGATCCCGCTTAATCCACGTACAAAATTAATCCACAGAGAACGTTTGGCTAGCAATGTAGTTTCACACTAAGTCTTGTTTCTGTTCAGAAATGTAGGGCCTACTTGTTGGTTTGGTTGAGTAGTGGCGGCAATCTTGGCTTTATGTACGACGGCGACTTCTATATTAAAAAATAATGCCGGAAATGAATTTCTCGTGGTCAATTTAGTTAGAAAAGTGGTACTATACATATTTCTGGGCCAAAATGTAAAAAAGTTATATTTCCACTATGGCTCTTGGCGGCCATTTTGAAAAACGTGAATAACTAAAATTGCCCAAGGGTGACACCTCCACACCCTCCGGAATCTTCAAACAGGGGGTCTGGGCAGCAGTATTCTGCAAAGAAAAAAACTATATACTCCAAGTCCAGGTATACCACCATGGCTGCCGGACTATATGGCGTCGTCACGGGTATAGGCCTAATTTATCTAATTTGGAAACAAAATATATGTTCTAAACGCTACACAGCAGTAATTTGCATAGATCCAAAGTAGGCCTATATATCAAAATTATCATTCGATATTACCATTGTTACTGTAGACTACTGTAACATCAACAATGTGATTGTGAATCACTCAATCATCAATGTCAATAATGAGTTGAGATAAATCTAGTCACTATTGCCCTGCGAAGCCAAATCGGAAAGCAAAAGGCAAAGGATGAAATGTAGCATCTGGCTGATCTGCTGTTTTAGTCTACTTGTAAGCAGTCTAGGGAAGTCTAGAGAAGCGTAGTTTAGAAATAGTCTATTGTGATTGGCCTACTGGCTAGTACTAGTAGGCCTACTGGTAGACTACTGCCAGTTTTGGCTGACTGAAACAGTTTGAGATTGCACCCAAACCAAAAGTAGATGTAGGCCTAGCCATAGCATGGGTACAACTTCCATTGTGTTGAAGGCTTTGAACGCTCATATCTTTTAAAGAAGAAGACCAGACTTGTGATTTCAACTTGACCGATATTGTTAGGGCCCTTTCATCGTTATTCACTGCTATAGGCTAGACGGGATAGTCGTTTTTTATTAGCACATTAAGTAACACATTTGTTAAAAATAAAATGTGAGATCAACCAGCAACATTTGAAAACAGTTGACCTCCATTTTGTCAAATCTGAATAATTTTCACTCACTTGAAGTTGTGGATCGCGTCAGCGAGACACAACTTCAAGTGGGTGAAAATTCAGATTGAATAATTTGGCGGTTAAAGGGTTAAGGATTAATCCATAAAGCACTGATGTCGACTAGACCCTATATATATTTTTTGTGTTTTTGTTTCCACTTGTGTACCCGGTTTTAGAAATAAAAATGTGTTAGATATGTCAAACCTGTATCTTTACTTTATAGTATTTTTTTGTGACTGTAAATGAAGTTTGTTTGATCAGAGATTTCCATGGGAAGGAATCCGCTTCATTTCATGATTGAATATGTTGTAACTTTGACTTTCAGATGCCACGAGCTGTACGATCTATATTACGCCTGATCAGGAGATTGATGAGAAACAATGCTTCAATGAAGGCGAATTGTGATTTTGATGAGAACGTACAGACCACACTGTCAATTGATGAGAAGTAATTCAAATGTTCTATAGTTCTCAGCTTTGAACATTTATAATATACATTTTACTTAATGTAGACTGGCTATATGATATCTTATCTACTTTTATTCACAGATATTTCATTTTAATATTAAATAATTAATTCGAGTTGTGTACTGTTTTAATATTTAATAAGGTTGTATCCATACTTAATGATAAGCTTAATTATAACTGATAATATACATGTACTTGCAATGTACGATCAATCTGAAGACTTGAAGTATACTTCAGGGATATAAAAACGACTTCTGGAACTATATTATTTCTAAAAGTTATTTTCTATGTTATTTCACAGGCAGAATCCTGACATTGACTTGTGCTCAGTAAATCCACCAAAGAAAGGTATGTAATGGAGGCATGTCATTCTAAATATAAATAGTAAGCTACCACAACAATAAAACGTCTAACTTTGATCAAGTGTAGAATGTAAAGGTAAAATCTAGTGTACGGATAATTAATTTAATGTATTCCAATATTCGATCTAATCGATATACCAGTACTGTGATTTAAGACGACATCTTGTTATTCAGTGAATGTATATGAGAGGTCTATGTGACTCAGTCTAATCAAACATTTCTATTGTTCTCTACTTCTCTGGTTTAATTGACAATTTTTCTTTGTTTCTTTCATAGTGATCGAGGAGTGTTTTCCAGAAGTCCTTCCCATCAGCAGTCTGATGTGATGTCAAATAAAGACAGAAAGAACCAGAGGTAAAATATACTGACTGATCATTAACAATAATGTGAATCACAGCAAACACTAGACATTGACCCAATGTTGGTTTGATGTTGGGCCAGCGTCGTAGACGGTGGACCAACTTCAAACCAACATTGGGTCAACGTATCGTGTTTGTTGAGATAGCATTTCCCTTTAAACGAAAAATCAAAATTGGTATTGCCGCATAATGTTCAAAACAATGTCGTTCAGGAGTCAAACACAAGACAATTAGTTTCATAATGAACGTGATATAGAATGGGTTATTGTTGTCGCGGAAGATGGAAGTGTGATTTTATAATAGCAGAGAAACACTAAGTCTTTTTTAACGTTGGCCCAATTATGTATTATCCATTGGTAGATTAATCAAAAATTAAATTGTAAAAATTATATTATTTTTTGTTTAATTTACCTTTTCAGGAACAAGCTGAGATGATGACGAAACCATTCAGCCGGTGGGAGGCCGTGCAAGAAAGACAAATGCCTCGTTGACAACTCAGATCCGAATGATTCAATTCTGGACAATAATATTAACATTAGTGTTCTGAAATCAACAGAAAGGGATCAACACAGACATTTGCTAGCTGAAAAAAGTTAAATCACTGCTGTTATGTTCATTTTAGATCGCGACTTTGTTAGATTTATGACATCAAGTGTCATATTGAAGTATATTGTTACTCGATGCAATATTTCTGCCACTTCAGGGATTCTAACTCTTCAGGATTACTCCAAGTCCTATCTCGTGGACTCTGTTTGCCTGGCATCGGTAATTAATGCCAGGCAACTGGTGGGGGAGTAATTCTGTTGACTCGGTTTCCCCGAAGTGCCGAACATTGTCATTTCAAAATTAATTGAGATGAAAAATCGCAATTGTGAAAACCAATAAATGGTATTATATTATTATTCTTTAAATGATAACAGTTTTGTCTTTTTTTTGAGTTGTGTGTCTCTGGATAATACTAGTATAAATAAAAAAACACGCCGTCGACGAAACAATCGTAACTATTTCATATAACAGTAACACATGAATAAGAAATGACGATATGACATGATTGATATTGTTTTCAGACCAAATATTATCAAAGTGGATTTTTTTTTGGTTTTGATAAATCGCAAAAAATTTAATGGAACTTTCGATCAAGTATATATATATGCAATAATAATGTTTTACTTTTTATTTAATACCTCGGTCAGAAGGGTTTGTACGACCAAGAGATTTGTACGAATCTTCATTTTCTAAAATAATTTAGCGTTCGTACGGCGTCACATAGTTTCGCAAAATCTTCTTACGAAATTAGCAAAATAACCATTTAATTCGTATGGACACTTTATTCGTGCGCTCGGGACGTTGGTACGAGCATCGTAGGAATGTTTACATACGTACGGCGTTCATACAAGCGCCGGAAGAGGCACGTAATAACATCTTGATTATTAATCATAAACTGCATGCCTAAGATCAACGTAGGAATTATAGTGTTATTTTTGAGTTCGCTAGGTTTATCTTGTAAACATGGTAAAAGCCTTGTCACAATAACCCGTGGGAATGACGTACCAATAATATGTATCCCGTTCTCAAGCTCGTAGCCAGTTATTGACATGTCTAAAGAACGCTACGAAAGGCGCCAGAATCTCCTCAACCGTAGGATGGATGCACGTTCGCCTTATGAACACCATGGGAAGTACGTACACTATTCGCAGATTTTTCCCTCTGTCACGCTGACCATAAGCATGTCGCAATGACTTACATGTAGCAAGCTGCTCTAACCGAGTTCTTAGAGCGCTGGTATGATCAACGTATGAGCGTGGCCGGCCACGATAGCTCATTCGGCACTGGGTTCGATTTCCGGCCGGTTAGAATATCAGTCATCGGGGTTGTGTACAGTGCTCCAAACTTTAAAAAAACTGGTGTGTGTAGGGCTGTCTATATATTATACTGTGCACTATAAAGAACCCTTGAACTCATTCGATAGGAGTACAGGGCAAATCCCGATTCGGGCTTCTTTCTTTCGCGATATTGCCATTATTATGCAGAAAACGACAGAAAGCAAAAATCACTCACTAACAGCGAGTAAAAGTCAAAGTCAAAGTATATTTATTAGTACTATATGGCCAAAGGCCCAATGTACAACAATTTTACAAAATAATTCAGTTGTATTAAATTTGCAATTAATCTCTTTCTCACATTCATTGCATAATAAATAAAACAAGCCACATCACGCATTCCATCTGTGTCACTGGTCTTCATTAAATTGATAAATATTTGAAATCCGTTTTGAGTTTCATCATATGGAGGTAAGTGCTTGGTAACATATCTATGTCTTAACAATTTATAGTCGTCACAAATTAAAAGAAAATGATATTCATCTTCAACCACAACACAATTTCTAGCATTACACAAAACACATATCCTATCTGCCATCTTTCCTCCTCTATCGCTAGTTAGTGATTTGAACATCTAAATTTACTAAACGCAATTAAATATTTGCGAACATTAATTATTTCTAAATATGATTCTGGAATAAGATAACATTTAAACTGTGAATATATTGTTAACTTGCTAGAATTCTTGATACCGTCCTTCCAATTTGATTTAAAATGATTTTTTAATCGTAAACATAACACTTCAAAAAATACATCTTCATTCCCGACTCCTTGCTGTGCCCAAACATGCTGAAAACCAAACTTTTTCAATAACAATGCAATATCAGCTGCCCAAGTGTGCCTACCATTATTATGTAATCGATATATCATTTGATAACATACATGTGGATACCTCGCTGTGGGCATTAGAATAACTTTTAGCCAATATTTTATACACCTTTGAAAATAGTGTAAAGCCAGCGGATATCTCCCCAATTCACCCAACAGTACTAGTTTGCTAGAGTTATTCGATAAACCTGTAATTCTTCTGCAAAAATCATACTGAACCGATTCACATATTTCTGAGTATTCAAAGTATTCATTTTATCAAACAGAGTAATAGCAATTGACCTGGGTAAAACACCACATTGATAACTGTATCTATAGAACATATGACGTCCTTTTTTAGCTTGTAATGATAATGTTTTTTTACACATTGACCAATTCAAAGTTGACGTAAATAATACACCCAAATATTTATAAAAGTCAACCACCTCAGTAGGTGTGCCATCAAACCACCACTTCTCATTATTTTTAATTTTACCTCCTCTCCTAAACACTAATATTTTGGTTTTCGCAATACTAACTATTAAACCCCACTTTTTAGAATATTTTGACAGCACATTTAATATTTTCTGCATTCGAGACACAGTGTCCGTACCAGAGGCAATATCGTCTGCATACATAAACATCAATATATTGGAATTCTGCTCATCCACATATACACCTTGACAACCTAAATTTTGCATCATATCTACAAGTTCACTTATATATAGTGCAAAAAGAAAAGGGCTTAGCATACATCCCTGTCGTGTACCTACAGTACATTGAAAATACTCCTTACACAAGACTTTAAATTTGAATACATAGAGTTTAAAACTTTTAACAATTTTCCATGAACGTCTGATTTAATTAACTTATACCACAGCAGATTATGAGGTATGGTATCAAAAGTTTTGGTAAAGTCAATAGAAAGAACATAAAATCTTCCCTTCTTTTTTGTAATATATTTTTGACACAACGCTTGTAAGCTAAATATTTGATCAATTGTAGAGTAATTTTTTCTATAAACAGCTTGCTCTTCTTTTTGCAAATTGTGGTTCTCAGCCCACTTAACAAGTCTGTTGTGTAATATTTTTGTGAACACTTTACTCAATACTGGCAATAATGAAATACCTCTATAATTCCCAACTTCATTTACAGAACCATTCTTATGCAGTGGACATAAAATTGCCTCACACCATTCGCTCGGGTAAATGCCACTTTCAAGGATATTATTGAACAATATAAATAAATGAGGTATCAGAACATATTTTGTTATCTTGAGCATTCCTCCTACTATTCCATCATTCCCTGCGGCTTTCCCATTAATCAAAGAATGGATTGCTTTAAAAATTTCAATTCTACTTATCTCATCATTTAAAAAGTCTACTGTGTTATTATCACAAGCAATACATAATTCATTATGCTGTCTAACAAAATCATCTGTCATTGTTTTAAAATCTTCATCAATATTCACGTCATTGTTTAATAACTCCTTAAAGTAGTTATTCCATTTTGACCCTGTAATTTCAGATTTATCTATGACATTACCTTTGATATTCATAGATTTAATATGTTTCCAAAAACATGTTGTGTCACTGACACTATCACACAATTGAATTGTCAAATATTCTTGGTCCGTTTTCTGAGCTTTTTTACAAACATTCCGAAAACATTTTTTAGCTGTGAGGTAATTATTTAGATCTGATGTTGTCTTTGTCATTCTAAATCTATTTAGTAATGTATTTTTATTACTTTTTGTTCACTACAATTCTCATTCCACCAACGAGGTAATCTATGTGATGTGTTTTTCTTAAATGTTGTAGATATTGTCATAGATTCAGCGGCTCGGTGAATCAAATTTACTAATATATCAACAGCATTATTTACATCTCTAACTACTTCATTTCCAAGTAGGGATAATTAATATTGACTATGTTCATCATTTAGTTTGTGTAAAAATTCATCAGCTTTCTTCGCCGCCCATCTAAACTTTATTTGCTTGATGTATTTTTGAGAATCTCCATTGCTGCTATACATTTGTTCTATAAAAGACATACAGATATTGGAAAATGTGCACATGAGTCATAATCTTTTATCTGAAAATGTTCACAATAACTATACAGTTCTGTTTCAACAATTACATAGTCTATAACACTTTTACCTTGTGCGGCTACAAAAGTTATCTCCCCATCCTCATCACCTTTACATCTACCATTCAGAATATGCATATTCATTTCACAACACAGATCGATCAATGATTTCTCAAATGTATTTAATGTATTATCTTTAGAGTGGCGTCTATTGTTAAAATAATCTGGAGTATACCTATCAGCATGATTAATAAAGCTATCTGCCTCATCATTTGAAATAAAATCCGGTACATTTCCCACCCGGGCATTTAAGTCTCCCAGTACCATACATTTTGACTCTATATTTTAATTAACCTTCCGCGTAGTGTAGGGAACCAGAGTAAACATTACACCAGATGAATCGTTTGTGTGGGTCATGTGACCAATTAAAACTCTTTAAGCGCTACATTTGATGATCAAAATAATAGTTGTACATCCGTCTCAAAAACAGATACCCGGAAAACACAATACATCATGAAATGTTAGTTTGATACTGGGTCAGCGTCGCATACGGTATATTAAAGGAAAATAATCAATCAGTTACCTGGTTAATGCTATTATATTTTATAGGCTAATAGGCTCTTTCACATTCATACCTTCATATGATTCGTCTGCAAAAATCGACCGTACGTGTTCCGTACGGTGTTCACACGTGATCTCACATCAGCCCCACTATGCGCTATACAAGCCACGGGTGAGCTTCTTGCGGCGTTCAGGGACTAAAATGGGAAATAGTATAGAATAATTGATATGATAAAAGATAATTATGATAGGTCTCTTAAATAATAATTGACATTAGAATCTATTACAACAAAATTATTATACACCATAATTATTTTTTTACACCATTTTAATCATCATAACACATAACACTAATACCCGCAGATTATTTGAATATTTATCTATAGATCAGCCATACACGTCGGCAGATACTCCCTATTGTCTTTTCAGAGCGGACTAATCAACATTACTAAGTAATTTGCAGACGAAATTCTGATTGTGGAATAAATTTCGCTACTTTGTTCCCTGGAGATTATAAGGTGCTGAGTACCACTTTACAGAGTGCCACTCAGAACATGGTAACTCCATGATGACGTGTGAAACCTCTTATCATAAAAGAGATAAATCGTCATGACATGCCAGTAAACACAACCACATAAATTAGTCTGATCGTAAAAAATAACAGTCACTGTACGGTCGCTTTTTAAGCAAAGGGGGGGGGGGGGTCGCTTGCCATGTAAATTTCGCGAACAATTTTCACCCTCTTGAAATAGTGTCTCGCTATCGCGACCCACAACTTCAAGTGGGTGAAAATTACGCGTTTCATTGGAGGCCAAACATTTGTCAATCTTGATGTCCAAACTCTCATTTCATTCCAAATGAGAGTGATTTAAAGGTGATCTATCACCCCTTATATAGTATGAATAAATTTGTGACAAATAAATCAAAGTTGCCACAAGATGGGGGACAAGTGTTTCCTTATATGGGGTGATTGGTTATCATGTGACCCTCTGAGAGGGTCACATGATAGTCAATCACCCCCATATATGGGGTGATCAGCTATCATGTGACCCTCGGAGAAGGTCACATGATAGCCAATCACCCCATATAAGGACATAATTATTCATACCGTATAAGGGGTGATAGATCACCTTTAACCAACCACTAAAACGGGATAAAAATGACTATAGTCGTTCACAGTGCTCATAGGACTAAGTCAATTATGTCGATTATATGTTATTACTTATAATGAAATGGATATTTTACCCTTTAACCGACGATCTCTATTATTTTCGGGGTTTTTCATGTTTTTTAAGAACAATAAACACCAGCTCTTGAACATGTTTCAGATAAAATGTCACATCAATCAACAATATTTAAAAACAGTTCTCCTCCATTTTGTCAAATCTGGATAATTTTCACTGACTTGAAGTTGCGGATCGCGTCAGTGAGAAACAACTTCCAGTGGTTGAAAATTTTAATTAAATGATTTGGCGGTTAAAAGGATGCACATCCAAAACGATCAGAATGTTTGTATATACAAATTACATAAATTTACATAAAAGTCACTTTTAGATTGTTTCATTACCAAAAGTCAACTTTTGAATGCATATAGCGGCTATGAAACAAAATTAAGTGAAGTTTTTAACCCTTACATTCCGGGTTCGACTTTAGTCGTCAGAATCTGACGTGTACAGACGTCAGATTCTGTCGACTAAAGTCGATCCCCGCACTGTAAGAATCAACATATTTCATATGGCCGGAAACCCATAACATAGGTATTCAAATGATTCAGAAAGAGCTAACTAAGACATTTATGATGATTTAAAATAGAAAATAACCCTTTGGTCGCGATGTTTTTTTACAAATTAATTCAGCGCTTTAAGGGTTAAATTACCATACTGCGCAGCTGATTAAGAACGACATTAATAATTGACGCATGTTTGATTTTTCACTTTCACCCCAGACTGACTGCTGAAGTTGCACAATCGTCTGGAAATGGTAGATTTGTTATTTATGTCCTTTTCCCGCTATGTTATTAAAATTGTCACCCACTTGAAGTTGTGCTCCCGCGACCCACAACTTCAAGTGGGTGAAAAGTACTCACATTTGTTCAATTTGAGACCGAACATTTGCAAAGCTCGATGTTTAAGCCTTCATTTCATTCCCCAAAACTTATTTAGCCGGCAAACAAAACTTATTTAAAACGATTTCATTCGTGAGTGTTCATAAGGCGATCTCACGTCAGCCTTACGACGCACTATACGTGAGGGGGTTTCTTGCGGCGTTGGTACAAATTTCCAAGACCTGACTACGAATAGAATACGAAGAGTTTTTCTCACGGCTGCCTTGCGAAGCCCGTATTTTTTTCAAAAATCGTTGGTAAGACGCTCATGCGGGCATTGTGACCGAGGTATGCTCTCACATCACCCTACGATGCACTATACAAGTTACGATAGGGTTTCTTACAGCGTTCGTAGCGTTCTTAGACATTTCCAATACCTTTCTACGAGCTTGATAAAGGAATACAAAGATTTTTTTCTTACTGCTGCCTTGCGATTTCTGTAATAAATGGGCTTTTTTTCGAAAATCGGTACGGCGTTTGTACGGGTCATTGTGACCAGGGTATACGGCAAGTCATGTTTTAATGCTATTCTTGAACGGTCAACAGCGTTCAGAGACTAAAGTCGGAAAAAGTATAGAAAAATTAGTAAGTTAAAAATATTTAATGTAAGTAATTAAAATAATACTTGGCACTAGACTTCTCTACAAAATATACTAAATATAAAAAAGAACAAAATAAAAAGTTATTTTTACACCGTTTTTAATCAGCATAACACATTACACATAATGTCTGCAGATTATGCGAACAATTATTATCTATAACTCTGCCGTACAATTCAGTAGATACGGCCTTTTGTTCTCGCTTATGGGAGGAACTAATCTACATTGATTTACAGACGTGATTCCGATTATGGAATAAACGACAAACTTCACCACTTTGTCCTCTGGAGATTAGAATGTGCTGAGTGCCACTTTACAGAGTGCCACTCAGAACATGATAATTCCCAGGTGACGAATTTTGTGAAACTAGAGCCATCAACACTATTTCAGTGAAATCAAGGAGGGAGTTTGTGACAGCATCATACAAGATGAAAGTGCAAAAAAGATAAATCATCACGACAATCGCCAGTAAGCATAACCACCTAAATGAGTCCGGTAGTATATCCATTTACTGTACGGTCGTTTTACAAGAAAAAGGGGGTCGCTTGCCATGTATATTTCGCAAAAAATGCACCCTCTCTAAATGGTGTCTCGCTACCGCGACCCAGAACTTCAATAGGGTAAAATTTACTCGCCTTTGTTTCATTTGAGACCACACCTTTGCAAATCTTGATGTTTGGTCACTCAATTCATTCCAATCAAATTACAGTGATTTAACCTGGCAATACAACAGATAAAGACGGCGATAGTCGTACTTAGTTTTCATAGGATTTTATGCCAATTATATGTTATCACTTACAATGAAATGACACATTTAACCCTTTAACCGCCGATCTCGATTATATTCGGGTTTTTTTTTAACACCAGCTTTAAAAAACAGATAAAAAGTCACATCAACAATATTTTAAAATAGCTGACTTCCATTTTGTCAAATCTTGATAATTTTCACTCACTTGAAGTTGTGGATCGCGTCAGCGAGACACAACTTTAAGTGGGTGAAAATTCCAATTAAATCATATGGTGGTTAAAGGGTTAAACATTCAAAACGATCAGAATTTTTGTACAAAAAAAACACGATCAAAATTACTAATGTAAAATGTACTTGACAAATGCCAGCTTTACACACAACTAAAGTTTTAAATGGTTTAATTAGTCAACCGTAAACATTTAAAATGACTTCGTTAAATAAAAATTACTTTTAGATTGTTTCATTACCAAACGTCAGCTTTTAAATGCATATAGCGGCTATGAAACAAAATTAAGACAAAGTTTTCAAATTACGCCTAGTACACAAAATCTGCATTTTCAAATGTTATTTATAGACAAAAGTCAGTTTTATAAATAGCAACCTGTTCTTAAAACATCCTACGCAGCTGATTATGGAAGACATTAATATTGACGCATGTTTGATTATTCACTTTCACCACAGACTGACTGCTAAAGCAGCACTATCGTTTGGAAATGGTAGATTTGGTATTTATTTTACCCCTTCCAAGCTAATTTATCTTATTACATTTTCACCCACTTTAATTTGTGTGTCGCTACCGCGACCCACAACTTCAAGTGGGCGAAAATTACTCACATTTGTTTAATTTGTGACCGAACATTTGTAAATCTCTGTGTTTAAGCAGCAAGATTATCACAAAAAGAAAATAAGTCCAGATAATAGGCATCAAAATATATGGAAAGCTGTGAATGAATCTCTTGGAAAAGACCAAAAATTTAAAATAGCGAATAACATATCACTCGATGACTGGCATAATCACTAGTCTTTACTTCTGTTGGTCCAAGATTAGCTAACAAAAAATTGCAGATAGCCAGAATGTAACTTGGAAAAATAACACCAGTATCCACCAGTTTAAATTTAATTCAATAATCGAAGAAAAAAACTTTAAAATTGTTACAAAATTTACCTTCTAGCACAAACATTGATGTCTCAGAATTTGATTCACTTCTATTAAATCTTCCAAGTGATGTTATTTGCAGTAGCCTAACAGTTTTATTCAATATGTCAATAAATTTCTCAATAAATAAATAAATAAATAAATTGTAACCGAGGTATGATCTCACATTAGCCCTATGGTGTAGGCCTACTATACTAGTCTCGATGGCGTCTCTTAGACATTTCAATAACTTTCTGCGAGGCAAATAAAAGAATACAAAGAGTTTTTTCATACGGCTGCCTTGCGAATCCCGCAACAAATTGGCTTATTTTTTCGAAACTCGGTACAGCGTTTGTACGGGTCATTGTGACTGAGGCAAGTCATTTTTTATGCTATTCTTGAACAGTCAACAGCGTTCAGAGACTAAAATAGTATAGAAAAGTTGGCAAGTTAAAATGTATTTGTGATAAGTAATTTAATTAATACTTGAAACTATACTTCTAGAGAATATAATTATTAGAATTTTTTTTTTAATTGCACCGTTTTTAATCAGCATAACACATGCGAGCAAGTATCTATAACGCCGCTGTACAAGTCAGCAGATACTGCCTTTTGTCTTTGCAGATGGAAGGAACTAATCTGCATTAATTTGCAGACGTGATTCCGATTATGGAATAAACGACTAACTTCACCATTTTGTCCTCTGGAGATATTAGAAAGTGCTGAGTGCCACTTTAGAGAGTGCCACTCAGAACATGGTAATTCTCAGATGAGGAATTGTGTGTGTGAAACTAAACCCATCAAGATTATTCAGGTGATATCAAGGAGGGAGCTTGGGAGAGCATCGAACAAGATGAAAGTGCAAAACCTCGTATCATATAAGAGATAAATCGTCACGACCCGCCAGTAAACACAACCACATAAATAAATCAGGTCGTAAACAGCAACTGTTACTGTACGCTCGCTTTTTAATAAAATGGAGGTCGCGAGCCACGTAAATTTCTCAAAAATGGGTGAAAATTACTCGAATTTGTTTTATTCGATACCAAGCATTCACAAATATTGATGTTTAAGCACTCACTTAATTCTCAATGAACGTCACTTAACCTGCTAATAAAAACGACTATTGTCGTGCTTATCGCTCATAGATTAAGACTGCATTTGACTGCATTTTTATGTAAATTATGTGTTATCACTTACAATGAAATGACATATTCAAACATCGAAAACGACCAGAATTTTTTTTACAAAAAAACGATCAAAATGACTAACACTAATGTAAATTGAATTTAAAAAATGCTAGTTAACACACAAGTAAAGTTTAAAAAAGTTTAATTAGTCTATGGGTGGGTGGTGGATCGATCGTGTTGCCGACATGAAGGTTTACGTTCCACCATCTCCCATTAACTCCTCCGTCGGGACGACGCGATTAAATAATGATCATTAAATCATTCTTCAGGTATTTCTCACTTTATTGAAGTCTAGACATTCATATAACACACAGTTCCCAAGCGGAGCGCGTCGATCGGTGCCATGCGGCTAGGCCCCTGAGCTCTTGGCGTATGTCCGTCCGCTCCAGTGGCTTTTAGTTGACTGGCTGGTGCCCCTCGCTACTGGCGCGCTCGTCGTGGCGTGGTCTAGTCAGAACGAGGCTTGGCGGTCCCCGTCACTCGTCAATGATCGGGAAAAGTCGAGCAGTTACGGACGGTGAGACGCTAACCCGACAAGTCAACAGTAAACTTTGCAAATTAGGTCGTTACATAAAATCACTTTTTAAATTGTTTCATTATCAAAAGTTAGGCTAAGAAATTTATACAACTACCAAGTACACAGAAAGTTATTCTTGTAGGCTGTCATTATAAGCTGTAGTAGGTCCTATATGCATCGTTAACGTCAGCATGTATTATGGTGATCTTCTTCTTTTTCTTTGCGTAGCAGAGTATTACTTCCAATTGGAACCGGGGCAATGGAAGGCTGGTTACTCTGGGTTTAGGTGTGCGCTTGCAAGTTTTGGTACCCAGTATTTTGGTTGAAAACAATTTGTTAACTTATGGCTGGGGTGAGTATAGTCAGCCATCCAGGGAGGATATTGTGACGAAAAAATGGAGTGATGGCATATCTTTGTAATTATCAAACTAACTTCAGAAACGTGTTCAGTAATTATCCAAGAACAATACCTGGGTGGCTGACATTGTTTTACTTGTCTCCTATTGGTAGAAAAACGCAATTCAAGATGGCCGCTACATGCAATAACTATTATGCTAAAAATGGTATCTTCACCAATAACTGCAAATCGTTAATGCAATATATGGATTCGTATGTTTAGAAGGTCTGGGAATCTGAATTTCACAAAATAAGGCACATATGTAACGTTTTTGCACTTCTAATTGTCAAAGACGATTTCAAACCAACAGTTATTTTGGTGATGTATATATTATATTAGTACATTTGTAATGTCAATTCGAAATATTTACATGGATAATATTTACAATTGAATGTGTATACTCTTATTATCATATGTATTATCTTATTATCATATTCTAATCCTTTAGGTCTCATATTTAAATAAAAAGACACATTGCAACGTACATAATCTACATTCTCAATACAAAATTATGCCTAGTTCATCACCAAAGCTATACAATGTATTATACATTTACTTTTATAAATACAAAACACTATTATATCCTACGTTTACATGTTCTTAAAGCTAATTGACAGATATATTTGCAAACGCAAATTTCATTTGGTATTGTCCAACTAACAAAACATACAATAAAACAAGTAAAATCAACCTACATGTAGTTCCCGGTTAAATAGACTGTTATGTCAAAGAAAATTGTTTACATGGATAATATCTTTATAATCACATGTACATATGTTAATATCACATTTTGATTACGGTCATTGCAACTATTATCTGCATTACATCCGCATGCAGAAATACAGACTTTCTGATATTTACTACATTTGGTGGCTGATTTGCATTTTGTTCTACGATCTCACGCCACTAGCTCAAGACAAGTTGATGGCACAGCAGGCAGAGTAGACCAGACTAACCCCAGTAACGTGACAAGTAACATGCCACCCTTGGGACAAGGCAACACAACGTTCACAACAGTGTCATGTTGACACTCACCGATCAACAATTTTGCTTGATAGTTTTCTCGATTGAAATTAGGTTTTAGAAAAACTAGCAGTGATGTCAATTTTTCCACCTCTACTTGTACTTCTATTTGAGTTATACCCACTACCTCAGATAATTTTACGAGATGATATGTTCTGTTGTCACTTGACCAAGTCAAAGCTTGGTTTGTTTCGTAGTTGGGGAAACATTTCAACACACACACAAAAAAAAACAATTGGTCAAAAACAATTGTTTAGAATGTAGCATAAGTTTTGTACATTTTCTCAACTTTAGAACAACCAACTGTTTTTTTTTCAGTACAACTATCCCACATTCATAAGTTGACGTCTAGGTATCGAGTTATTTAAATTGTATTTAGTATTTAATATTATATGGCGACTTATATTAATTCAACTGTGTGTTTCATATTGTGTAATCTGATATATTCAAGATAAAAAAATATCGTTGAACATTATACATTAATTTAATTAATTAATTTATACAATAATTTAAATGTTTTCCTGAATACTCCCATCAAGTCCACCCTTTGTTAGTTTCGATGTTTAGGAAATTATATCAAAGTATAAATAGTATGATGACAAACAACACATATTTAGATCGCTGCGGTAAGAGCCTTTGACCTTTGCTGACCCTTTGTAATTGGACAATTTATATATGTCGATCGCTTCGGATATTGCGCATTATAAACTGTACGTTTTGATACCAAAATAATTAAATTTTATTGAGTGTTGACAAATATATTGTCAATGATGTCATCACGCTCTATGATTGAGACTATGTATTTTTACATTACCCCAGAAGGGAAAAGACGGATTTAAAATATCATTTTATCCCTCAATTTATTTATACAGGCTACGTGAGAATGTTCTGAAACGTCTATTTTCATTACATCCAGCTAAACTAGGTTAGCTGTGGTTTTTATAAAATTATATCAGTGTAAAAATGAAAAACACATGTTTATAATATGTTTTCCGAATGAGGTTTTAGGCTTTGTTGACTTAAGAAATTGATAAACATTTTTCTCTCTTCTGATATTTCCCATTATAAACTGGACGTTTTAATCAATAAACAATAAAATTTTATTGCATCTTGGCAAATGTATTGCCAATGCTTTCATTACTCTCTACTATTCAGACTATGCAATTTTGTATCCAGCAGAAGGAACAAAACAGGTTTAAACATTATTTGTGAATCGCTTTAACTATACAGGCTATATGCGATTGTTCTGAAAGAGCTAATTTTTTCATCATATCAATTAAAGCTCTGATTCTGGTGTAATTATGCCAATATAAAATATCATGATGAAACAACCCACCTGTTTAAATCTCTGTGGCATGTGGTTTTGACCTTGACTGACCTCTATATTTAAATATTTGTTTCCTTTAAATTTTCCTCATTAGAAAAAATACATTGTGGTAGCAAAGAGTTCAATTTGATTCGGAATTGTCCACTTTATTGATAAATATTTATGTTACAATTCGTTGGAGACTTTCCATTTAATATAACTCCGAATGTAAGAAATTAGTTTCAAAACATGAATTATACATTAATTCAACTTTAGCCACAACCTGCTTTTTTCTATAAGCCATATTTTGTCATATATTCACAACAAATAATGTCAAATTTCAGACAATGCAATGACAGGAAAAACTAACAAATAACACGCTGTATGATATTTTGACCTTTATTGACCTTTATAACTCCGTAATTGTTTCTGTTGCTTATATACAGCTCTTTTAACGATTTACGTTTCGGTTCCAGAATATTTACATTTGAATGCGTGCTGACAAATGTATTGCCAATTTTGTAACTCATGTTCCATGTTTCAGATTATGCCATGTTATGCACTCCCAGATTTAAAAAGCCCAACAAAAATATTGATACCAGCATTTGACGTTTTATCTGAGGTTATTCTAGATACTATCAAGTCAAAATAGAAATTATGGATATATGCTATAGTCATAATGCATTTTAGAGCGAAGGTAGGCTAAGTTTTTATTTTATCAATGTTGTCGCTTGCTATTTCGCTGCTTGTTACTAGAGTGTGCTAATGCTAGTTATAGCGTGGATTAGCGCGGTTTTTCTTAAAAAAGAGTGATTAGTTAAGAAATAATTCCACACTTGCGGGAACCAATATATGCTTGTATTAAAAAAAATTGTTGATATATTATATTATACTTGGTTGTTTGTTTGTCTGTAATTTGCTAATATTCTGGTAACTTTTAAGAAGTTGTAAACCAAAATCACCCAGGTTTTCAAGTGGCGCATTAATGGGTTGTGACGCTCAACCTCGTGTGTGGACTTCTTTCATTCAGTTTGGTCTGATGATCGTCCAATTCCCGAGGTGGGATCGATCACAGTTGGAAATATTAATATACCACCACCATCCCCTTTCACCGCTTTTTAATATGAATGTTATGTATATTAAGCGTTTTTTGCCCCCCACCGCTTTTTGTACTGGTAGTAGAACTGTAAATAAAAATTTACTTTGAAGACATTTGTATACCACAAATTGTAAAATGATATGACATATGCTACTATAAAGGGTACAATCACTGTCTCGATTAAAGATTTATTAAGTAACATTGAACCGAAAGGGTTAATGTAAAATTGGCGATGTAAGAACATTTTTAAACTGAATTCATTATCTTTACCGCACCTAATAAAAATGATTTTTCTATCGGTTATGGACCGGGAACAAAATCATTTTTAGAACATGTGGGTCTAAGCATCAAGATTTGCAAGCAAATATTTCTGCTTAAATTCAGCATATAATTAATTTTCAGCCACTTGAAGGGTCGCGGTAGCGGGACATAGCTTCAAGTGGGTGAAAAAGTTCGATTAAAGCATTTTTATAAAAATGGAACAATTGCTTATTAATTTGGAAATGATTATTTCATATAGTCTAAAAAATTTATTTTCAATAGCCGCGGGCAACAGGTTATATTATAATAGTTTCTGTGGTGTTATCAATTGATGTGTAATGTTGTGTTGCTCATTGTATGTGTTGGAAAACATTAATAATAAAAATGATTTTCTATCGGTTAAGGACCAGGAACAAAATCATTTTTATAATATGTGGGTCTAAACATAAAGATTTGCAAGCAAATATTTCTGCTTAAACTCAGCAACTATGAGTAATTTTAGTCATCAAGTTTTTAAATATGAAAAAATCGCTTTTTATGTTGGAAATTATTATTTGATATAGTTTAAAAGTTGTATTTTCAATAGCCGCAGGCAACAGGTTATATTATAATAGTTTTTGTGGTGTCATCAATAATTGATGTGTAATGTTTTAATGCTCATTGTATATGCTGTAAATCTTTAAAATAACTTACATGTTACATCCATGTAATTATTTATTTTATTTTAATAAAATGGCATTAAGTTTAATTTGACATTATTTTTAATTTGTGTGTTGCGTTTATCCCTTTGGCAGAAAACTGTTATTTCAAGTTAAAAGTTTAAGCACAATTTTCATAGAAATATTCCTTCTAAAACCCCAGTTGTAGGAAAATTAAGTCCGCCTTTAAGCATGTAAAATGATGCTTTAAAGCATCGTGGGGGCTTAAAGGGTTAAATAAGGTAGGCCCTGTGACTATGACTTCTTGCGGGTGACTGTCAGTAGACTATCTCACATTTCGTTAGGGTTAAAACTCACCACCCACTTTCTTCCCATTTAATTCTGTTAACTTATCCAAATCATTCCGGAGTACCTGACAGTCATCCTAAAAAGTCATGCCGCTATGCCGGCCGAAAAAGGGACAACGTAAGCCCTATTGCTCAATTGAATTAGATTGAAATGACAAATTATTGAAGAAAACATACAAAAGTTGTTGGTTTCGTTGGTGATATTTTTAATTATGTAAACTATGACGTCATAGTTTTTATCTCTATGTTTGATCATGTATTATTGTATGGCAACAGTAACCAGAAAGTTGTCATTGCTTCACCTGCTGTTGAGACTATTGCAAGGTCTTGCATTTAATACTCCTTATTTGAGTCATTTCACAATATCGTGACAAAGATTGAAACAACGTAAGTATATTGGTTTACTGCTAATGTTAGGGTGATATGAGATTTATTTTTTGAGGTTATCTGGCCGATTTACCCATGGTTCATGGCGCTAAAATAGGATATTTATACCGTTTTTAACTGTGTCGCTGTCAGTGTCAGTCAGCGTTGTAAAATTATGGCGTGATCTTTATTTACACATGTTTACGGCGTTGTCATCGCTACACGTCTTTATTTATACATGTTTATATGGCATTGGAAATTATTATAGACATGGTCATGGATGATTGATGGACGGTGATATGGCCTGGAGCTCATCCCACTAAAAATCTTAATATTGGGATTATCATAACTTTCTCTTATTTGCATTAGAAAAGTTCATCTTAACTTTTCCAATGTAAAATAAAAGAACGTAAAGATGATCTTAATTTTAAGATGTTTATACCCAAAGTCACATTAAAAGTGATCAACCAGGATCGCATGTTTTTCGCTGATTTCTCGGTCAATTGTCAACCGATTTTCATGAAATTTTGTAACAATCATATGTCAACAGAATCCTAATAGATCTATCCCTGATATTTCGTAAAATTATATATCGTATTTCAAAAGTTAGACCATTTGACATGCAATAAATTGAAATTACGACGTCCCTCTATAAACCCATTAAACTAATTCTAGAATTTTCTTTGATCTACATGTCAAATGGTCTAACTATTGAAAATATTAAATACAATTTTGCGAATTTTTTACCGCTGTTAGGATTTGAATAGAAAATGGCCTTTGCAAAATTTCAAGAAAATCGGTTCAGAATTAACGGAGAAATCGCCGAAAATCATGCGATCCTGGTTAATTTGACGGCGAGTATAATGTAATGCCGACGGGCTCTATTATAGCAGGCTAGGTCTAGATACTAGTCTAATCCTTATTTGGCAAAAATATACAACGAGCCTGTCTTATTTTAGGAAGTATGAACCGCTCAACTGCATGATTACCACATGTTACGTATTTATAACACGCTTGTTACATAACTAGTTGGTCAACATATTTCATAGACATCGTGTATGAAGAACACGCAAAACGTAACACGTTGACTAACATGTTACGAAAATGACTGTTACTTAACATCAACATGTTATGACTTATGTAGGGTATGGCCATTAATCACTATTATAAGGGTAAAGAGAGGACATGTATAGACTATAGTCTTGTTAAACATGTCACGTGTTTGGATTTGGTCTTCAGTTAAACACATATAAGTATATTTTAAGATTTAGTCTTCAGCTAAACACATATAAGTAGATTTTAACCACTTGAACTGTCTTTTGCATCGCATTAGCAAAACATAACTTCAAATGGGTAAATGGTAAACTTATAATTTATTACTTATAACTTATAACTTAAAGGGTTAATCTCTAGAGCACTGAGTGATGTCGTCTACAGATTGTTTGTGTTTTGTTTACATTTGTGTAACCTGTTTTAGAAGTAAAAATCTGTAATTTATGATAATTTAAAGTCGACTAACTTACCGTCAAATAAAGTAGTGAATCACGGAATCGGGGACACAACTTTATGTGACTGTAAATTAAATTAAATTGAAAGGTGTCTGCTGCATTTCACGATTGAATATTGTTGTAACTTTGACTTTCAGATGCCACGAGCTGTACGATCTATCCTACGCTGGGTAAGGAAATTGGGAAAGAATACTTCAAAGAAGGCAAATGATGATTTTGATGCGAAAGTCCGGACTACAATGTCAATTGATGAGAAGTAAGTCATCTGTTCTATAGTTCGCAGCTTTCAGCATTATTCATTTTTTTACGTAATTTAACTGGTTATATGATATTTTAGCTACCTTTATTCACAGATATTTCATTTTGATATTAAATAATTAACTCGTAAGCGTAAGATATATATCGATATCTTCACATCGACTGTACTGTAGCAATACTGGTAAAACATAATTAAAAATAACCGATTTTTTTTTAATTGTTGTGTTTCTGCCATAATAAATAATTAGTCAGTATCAACACCTTATGATAAGCTATGCAGAAATAAATTTTAAGCTATTGACAAATGACAAATGACAACGCTCAATCAAAAATGACACTACATTTATCTGAAATGTAGGTACGTGACGTTCTGCCAAAACCTTATTTTGATTTAGGTATGTAGGGTGATATAGTAGCAATAGTTTTCTGCAGGTGTACAATGACAAAGACTTGATGAGAATTACAACACATACTATACTTGCACTGTACAATCAATCTGAAGACCTGAATTATGCTTCAGGGATATAAAAACGACTTCTGGATCTATATTATTTCTAAAAGTTATTTTCTATATGATTTCACAGGCAGAATCCTGACATTGACTTGTGCTCAGTAAATCCATCCAAGGAAGGTATGTAATAAAAATATAAATCAATGTAGTAAGCTACCACAACAATATATTGTTTTTTTTCTACACTTTGATCAAGTGTAGAATGTAGAGGCAAAATCTAGAGTAGAGAATAATAATTTAATGTATTTTAATATTCGATCTGATAAATATACCAGTACTGTGATTTAAGACGACATCTTGGTTTTCAGTGAATGTAATGTTTATGAGCGGTCTATGTGACTCAGTCTAATAAAAAATATTATGTTATCAATTTCTTTGGTTTAATTGACAATTTGTCTTTTGTTTTTGTTTACAGTGACCGAGGACAGTTCCCCAGAAGTCCTTCCCATCAGTATTCTGGTCAGTGTGGATGATTGTGATGTCAAAGAGAGACAGAAAGAACCAGAGGTAAGATAAACTGACTGAACATTAACAATAATGTGTAGTAGCATTTCCCTTTAAGCGGAAAAAAACCCAAAATCAGTATTGCCGTAATGTTCCTGAAAACAATGTCGTTCAGGAGTCAAATACAAGACAACTAGTTCCATAATCAACGTGATATAGAATGGGTTATTGTTGTCGCGAAAAATGGAAGTGTGATATTATAATAGCAAAGAAACTTCGTTAAATCTTCTTTAAAGTTGGCCCAATTATGACCCATTGGTAGATTCATCAAAATGAAATTGTAAAAATCATGTTATTTTTATATGAATGTTTAATTTAACCTTTCAGGAACAAGCTGAGATGAAGACGGAGCCATTGAACCGATGGGAGGCCATGCAAGAAAGACAGATGCTTCGTTTACAACTCAGATCCGAATGGTTTACTTCTGGACAATAATATTAACATTAGTGTTCTGAAATCAACAGAAGGAGATCAACACAGACATTTGCTAGCTGAAAATAGTAAAATCACTGCTGATATGTCCATTTTAGCTCGTGACTTTGTTAGATTTATGACATTAATTCAGTGTCATAGCGTAGTTCAATAATGAGATGATATCTCAAAACACATTATTACTCAATGCAATGTGTCTGCCACTTCACGGATTCTAACTCTTCAGGATTACTCCAAGTCCTATCTCGTGGACTCTGTTTGCCTGGCATCGGTAATTAATGCCAGGCAACTGGTGGGGGAGTAATTCTGTTGACTCGGTTTCCCTGAAGTGGCAAACATTGTCATTTCAAAATTAATTGAGATGAAAAATCGCAATTGTGAAAACCAATAAATGGTATAATATTATTATTATTTGCAAGATAACAGTTTTGTCTCTTTTTTTTGAGTTGTGTGTCTTTGGATAATACTAGTATATTTAAAAAAATGCCGTCAACAAAACAATCGTAACTATTTCATATAACAGTAACACATGAATAAGAAATGACGATATTATCATGATTAATATTGTCTCCAGCGCTGCCCGTTTTCAGACCAAATAATGTCCAAGTGGATATTTTTTCGGTTGTGATAGATCGCGATAAAAGTTTTAGGCCTGATGGAACTTTCGACCAAGTATACGTATGTAATATAATATTTTTAATTTCATTAAATACCTCGATCACAAAGGTTCGTACGACCAAGTGATTTGTACGAATCTTCATCTTCTAAAATAATTTAGCGTTCGTACGGCGTCACATAGTTTCGCAAAATCTTCTTACGAAATTATCAAAATAATCATTTAATTTCTTATGAACCCCTGTATGTCGTCTCTTGACCATCGTGCCATCGGGGCGTTGGTACGAGCATCGTAGTAATCAGATAATTCGTACTGCGTTCATGCAAGCGCCAGAAGAGGCACGTAATAACATCCTGATTATCAAAATTACCAATCATAAACTACATAGGGCCTACTTAAGATCAACGTAGGGATAATGGTGCTATTATTGAGTTCAGTAGTTCTATCTTGTAAAAGCTTTGTCACAATGTCCCATACAAACGCCGTACCAACGATTTCGGGAGCATTTATTTTGGCCTTCGTAAAAAAAACATAATAACTATGTATACCGTTATCAAGCTCGTAGCCAGTTCTTGGACATGTCTAAGAACGCTACGAAAGTCGCAAGAATCTCCTCCATCGTAGAGTGGACGCACGCTCGCCTTATGAACACCATGTGAAGTACGTACGATATTCGCAGATGTTTTCCTCTGTCACGTGACCATAAGCATGTCGCAATAACTTATCAACCTGTTCCAACCGAGTTCTTAGAGCGTTTGTATGAACACCATACGAGCTGGGCCACACGATTCCACACTTATCAGTGAGGCTTGCCACGATAGCTCATTCGGTACTGGGTTCGAATCCCGACCGGTTCGTATATCAGTCCTTGGGATTGTGCATATACAGTGCTCTGAACTGTTAAAAAAAACAGTACCCGGTATGTAGGGCCGTCTATGTTACTGTACACAATAAAGAACCCTTGAAGTCATTATTTTTGAATAAACATATTTTTATTAAGCAATTGAAACAGATACAAAAAAGTAATACGAGGTTTCGTTCGCTGAGTGGTGACATGATGACTGGCTTGGTGCAGGCTGCTGTAGTTGGTGCGGGAGTGGAGGGGGCGCAGAGCTCCGTCGTGTGATTCAAGTCAGTGTAGATCCTTTGAAGTGGAAGTCATTCAATAGGAGTATAGGGCATAGTTCCGATTTGGGCTTATTTCTGTCGCGATATTGCCATTATTATGTAGAAAGCAACATAAATCAACAATCACTCATACCAGTGACTGGTATGGGCCAGGGCATACCTGAGCCTACATGAAGCCCGGCCGCGCCGCGTAGTATGGCTCAGGGAGCCACACTATTAAATATTACACCAGATGAGTCTTTTGTGTGGGTCATGACGCCAGTTGAAACCCTTTAAGCGCTACATTTGATGATCAAAATAATAGTTGTAAATCCGTCTCAAAAACAGATTCCCGGAAAACACAATACATCATGAAATGTTAGTTCGATACTGGGTCATGGTCGCATACGGTATATTCAGGCAAAATAATCAAGCAGTTAACGCTATTATTTTATATGGGCTAATGGGCTCTTCCACATTTAGCATTCATATGATTTGTCTGCTAATATCAATCGTACGTATTCCGTACGGTGTTCACACGTGATCTCATATCAGCCCTACTATGCACTATAGGGGCCTACAAGTCATGAGGGTGTTTCTTCCGGCGTTTGTAGCGCTCTTAGACATTTCAAATACCTTTCTACGAGCTTATATAACGGAATACGAATTGTTTCACCTCCAGGAACAGCCCGTAACATCGGCGTCATATTCGACAAGACATTGTGTCTGAATGATCATATCACCAAAGTCTGCCGGACTTGCCATTACTGGCTAAAGAACATCCGCCGCATAAGACGTTGCCTCAGCCTTACTGCAACACAACTCTTTGTCCAGGCGCTTGTACTGTTCAGATTGGACTATTGTAGTGCTCTGTATGTAGGTCTACCTCATCAAAAACTTGGACGACCACAACGTATATAGAATGCTGCTGCACGCCTCATCACCTGTACACCACGGCAGGAACACATATCACCTGTTTTGATGCAGCTGCATTGGTTGAAAGTACCACTTTTAAAATTCTAACACTAACATTCCTGGCAATTCACGGCAAAGCTCCCACCTACATATGCGAACTGGTCGAGCAGCACACCTTGCGACGTGAACTACGGTCGACGAGCAATGCAATTATGCTGAAGCAGCCACGTTCCAGAACGGCAGCCGGCGATCGTGCCTTTGTCACTGCTGCACCAAGGCTGTGGAACTGTTTGTCTGCCGATATCAGATGCATCACCACTATTTCGTCATTCAAGAAACATCTCAAAATATACTTGTTTAACGAAGGATATAAGCAGCTCCAATAATATTTTTCAACAGCAATGAACATGCGCTTATGAATCACTTGAGTTTAGGCGCAATATAAATTTTAGAAATATTGCGCAATATAAATTTAGTAATAGTAATAGTAATAGTAATATATGACACTAATTATTATAAAAAAGAACACGATAAAAACTTATTTTTACACCATTTTTAATCAGCATAATACATTACACGTAATGTCAGCAGATTATGTGAACATTTATTTGCCGTACAATTAGCGAATACGGCATTTTGTCTTTACAGATGGAGCTAATCTACAATAATTTGCAGACGTGATTTCGATTATGGAATACACGACTAACTTCAACAACTTGTCCTCTGGAGATTAGACACACAACATGTTTTTTTCTCAGGTGACGAATTGTGTGAAATTAAACCCATCAAGACTGTGGATGGAATCAAGAAGGGAAATGTGGGAGCATCAGACAAGATGAAAGTGCAAAACCTCGTATCATAAAAGAGATAAATCGTCACGATAATCGCGAGTAACAACAACCACATAAACTGGTCGTGACTATTTTCGTGCTTGTCGCTTAAATAGGTTTAACCCTTAAAGCGCTGACACTTTTTGTAAAAAACATGGAATCCAAATTTTTTTCCATTTGCAATCATCATAAATGTCTTAGTTAGCTCTTCCCGATTCATTTGAATACCTATGTTATGGGTTTACGACCATTAAAAATATTTTTATTTCTACAGTGCGTGGATTGATTTTAGTCCTCAGAATCTGACGTCTACAGACGTCAGATTCTGACGACTAAAGTCGATCCCCGCGCTGTAAGGGTTAAGACTGTATTTGACTTCATTTTTTATATAAATTATGGGTTATCATTTACAATGAAATGACATATTCAAACATAGAAAACGACTAGAATATTTGTACAAAAAACGTTCAAAATGACTAATACTAGAGTAAATTCAATCAAACAAAATGCTAATTAACACACAACTAAAGTTTAAAAAAGTTTAATAGTCAACAGTAAACGTTGCAAATTATGTCGTTACATAAAGTCACTTATTAAATTGTTTTATAATCAAAAGTAAGGCTAAGAAATTTATACAACTACCAAGTACACAGAAAGTTATTTTTGTAGCTTGTGATTGTAAACTGTAGTAGATCCTATATGCATTGATAACGTCAGCATGTATTGTAGTTATTTTCTTCTTCTTTGCGTAGCAAAGTATAACTTCCAATTGGAACCGGGGCAATGGAAGGTTGGTTACTCTGGCTGTAAGTGTGCGCTTGCAAGTTTTGGTACCCAATATTTTTGGTTGAAACAGTTTGTTTACTTATGGCTGGGGTGAGTATAGTCAGACAGCCAGGGAGGATATTGTGACGAAAAAATGTAGTGATGGCATATCTTTGTTACGAGCAAACTAACTTCAGAAACGTGTTCAGTAATTATCCAAGAACAATACCTGGGTGGCTGACATTGTTTTACTTGTCTCCTTTTGGTAGAAAAACGCAATTCAAGTGTGGCCGCTACATGTCCTAAGTATTATGCTAAAAATGGTATATCTTCACCAATAACTATGCAAATCGTTAATGCAATATATGGATTCGTATGTTTAGAAGGTCTGGGAATCTAAATTTCACTAAATAAGGCACATATGTAACGTTTTTTTTGCACTTTTAATTGTCAAAGACGATTTCGAACCAACAGTTATTTTGGTGATGTATATATTATATTAGTTAAGTACATTTTTAATGTCAATTCGAAATATTTACATGGATAATATCCACAATCGAATGTGTATACTCTATCTTATTATCATATCCTAACCTTTTGAGTTTCATATTTTAACAAGAAAAAACATTGCAATGTACATAATCATAAGTGATCTACATACTCAATACAAAATCATGTCTAGTTCATCACCACAGCTATACAATGTAAGATACATTTACTTTGATAAATACAAAACACTATGCTTAAACCTACGTTTACATGGTCTTTAACAGTTAATTGCCAGATATATTTGCAAACGCAAATTTCATTTGGTAGTGTTCAACTAACAAAACATACAATAAAACAAGTAAAACCAACCTAGTTCTCGTTTAAATAGTCTGTAATGTAAAAGAAAAGTTTTACATGGATAATATCTTTATAATTACATGTACATATCTGGATATCCCATTTTGATTACGGTCATCGCACCAATTACATGTATCTGCATTACATCGGCATTCAGAAATACAGATTTTCTGATATTTACTACATTTGGTGGCTGATTTGCATTTTGTTCTACGACCACACGCCACTAGTTCAAGACAAGTTGATGGCACATCATGCAGAGTAGACCAGACTTACTCCAGTAACATGATAAGTAACATGCCACCATAGGGACAGGGCAACACAACGTTCACAAAAAATCATGTTGACACTCACCGATTCACAATTTTGCTTGATAGTTTGCTCGATTGAAATTAAGTTTTTTGATGTCAATTTTTCCACCTCTTCTATTTGAGTTATACCCGCCACCTCAGATGCTTTTACGAGATGATATATGTTGTCATTTTACCAAGTCAAAGCTTGGTTTGTTTTGTAGGTGAGGTAAACATTTCAACACATGCAAAAAAACTAAGCAAATGGTGAAAAACAATTGTTTAGAACGATTAAGCATAATTTTTTTACTTTTTCTCAACTTTAGAACTAACAACTGTTTTTTTTCAGTACAACTATCCCACATTAATAAGTTGATGTGTAAGTATCGAGTTATTTAAATTGTATTTAGTATTTAATATTATATGGCGACGTATATTATTTCAACTGTGTGTTTCATATTGTGTAATCTGATATACACAAGATAAAAAATATCGTTGAACATTATAATTTATACATTAATTTAAAAAAAATCCCAACTTAAACTTGTTCTAGAGGCTTTATTGAATACTTCCATCAAGTACACCCTTTATTAGTTTTGATGTTTAAGAAATTATATCAAAGTATAAATAGTATGATGACAAACAGCACCTTTTTGGAGGCCCTATGTAGTCCTCAGACCTACTCTGCACAATGTCATATTTCATACTATTTTAGATGACTTTTAAAATACTAGAGTACTCAGCTCTCATTATTAAACCACTGGGAACGATTTTCCCAGTGGAAAAAGTAGGGGGCGGAGCTAATTCGTGACGTCCCAAGTTGGAGACATGCCTGGCTGGTTATAATACATGTACATGTATGTAGCTGATGTGTACTGTGTGATTTTATAAAACTGACCAAAGTCAACACGGAACACCGGTCCAACGCTGCCTGAATGCAGGTGCAGCACTAGAATTGATGGCCATCACTGCGTCCGCTCCTGGCCAGCGTCTTGCATTCACTCGCCTCTTGTTCACCCTGTCGATGCGGGCACATTGAAATGAATAGAAATCTAGTTCAGCTCACGTACAAATACAAGAAACATGAAACATATACGTACCGATGCAGTTTCAATGTTAATTCAGATTCAATAATGGGCGGTTTTTGCGTGTGAAGTCATGAGTTGTGAGATCCGCCCAGCCCAGAAAATGTGCACATTTCCAGTTTTTATTTTTGAAAATAACTGATAATTAGTGGACTAAAATAATCTGCTATGTTGTGATATATATACTTCACTTATATTGATGAGCTGAAATCACTTCACAGGGCCTTTAAATAGATCGCTGCGGTAAGAGCCTTTGACCTTTGCTGACCCTTTGTAATTAGGCAATTGATATATGGTGATCTCTTCGGGTATTGCACATTATAAACTGTACGTGTTGATACCAAAATAATTAAATTTTATTGAGTGTTGACAAATATATTGTCAATGATGTCATCACGCTCTATGATTGAGACTATGTAATTTTACATTACCCCAGAAGGGAATAGACGGATTAAAAACATCATTTTATCCCTCAATTTATTTATACATGCTACGTGAGAATGTTCTGAAACGTCTATTTCCATTACATCCGGCTAAACTAGGTTAGCTTTGGTTTTTATAAAATTATGTCAATGCAAAAATGAAAAACACATGTTTATAAATACATGTAATTATATTTTCCGAATGAGGTTTTGGGCTTTGTTGACTTAAGAAATTGATACACATTTTTCTCTCTTCTGATATTTCCCATTATAAACTGGACGTTTTAATCAATAACCAATAAAATGTTATTGTATCTTGGCAAATGTATTGCCAATGCTTTCATTACACTCTACTATTCAGACTATGCAATTTTATATCTAGCAGAAGGAACAAAACAGGTTTAAACATTATTTGTGAATCGCTTTAACTGTACAGGCTATATGCGATTGAAATTTTTTCATCATATCAATTTAAACCTCTTTAAAGCTTTGATTCTGGTGTAATTATGTTAATTATAAAATATCATGATGAAACAATCCACCTGTTTAAATCTCTGTGGCATGTGGTTTTAACCTTGACTGACCTTTATATTTAAATATTCGTTTCCTTTAAATTGTCTTCATTAGAAAAAAATACATTGTGATAGCAAAGAGTTCAATTTGATTCGGAATAGTCCATTTTATGGATAAATATTTATGTTACAGTTCGTTGGAGACTTTCCATTTAATATAACTCCGAATGTAAGAAATTATTTTCAAAATATGAATTATACATTAATACAACTTAAGCCCAGACCTGCTTTTTTCTATAGGCCATATTTTGTCATATATTCACAACAAATAATGTCAAATTTAAGACAATGCAATGACAGGAAAAAATAAAAAATAACACGCTGTATGATATTTTGACCTTTATTGACCTTTATAACTCCGTAATTGTTGCTGTTTTTCTCCGTTTTTATATACAGCTCTTTAAACGATTAACGTTTTGGCAGCAAAATATTTACATTTGAATGCATGCTGACAAATGTATTACCAAGTGTGTAACTCATATTCCATGTTTTAGATTATGACATGTTATGACTCCCAGATTTAAAAAGCCCTACAAAAAATATTGATAGCAGCATTTGACGTTTTATCTGAGGTTATTCTAGATACTATCATTTTATCAAGTCAAAATAGAAATTATGGCTATATGCTATAGTCATAATGCATTTTAGAGCGAAGGTAGGCTAAGTTTTCATTTTATCAAAGTTGTCGCTTGCTATTTCGCTGCTTGTTACTAGAAAGTGCTAATGCTAGTTATAGCGTGGATTAGCGCGGTTTTTCTTTAAAGGAGTGATTAGTAAAGAAATAGTTCCACACCTACGGGAACCAATATGTGCTTGTATTAAAAAAAATTGTTGATATCGATATTTTATACTTGGTTGTTTGTTTGTCTGTAATTTGCTAATATAACTTTAAGGAAGTTGTAAACCAAAATCACCTAGGTTTTCAAGGGGCGCATTAATGGGTTGTGACGCTTAACCTCGTGGGTGAACTTCTTTCATTCAGTTTGGTCTGATGATCGTCCAATTCCCGAGGTGGGTTCGATCACAGATGGAAAATATTAATATCCCACCACCATCCCCTTTCACCGCTTTTGAATATGAATGTTATGTATATTAAGCGTTTCCCCCCCCCCCCCCCCACCGCTTTTTGTACTGGTAGTAGAACTGTAAATAAAAAAATACTTTGAAGACATCTGTATACCACAAGTTGTAAAATGATATGACATATGCTACTATAAAGGGTACAATCACTGTCTCGATTACAGATTTATTAAGTAACCTTGAACCGGAAGGGTTAATGTAAAATTGGCGATGTAAGAACATGTTTAACTGAATTCATTATCTTTACCGCACCTAATATTTTTTCTATCGGTTATGGACCGGGAACAAAATCATTTTTAGAATATGTGGGTCTAAACATCAAGATTTGCAAGCAAATATTTCTGCTTAAATTCAGCAAATATGAGTAATTTTTAGCCACTTGAAGTTGTGGGTCTCGGTAGCGGGACACAGCTTTTCAATAGCCGCAAGCAACAGGTTATATTAAATTAGTTTATGTGGTGTCATCAATAATTGATGTGTAATTATTGTTGCTCATTGTATGTGTTGGTGAACATTAATAATAAAAATGATTTTTGTATCGGTTAAGGACCGGGAACAAAATCATTTTTATAATATGTGGGTTTAAACATAAAGATTTGCAAGCAAATATTTCTGCTTAAATTCAGCAAATATGAGTAATTTTAGTCATCAAATTTATAAATATGAAAAAAGTGCTTATTATGTTGGAAATTATTATCTCATATAGTCTAAAAGTTGTATTTTCAATAGCCGCAGGCAACAGGTTATATTATAATAGTTTTTGTGGTGTCATCAATAATTGATGTGTAATGTTTCGATGCTCATTGTATATGCTGTAAATCTTTAAAATAACTTACATGTTACATCCATGTAAGTTATTTATTGTATTTGTATAAAATGACATTAATTTTAATTTGTCCTTATTTTTAATTTGTGTGTTGAGTTTATCCCTCTGGCAGAAAATAGTTTATTTTAAGTTAAAAGTTTAAACACAATTTTGACAGCCCAGATTGACCGCTCTAACTGGGTTTATGTTACTGCAAAACATATGACATTAAGGTATAGATAGTATGATGCCAAATCATGTGATAATATCAATATTTCATAAGATTCTGACCTTCAATAACCTTCATGACATATTAATTATTATAATGTTTTTCTGTATAAATATAAACCATTAAAAACCTCACGCTTTGGTGTCGAACTTTTAAAAATTGATAGAATATTCACAAAGATATTGCCAATTATGTATTCATGCTCCAATTCTTTTTAGGCAGTGCAATACAATGTACCCCCCACCTATAAGTGTCCTATAAATATTTTTTGATACCACAATTACATTGTACACACTATCTGGGGTTGTTCTATCATCCTATCTAGTTAAACTTGGTAATTTTGGTGTTGAACGAAATCAAATTTTCAAATTTGTGCTCCTGGACTACTAAAACCACACTGAAATAAGTTAGTTTAAACGTGCCTAAGTATGCATATTCTTAACTATTCTAGATTAATTTCTTAGAAACCTGCATATGACGTCTTTCTTGTCTATTAATAGGCTGACAACATGAAGAATCAGTAATAATATGCACAAAATACACATGTTTTGAAACAAAAAAACACGCGAATAATTTTAGTGAAAAACAGTGTTTTTGGGCGCTATTTTGAATTGTTGTTTTCTGCTATTTTAACGAATAAAAAACGATGTCAGCCACCCTTGTGATAATAAGTAGTATCTATACGATGCTGCCAGCAAGTTAGTTTGTTCGTAACAAAGAGATGCCATGGGTTGAAACGACATAATAGCCTGTATCGGTTGGCTGACCGTAGGTGCATAAACGGTCGATGGGCAGAGCTACTAAGAAAAATAAACAAAGGGAAATGATGGAGAAGTTTGTCAACATATAGTGCAGTTAAAAACAGTTTAAATTAAAAAGATTGTGAGGGGAAACTGCAGATTATGTTCAATAACTGCAGTTTTGAATGCATTTTGAGATGGGGATAAAACTATTGTGTCTGGCAAGGCACTTTGAGAGTGTGGATCGCACACGCTAGAGCCTAGCACAGTAGGCCTACTCTAGACGGGGACGAATAAGTGTTTTATATACTTCGTGTTGATGCAAAGATGGTATGTTACCTTGTCTTGATGTTTCTCTTCAAAAAAGGCCAGCATCTGGTTTGCCTTGCCCGGTATCTGATTAATGTGCTTGTTCCAGCTCAGATCAGAAGTTATCGTTACACCGAGATATTTTGTGTTTCTTTATTTTTTTCTCCGTTTAAAATTTGATCGTGCATGCTGTAATTAACCCTTTCAAGCCTGTCTTTTCCATGTCATCTTCATCCACTACAAGCCGCGAATTGCTGTCGCAATGCTCGACTTGTAGTGGATGAAGATGACTTGATATTGTCTAGGTGAAAAATTAAAGAAAATTACCATGTATTGGTGAACCAGTTTCATAGAAATATTCCTTCCAAAACCCCAGTTGTAGGAAAATTAAGTCCGCCTTTAGGCATGTAAAATGATGCTTTAAAGCATCGTGAGGACTTAAAGGGTTAAATAAGGTAGGCCCTATGACTATGACCTCTTGCGGGTGACTGTCAGTAGACTACCTCATATTTCGTTAGGGTTAAAGCTCACCAGCCACTTTCTTCCCATTTAATTCTATTAGCTTATTCAAATCATTCCGGAGTACCTGACAGTCATCCTAAAAAGTCATGCCGCTATGCCGGCCGAAAAGGGGACAACGTAAGCCCTATTGCTCCATTGAATTAGATTGAAATGACAAATTATTGAAGAAAACATACAAAAGTTGTTGGTTTCGTTGGTGATATTTTTAATTATGTAAACTATGACGTCATAGTTTTTATCTCTATGTTTGATCATGTATTATTGTATGGCAACAGTAACCAGAAAGTTGTCATTGCTTCACCTGCTGTTGAGACTATTGCAAGGTCTTGCATTTAATACTCCTTATTTGAGTCATTTCACAATATCGTGACAAAGATTGAAACAACGTAAGTATATTGGTTTACTGCTAATGTTAGGGTGATATGAGATTTATTTTTTGAGGTCATCTGGCCGATTTACCCATGGTTCATGGCGCTAAAATAGGATATTTATACCGTTTTTAACAGTGTCGCTGTCAGTGTCAGTCAGCGTTGTAAAATTATGGCGTGATCTTTATTTACACATGTTTACGGCGTTGTCATCGCTACACGTCTTTATTTATACATGTTTATATGGCATCGGAAATTATTATAGACATGGTCATGGATGATTGATGGACGGTGATATGGCCTGGAGCTCATCCCACTAAAAATCTTAATATTGGGATTATCATAACTTTCTCTTATTTGCATTAGAAAAGTTCATCTTAACTTTTCCAATGCAAAATAAAAGAACGTAAAGATGATCTTAATTTTAAGATGTTTATACCCAAAGTCACATTAAAAGTGATCAACCAGGATCGCATGTTTTTCGCTGATTTCTCGGTCAATTGTCAACCGATTTTCATGAAATTTTGTAACAATCATATGTCAACAGAATCCTAATAGATCTATCCCTGATATTTCGTAAAATTATATATCGTATTTCAAAAGTTAGACCATTTGACATGCAATAAATTGAAATTACGACGTCCCTCTATAAACCCATTAAACTAATTCTAGAATTTTCTTAGATCTACATGTCAAATGGTCTAACTATTGAAAATATTAAATACAATTTTGCGAGTTTTTTACCGCTGTTAGGATTTGAATAGAAAATGGCCTTTGCAAAATTTCAAGAAAATCGGTTCAGAATTAACGGAGAAATCGCCGAAAATCATGCGATCCTGGTTAATTTGACGGCGAGTATAATGTAATGCCGACGGGCTCTATTATAGCAGGCTAGGTCTAGATACTAGTCTAATCCTTATTTGGCAAAAATATACAACGAGCCTGTCTTATTTTAGGAAGTATGAACCGCTCAACTGCATGATTACCACATGTTACGTATTTATAACACGCTTGTTACATAACTAGTTGGTCAACATATTTCATAGACATCGTGTATGAAGAACACGCAAAACGTAACACGTTGACTAACATGTCACGAAAATGACTGTTACTTAACATCAACATGCTATGACTTATGTAGGGTATGGCCATTAATCACTATTATAAGGGTAAAGAGAGGACATGTATAGACTATAGTCTTGTTAAACATGTCACGTGTTTGGATTTGGTCTTCAGTTAAACACATATAAGTATATTTTAAGATTTGGTCTTCAGCTAAACACATATAAGTAGATTTTAACCACTTGAACTGTCTTTTGCATCGCATTAGCAAAACATAACTTCAAATGGGTAAATGGTAAACTTATAATTTATAACTTATAACTTATAACTTAAAGGGTTAATCTCTAGAGCACTGAGTGATGTCGTCTACAGATTGTTTGTGTTTTGTTTACATTTGTGTAACCTGTTTTAGAAGTAAAAATCTGTAATTTATGATAATTTAAAGTCGACTAACTTACCGTCAAATAAAGTAGTGAATCACGGATTCGGGGACACAACTTTATGTGACTGTAAATTAAATTAAATTGAAAGGTGTCTGCTGCATTGCACGATTGAATATTGTTGTAACTTTGACTTTCAGATGCCACGAGCTGTACGATCTATCCTACGCTGGGTAAGGAAATTGGGAAAGAATACTTCAAAGAAGGCAAATGATGATATTGATGCGAAAGTCCGGACTACAATGTCAATTGATGAGAAGTAAGTCAGTCATCTGTTCTATAGTTCGCAGCTTTCAGCATTATTCATTTTTTTACGTAATTTAACTGGTTATATGATATTTTAGCTACCTTTATTCACAGATATTTCATTTTGATATTAAATAATTAACTCGTAAGCGTAAGATATATATCGATATCTTCACATCGACTGTACTGTAGCAATACTGGTAAAACATAATTAAAAATAACCGATTTTTTTTTAATTGTTGTGTTTCTGCCATAATAAATAATTAGTCAGTATCAACACCTTATGATAAGCTATGCAGAAATAAATTTAAAGCTATTGACAAATGACAAATGACAACGCTCAATCAAAAATGACACTACATTTATCTGAAATGTAGGTACGTGACGTTCTGCCAAAACCTTATTTTGATTTAGGTATGTAGGGTGATATAGTAGCAATAGTTTTCTGCAGGTGTACAATGACAAAGACTTGATGAGAATTACAACTCATACTTTACTTGCACTGTACAATCAATCTGAAGACCTGAATTATGCTTCAGGGATATAAAAACGACTTCTGGATCTATATTATTTCTAAAAGTTATTTTCTATATGATTTCACAGGCAGAATCCTGACATTGACTTGTGCTCAGTAAATCCATCCAAGGAAGGTATGTAATAAAAATATAAATCAATGTAGTAAGCTACCACAACAATATATTGTTTTTTTTTTACACTTTGATCAAGTGTAGAATGTAGAGGCAAAATCTAGAGTAGAGAATAATAATTTATTGTATTTTAATATTCGATCTGATAAATATACCAGTACTGTGATTTAAGACGACATCTTGGTTTCCAGTGAATGTAATGTTTATGAGCGGTCTATGTGACTCAGTCTAATAAAAAATATTATGTTATCAATTTCTTTGGTTTAATTGACAATTTGTCTTTTGTTTTTGTTTACAGTGACCGAGGACAGTTCCCCAGAAATCCTTCCCATCAGTATTCTGGTCAGTGTGGATGATTGTGATGTCAAAGAGAGACAGAAAGAACCAGAGGTAAGATAAACTGACTGAACATTAACAATAATGTGTAGTAGCATTTCCCTTTAAACGGAAAAAACCCCAAAATCAGTATTGCCGTAAGGTTCCTGAAAACAATGTCGTTCAGGAGTCAAATACAAGACAACTAGTTCCATAATCAACGTGATATAGAATGGGTTATTGTTGTCGCGAAAAATGGAAGTGTGATATTATAATAGCAAAGAAACTTCGTTAAATCTTCTTTAAAGTTGGCCCAATTATGACCCATTGGTAGATTCATCAAAATGAAATTGTAAAAATCATGTTATTTTTATAGGAATGTTTAATTTAACCTTTCAGGAACAAGCTGAGATGAAGACGGAGCCATTGAACCGATGGGAGGCCATGCAAGAAAGACAGATGCTTCGTTTACAACTCAGATCCGAATGGTTTACTTCTGGACAATAATATTAACATTAGTGTTCTGAAATCAACAGAAGGAGATCAACACAGACATTTGCTAGCTGAAAATAGTAAAATCACTGCTGATATGTCCATTTTAGCTCGTGACTTTGTTAGATTTATGACATTAATTCAGTGTCATAGCGTAGTTCAATAATGAGATGATATCTCAAAACACATTATTACTCAATGCAATGTGTCTGCCACTTCACGGATTCTAACTCTTCAGGATTACTCCAAGTCCTATCTCGTGGACTCTGTTTGCCTGGCATCGGTAATTAATGCCAGGCAACTGGTGGGGGAGTAATTCTGTTGACTCGGTTTCCCTGAAGTGGCAAACATTGTCATTTCAAAATTAATTGAGATGAAAAATCGCAATTGTGAAAACCAATAAATGGTATAATATTATTATTATTTGCAAGATAACAGTTTTGTCTCTTTTTTTTGAGTTGTGTGTCTTTGGATAATACTAGTATATTTAAAAAAATGCCGTCAACAAAACAATCGTAACTATTTCATATAACAGTAACACCTGAATAAGAAATGACGATATTATCATGATTAATATTGTCTCCAGCGCTGCCCGTTTTCAGACCAAATAATGTCCAAGTGGATATTTTTTCGGTTGTGATAGATCGCGATAAAAGTATTAGGCCTGATGGAACTTTCGACCAAGTATACGTATGTAATATAATATTTTAAATTTCAAGAAATACCTCGGTCACAAAGGTTCGTACGACCAAGTGATTTGTACGAATCTTCATCTTCTAAAATAATTTAGCGTTCATACGGCGTCACATAGTTTCGCAAAATCTTCTTACGAAATTATCAAAATAATCATTTAATTTCTTATGAACCCCTGTATGTCGTCTCTTGGCCATCGGGGCGTTGGTACGAGCATCGTAGTAATCAGATAATTCGTACCGCGTTCATGCAAGCGCCAGAAGAGGTACGGAATAACATCTTGATTATCAAAATTATCAATCATAAACTACATAATTATGGCCTACTTAACATCAACGTAGGGATAATGGTGCTATTATTGAGTTCAGTAGTTCTGTAAAAGCTTTGTCACAATGTCCCGTACAAACGCCGTACCAACGACTTCGGGAGCATTTATTGTGGCCTTCGTAAGAAAAACATAATAGCTATGTATGCCGTTCTCAAGCTCGTAGCCAGTTCTTGGACATGTCTAAGAACGCTACGAAAGTCGCAAGGATCTCCTCCATCGTAGAGTGGACGCACGCTCGCCTTATGAACACCATGTGAAGTACGTACGATATTCGCAGATGTTTTCCTCTGTCACGTGACCATAAACATGCCGCAATAACTTATCAACCTGTTCCAACCTAGTTCTTAGAGCGTTTGTATGAACACCATACGAGCTGGGCCACACGATTCCACACTTATCAGTGAGGCTTGCCACGATAGCTCATTCGGTACTGGGTTCGAATCCCGACCGGTTCGTATATCAGGCATTGGGGTTGTGCATATACTGTGCTCTGAACTGTTAAAAACCAGTACCCGGTATGTAGGGCCGTCTATGTTACTGTACACAATAAAGAACCCTTGAAGTCCTTATTTTTTGAATAAACATATTTTTATTAAGCAATTGAAACAGATACAAAAAAGTAATACGAGGTTTCGTTCGCTGAGTGGTGACATGATGACTGGTTTGGTGCAGGCTGCTGTAGTTGGTGCGGGAGTGGAGGGGGCGCAGAGCTCCGTCGTGTGATTCAAGTCAGTGTAGATCCTTTGAAGTGGAAGTCATTCAATATGAGTATAGGGCATAGTTCCGATTTGGGCTTATTTCTGTCGCGATATTGCCATTATTATGTAGAAAGCAACATAAATCAACAATCACTCATACCAGTGACTGGTATGGGCCAGGGCATACCTTAGCCTACATGAAGCCCGGCCGCGCCGCGTAGTGTGGCTCAGGGAGCCGCCCAATATTAAATATTACACCAGATGAGTCTTTTGTGTGGGTCATGTGGCCAGTTGAAACCCTTTAAGCGCTACATTTGATGATCAAAATAATAGTTGTACATCCGTCTCAAAAACAGATTCCCGGAAAACACAATACATCATGAAATGTTAGTTTGATACTGGGTCAAGGTCGCATACGGTATATTCAGACAAAATAATCAAGGAGTTAACGCTATTATTTGATATGGGCTAATGGGCTCTTCCACATTCAGCATTCATATGATTTGTCTGCTAATATCGATCGTACGTGTTCCGTATGGTGTTCACACGTGATCTCACATCAGCCCTACTATGCATTATAGGGGCCTACAAGTCATGAGGGAGTCTCTTCCGGCGTTTGTAGCGTTCTTAAACATTTCAAATACCTTTCTACGAGCTTATATAACGGAATACGAATATTTTTTCCTATATGTGCCTTGCGAATCCCACAACAAATGTGCCTATTTTTCGAAGATCGTTTGTAGGCCTACGGCGTTTGTGTAAAATCGTTTGTACGGCGTTTGTGTAAAATCGTTTGTACGGCGTTTGTGTAAAATCGTTTGTACCGCGTTTGTGCAAAATCGTTTGTACGGCGTTTGTGTAAAATCGTTTGTACCGCGTTTGTGCAAAATCGGTTGTATGGCATTTGTACGGGTCATTGTGACCGAGGTAGGCCTATAAGGCAGGTCATCTTTTTCATGTCATTCGCAACCTTTCAACAGCGTTCAGAGACTACAATGGGAAATAGTATAGAATAATAAGTATGTTAAAAAATAATTATGATAAGTATTTTAATAAAAGGGGCTGTCCCGAATACTACAAACTTAAAAATGTTTCAAAGTTCAAATTTGCGTTATTCAGGCTTATATATCATCGTAAATCTATGTTGTCTTTCTTCACCTTCCAATTAAAAGAGATATGTACTCGATAAGTGTGTATTTCGGAATGTTCATACAATTTCGGACAACCATGACACTAATTCGATTGGGATTTAGCATAAAACTTGCCCGCTGAGGGTCTAGATGAAGTGTCTTTTTGTCACTATGTACAACAGCCACACACATCCCATGAATATTGCCTGTGTATTTTGGCGATATTCACGCAAAGATTTAAAAACATGTCAATCGGTCCAGTTAGGTTTGTTGGGGATCTCAGTTTTGAAAATATGTAGCCCGTTATCAGTATAGCTGGTTATAGGAAAGTCGTCTTTTGGCGATGACATTGTAAATAAACTCACAACGTCTTGGACGATGTGATACATCTGAGACCTTACATATATACTTCTCATAATACGAGTTAAGAACTTTTTGTCATAGATAACGGCTAGTAAATTATAAAATCTTTAAAAAGAAATAATAAAATTAGTGAGTCATGTCCTTTTCCTGTCAAATATGACGTCAAGTATGACAAGTCCATTATGGAAGGGGTCGATCTAAAAGTCAAAAATGTAATGACCAACATTTTGTCATAATCCGTTTTTTTCCGAAACCTAATTACGTTGCCAACGGATGTTTTTGTAATCTATCGGAATGTGCCTTCACTCATTCAAACACTCAAAAAAATACAACACAGCTAAAACAAAAACATGCCATTTGCCTGGGAATGGGCCTTTAATATCATCGATCAGCAAACTGCATTAGCCAGGATCCAGGCTTGCATCGAAGAAATACGTATATGGATGATCCTGCACAAACTTATGATGAATGATAGCAAGACTGAATTTGTCATCGTTGTGTCCTCTGGTAGTGTGGATAAAGTGTCTATTGACACCATTACTATCGGTGATTCAAGTGTTTCACCTTCAGGATCAGCCCGTAACATCGGCGTCATATTCGACAAGACATTGTGTCTGAATGATCATATCACCAAAGTCTGCCGGACTTGCCATGAACATCCGCCGCATAAGATGTTGTCTCAGCCTTACTGCAACACAACTCCTTGTTCAGGCGCTTGTACAGTCCAGATTGGACTATTGCAAAAAAATGAAATGAATCGGGCTTTAGGCCACCTTTGTGCACATATAGGCTAAATTGGGCCAGGAGAACCTCCTGAGGATGGTGAGATGATTGAGATGACACTGTCTCCAGACACAGGATTCGACATTCGAGCCCTGGCGGTCTGAGGCCGAGCACGCTACCTCTCGGTCACGGAGGCTCCCCACAATACTAACTTTCACACGTGGATGGGGAAGAAACCATTTTGTTTCTTTCAAACCGCCGAGACCGTGAACCGAACCCCGGACTCTGGCGTGAAAGGCAGCGGTGCTAACCACTACCCTAGGGCCCCCGCCCTGGACTATTGTAATGCTCTGGATGAAAGTCTACCTCAGCAACAACTTGGACGACCACAACGTATACAGAATGCTTGTACTGTCCAGATTGGACTATTGTAATGCTCTGTATGAAAGTCTACCTCAGCAACAACTTGGACGACCACAACGTATACAGAATGCTGCTGCACGCCTCATCACCTGTGCACCACGGCAGGAACACATATCACCTGTTTTGATGCAGCTGCATTGGTTAAAAGTACCACAGCGGAATACTTTTAAAATTCTAACACTAACATTCCTGGCAATTCACGGCAAAGCTCCCACCTACATATGCGAACTGATCGAGCAGCACACCTTGCGACGTGAACTACGGTCGACGAGCAATGCAATCATGCTGAAGCAGCCACGTTCCAGAACGGCAGCCGGCGATCGTGCCTTTGTCACTGCTGCACCAAGGCTGTGGAACTGTTTGTCTGCCGATATCAGATGCATCACCAGCATTTCGTCATTCAAGAAACATCTCAAAACATACTTGTTTAACGAAGGACATAAGCAGCTCCAATAGTATTTTTCAACAGCAATGAACATGCGCTTATGAATCACTTGAGTTTAGGCGCAATATAAATTTTAGTAATATTGCGCAATATAAATTTAAGTAATAGTATGCCTAATAGTAATAGTAATATATGACACTAATTATTATAAAAAAGAACACGATAAAAAGTTATTTCTACACTATTTTTAATCAGCATAACACATTACACGTAATGTCAGCAGATTATGTGAACATTTATTTGCCGTACAAATAGCGAATACGGCATTTTGTCTTTACAGATGGAGCTAATATACATTAATTTGCAGACGTGATTTCGATTATGTAAAAAACGACTAACTTCACCACGTTGTCCTCTGGAGATTAGACTCAGAACATGTTTTTTTTTCAGGTGACGAATTGTGTGAAACTAAACCCATCAAGACTGCGGATGGAATCGAGAAGGAAACTTGTGGGAGCATCAGACAAGATGAAAGTGCAAAACTATGTTTGTCAATTTAGAAAAGTTACTAACATTTGCACAAGAAAATGTGCATTTTTCCAGTTTTTATTTTTTGAAATAACTGATAACTAGTGGACTAAAATAATCTGCTAGGTTAGAAGATAGTTCATTGTGATATATATACTTCACTTATAGTGATGAACTGAAATCACTTTACAGGGCCTTTAAATAGATCGCTGCGGTAAGAGCCTTTGACCTTTGCTGACCCTTTGTAATTAGGCAATTGATATATGTTGATCTGTTCTTTAAGGTCCATACTATCATCCTATCTAGTCAACTTGGTTATTCTGGTGTTGAACGAAATCAAATGAATTCAAACGCTGTAATTAACCCCCCTTTCAAGCTTGTCTTTTCCATGTCATCTTCATCTTCATCCACTACAAGCCGCGAATTGCTGTCGCAATTCTCGACTTGTAGTGGATGAAGCATTATAGGTGAAAATGAAAGAAAATTACCATGTATTGGTAAACCAGTTTCACGAAATATTCCTCCCAAAACCCCTAGTTGTAGGGAAATTAAGTCTGCCTTCAGGGATGTAAAATGATGCTTTAAAGCATCCTGGGGGCTTGAATGCGTAAATGAGATTTATGACTATGTTCCTTTTTGCTGGTGACTGTCAGTAGCCTACCTCACATTTCGTCATTTGCTAGGGTTAAAACTCACCAGCCACTTTCTTCCCATTTAATTCTTTTAACTTATTCAAATCATTCCGGAGTACCTGACAGTCATCCTAAAAAGTCATGCCGCTATGCCGGCCGAAAAGGGGACAACCTATAACCCCATCGCTCCATTGAATTGGATTGAAATGACAAATTATTGAAGAAAACATACAAAAGTTGTTGGTTTCGTTGGTGATATTTTTAATTATGAAAGCTATGACGTCATAGTTTTTATCTCTATGTTTGATCATGTATTATTGTATGGCAACAGTAACCAGAAAGTTGTCATTGCTTCACCTGCTGTTGAGACTATTGCAAGGTCTTGCATTTAATACTCCTTATTTGAGTCATTTCACAATAGCGTGACAAAGATTGAAGCAAAGTAAGTATATTGGTTTACTGCTAATGTTAGGGTGATGTAAGATTTATTCTTTGAAGTCATCTGGCCGATTTATCCATGGCGCTAAAATGGGATATTTATACTGTTTTTAACAGTGTCACTGTCAGTGTTGTAAAATTATGGCGTGATCTTTATTCACACATGTTTACGGCGTCGTCATCGCTACACGTCTTTAGTTATCCATGTTTATATGGTATCGCCATCGTCACAGAAATTTTAGACATGCCACATGGGATGATGGATGATGGACGGTGACATGGAGCCCATCTTACTAAAGATCTTAATATTGGGATTATCTTAACTTTCTCTTAGTTGCTTTAGAAAAGTTGTGTTCATCTTAACTTTTCTAATGTAAACTAAGAGAACGTAAAGATGATCTTAATTTTAAAGGGACTGGCCCAGGCTAAAATCATCAAAAAATCGGTGGTTTTATTTTGGCTTCTTAATATGACCATATGATGTAAACATGTCCATAGACTAGAACTGCAAAAGTTTTTTTAATTTTTCTGCTGCGCATTCACCAGTTAGGCTAGATCTAGAGACGAAATAAAAACTATGACGTCATAGCTTTCATAATAATCATAGCTTTTGATTACAACTGATGAATTTATTCAAAATTTTGAAAGCAAGACACAAACAGATGTTGTTGTCTTGGATTTTAGTAAGGCCTTTGATGTTGTCCCCCACCAACGCCTCTTGCACAAACTTGACCACTATGGAATTCGGGGAACAACTCTTAATTGGATTCAAAATTTTCTGACCAATAGAACCCAAAAAGTAGTAGTTGATGGCAGCTCTTCAGAATCAGCTCGCGTGAGGTCCGGTGTGCCCCAGGGTACTGTTCTCGGACCCCTACTCTTTTTGACTTATATTAATGACCTCCCTTCCACGGTCTCCTCGCAGGTTCGTCTCTTTGCAGATGACTGCCTCCTGTATCGCCCGATAAAATGTCGAGCAGATCAGGAGCAGCTGCAGAGAGACCTATCTGCGTTACAGGACTGGGCAGATCGATGGGGGATGTGTTTCAACCCCTCGAAATGCTCGGTCCTGAGGGTGTCCAGGCCGAAATCAAAAAACCTGGAATTTGAGTACACCCTTAAAGGTGAAACACTAGCGAACGTTTCATCAACACCATATCTTGGTGTTTGCCTTAGTGAGACCCTGGAATGGGAGGCCCACATTAACAAAATTACAAGTAAAGCAAATTCCACTCTGGGCTTCCTTCGGAGGAACCTGAAGGCATGTCCCCCTAAACTAAGGGAGACTGCCTATTTCTACCTGGTCAGATCATCTTTAGAATACTCTTCAGCAGTTTGGGACCCCTTTAGACAAAAAGATATTGATAAATTAGAAAAAATTCAAAGATCAGCAGCAAGATTTGACACCCAAAATTATAGACAAACAGCCAGTGTGACATCTCTCATTCAGAACCTGGGCTGGACTGATTTGAAAACAAGACGTAAAAATTCTAGACTTGTAAGCATGTTCAAAATTTTAAATGAGCTAGTCGAAATTCCTATCAATGACCGTTTAATCCCAGCGGACAGAAGAACACGTGGTGGGCACAATCAGGCCTATAAACATCTTAGAGCTAACACCACACTGGGACAAAATTCTTTTTGGCATCGAACTATCCCTGATTGGAATTCTCTTCCGGCAGCTGCCATAGAATCAAAAACTGTGGCAGCGTTCAAGAGTCAACTGGTTGACTAAATCCACCAGCCCTTTCCCCCCTCCAGCCTGATACTCCAAATAGGAGGTGCTGCTGGATATAATTTCAAAGTTTCAAAGAAATTCCTGATTTCTAATCATGGGCAACCATGTCAAAAATAAGAAATACGGGAATTTCGTCTCTATATCTGGCTCAACTGGTGAATACGCGGCAGAAATTTTTTAAAACTTTTGCAGTTCTAGTCTATGGACATGTTTACATCATATGGTCATATTAAAAAGCCAAAATAAAATCACCGATTTTTTAATGATTTAAGCCTGGGCCAGTCCCTTTAAGATGTTTAGCGTAATGCCGGCGGGCCCTGGCCTATATAGGTCATACGCCCAATATCGCGAACAACGTTTTTTGCCATTTAACAAATATTTGGTGACTATATATTTTTTTTCAGCTCCATTCAACTTGCCAAGTTATACGGCGCCTATTTCTGCCGTTTTGTTGGCAAAAAATACTTTACATCGTCTGATCCTTTCTTTGCCATGTATTCATGACAGGTGCAAGTCATTCATCATTAGAGCGGTGGGCGATATTAGGTGAAATTTGTGACAAACGTTATACATAACAAAGAAAGGATTTCCCAAGTTGAAATCATTTTCAAACAAAAATTATACCTGGAAATCGCCGGACATGTTAGCAAGTTGAATAAAAGTTAAAAAAAAAAAATTCAGCTAGTAAATATTTTTTAAATGGCGAAAAACGTGGTTTGTGATATTGGGCGTACGACCTATAGGTCTACATCCTAATCCTTATTTGGAAAAAAATATACAACGAGCCTGTCTTATTTTAAGAAGTAGGGACCGCTCAACTGCATGATTACCACATGTTACGTATAACACGCTTGTTACATAACTAGTTGGTCAACATATTTCATAGACATCGTGTGTGAAGAACACGCAAAACGTAGCACGTTGGATTTGGTCTTCAGTTGAACACATAGTATATTTTAACCACTTGAACTGTCTTATGCATCGCGTTAGCGAAACATAACTTCAAGTGGGTAAATAATTAACTTATAACGTTATAATTTATAGAACACTGATGTCGTCTACAGATTGTTTGTGTTTTGTTTACATTTGTGTAACCTGTTTTAGAAGTAAACATCTGTAATTTATGATAATTTAAAGTCGCCTAACTTACCGTCAAATAAAGTAGTGAATCGCGGATTCGGGGACACAACTTTATGTGACTGTAAAATAAATTGAATTGAAAGGTGTCTGCTGCATTGCACGATTGAATATTGTTGCAACTTTGACTTTCAGATGCCACGAGCTGTACGATCTATCCTCCGCTGGATAAGGAAATTGGAAAAGAATACTTCAAAGAAGGCAAATGATGATTTTGATGCGAAAGTCCGGACTACAATGTCAATTGATGAGAAGTAAGTCAGTCATCTGTTCTATAGTTCGCAGCTTTCAGCATTATTCATTTGTTTACGTAATTTAACTTGTTATATGATATTTTAGCTACTTTTATTCACAGATATTCCATTTTAATATTAAATAATTAACTCGTAAGCGTGATATATATCGATATCTTCACATCGACTGTACTGTAGCAATACTAGTAAAACATAATTAAAAATAACCGAAATCTTTTTAATTGTTGTGTTTCTGCCATAATAAATAATTAGTCAGTAATAAAACTTAATGATTATAAGCTATGCAGAAATAAATCTAAAGCTACTGACAAATGACAACGCTCAATCAAAAATGACACTACATTTATCTGAAATGTAAGTACGTGACGTTCTGCCAAAACCTTATTTTGATTTAGGTATGTAGGGGGATATTAAAGTACCAATAGTTTTCTGCAGGTGTACAATGACAAAGACTTGATGAGAATTACAACTCATACTTTACTTGCACTGTACAATCAATCTGAAGACCTGAATTATGCTTCAGGGATATAAAAACGACTTCTGGATCTATATTACTTCTAAAAGTTATTTTCTATATGATTTCACAGGCAGAATCCTGACATTGACTTGTGCTCAGTAAATCCATCCAAGAAAGGTATGTAATGGAAACATGTCATTCTAAATATAAATCAATGTAGAAGGCTACCACAACATTATATTTTTTATTTCTACACTTTGTTTAAGTGTAAAAAGTAAAGGCAAAATCTAGAGTAGATAATAATAATTTAATGTATTTTATTATTCGATCTGATAAATATACCAGTACTTTGATTTAAGACGACATCTTGGTTTTTCAGTGAATGTAATGTTTATGAGCGGTCTATGTGACTCAGTCTAATAAAAAATATTATGTTCTCAATTTCTTTGGTTTAATTGACAATATGTCTTTTGTTTTTGTTTACAGTGACCGAGGACAGCTCCCCAGAAGTCCTTCCCATCAGTATTCTAGTCAGTGTGGATGATTGTGATGTCAAAGAGAAACAGATAGAACCAGAGGTAAAATAAACTGACTGAACATTAACAATAATGTGTGGTAGCATTTCCCTTTAAACGAAAAACAAAACAAAATGAGAATTGCCGTAATGTTGTTGAAAACAATGTCGTTCAGGAGTCAAATACAAGACAATTAGTTCCATAATCAACGTGATATAGAATGGGTTATTGTTGTCGCGAAGGATGGAAGTGTGATATTATAATAGCAGATAAACAATAAGTCTTCTTCAACGTTGGCCCAATTATGATCCATTGGTAAAATCATCAAAATGAAATTGTAAAAAATATATTATTTTTCTAGGAATGTTCAATTTAACCTTTCAGGAACAAGCTGGGATGATGACGGAGCCATTGAACCGGTGGGAGGCCATGCAAGAACGACAAATGATTCGTTTACAACTCAGATCCGAATGGTTTACTTCTAGACAATAATATTAACATTAGAGTTCTGAAATCAACAGAAGGAGATCAACACAGACATTTGCTAGCTGAAAATAGTCAAATCACAGCTGATATGTCGATTTTAGCTCGTGACTTTGTTAGATTTATGACATTAATTAAGTGTCATAGCGTAGTTCAATAATGAGATGATATCTCAAAACATATTGTTACTCGATGCAATGTTTCTGCCACTTCAGGGATTCCAACTCTTCAGGATTACTCCAAGTCCTATCTCGGGGACTCTGTTTGCCTGGCATCGGTAATTAATGCCAGGCAACTGGTGGGGGAGTAATTCTGTTGACTCGGTTTCCCTGAAGTGGCAAACATTGTCATTTCAAAATTAATTGAAATGAAAAATGGCAATTGTGAAAACCAATAAATGATATAATATTATTATTCTTTACATGATAACAGTTTTGTCTTTTTTTTGAGTTGTGTGTCATTAGATAAGACAAAACAATCGTAACTATTTCATATAACAGTAACAGCGTTGCCCGTTATATATATGTGACATGTTGCACATTCGTACAGGCCCTGGTCAGCGAGGGTGGGCGTCACATAGTTTCGCAAAATCTTCTCACCACATTATCAAAACGACCATTTAATTCGTATGAACCCCTGTCGTCTCTTGACCATCGGAGCGTTGGTACGAGTATCGTAGTAATCAGGTAATGTTTGCATTTGTACCGCGTTCATGCAAGCGCCAGAAGAGGCACGTAATAATATCTTGATTATCAAAATTATTATTCATAAACTACATAGAGCCTACTTGAGATCAACGTAGGGATAATGATGTTATTATTTAGTTCGGTAATTCTATCTTGTAAAAGCTTTGTCACAATGTCCAGTACAAGCGCCGTACCAACGATTTCGGGAGCATTTATTTTGGCCTTCGTAAGAAAAACATAATATGTAGGCCTTATGCCGTTCTCAAGCTCGTAACCAGTTGGACATGGACATGTCTAAGAACGCTACAAAAGTCGCAAGAATCTCCTCCATCGTAGTGTGGACGCACGCTCGCCCTGTGAACACCATGGGAAGTACGTACGATATTTGCAGATTTTTTCCTCTGTCACCCTGGCCATGAGCATGTCGCAATAACTTATCAAGCTGTTCTAACCGAGTTCTTAGAGCGTTTGTGTGAACACCGTACGAGCTGGGCCACACGATGCCACACTTATCAGTGAGGCCGACCACGATAGCTCATTCGGTACCGTACTGGGTTCGAATCCCGACCGGTTCGGATATCAGTCATCGGGGTTGTGCCACTGGAGTGTGTAGGGCTGTCTATGTTACTGTGCATTATACAGAACCATTTAAGTCACTCGATAGGAGTATAGGGCATATCCCAGAATCAAACTTCTTTCTGTCGCAATATTATTATGCAGAAGGCGACATAAATCACTCACTACCAATAAGTAGACCCGGCCAAATTCATGTATCTGTTTATGGCCAGGAATTAAAAAATGAGCCTACACGAAGCCCAGCCGCGCCGCATAGTGTGGCTCAGGGAACCAGAATAAACATTAAACCAGCCGGGTATTTTGTGTGGGTCACGTGGCCAGTTAAAACTTTACAAGCGCTACATTTGATGAGCAAAATATTTTTTGTAAATCCGTCTCAAAAACAGATACCCGGCAAACACAATATACATCATGAAATGTTAGTTTGATACTGGGTCAGCGTCGCAAACAATATATCAAAGAAAAATAATCAATCCGTTACTAGTATGTTATATAGGCTAGAGGCTCTTTCACATTTAGCATACATTCATATGATTTGTCTACGAATATCGATCGTACGTGTTCTACGGTGTTCACACGAGATCTCACATCAGCCCTATGTTGCATTAAAGATGTTATACAAGTCACGAGAAAGTTTCTTGTGGCATTTATAGCGTTCTTAGACATTTCACATACCTTTCTACGAGCTTAATAACGGAATACAAAAATGTTTTTTCTAATGGCTGCCTTGCGAGCCCCACGAGAAATGGGCCTATTTTTTTCTAAGCTCGTTTGTACGGCGTTTGTACGGGTCATTGAGACCGAGGTATAAGGCAAGTCATCTTTTTATGGTCAACAGCATTGACCCAGCAAACACGAAACATTTGTATAACCTTTGTACAATGTCGGGCTAACGTCGAAGACGTTGGGACGACGTTGTACAAATGTTTTACATGTTTCGTGTTTGCTGGACAGGAAATGAGATGAATCGGGCTTTAGGCCACCTTTGTGCACATATAGGCTAAACTGGGCCAGGAGAACCTCCTGAGGATGGTGAGATGATTGGGATGACACTGTCCTCCAGACACAGGATTCGAAATTCGCACCCTGGCGGTCTGAGGCCGAGCACGCTACCTCTCGGTCACGGGGGCTCCCCACAATACTGACTTTCACACGTGGATGGGGAAGAAACATTTTTTGTTTCTTTCAAACCGCCGAGACCGGGAACCGAGCCCCGAACTCTGGCGTGAAAGGCAGCGGTGCTAACCACTACCCTAGGGCCCCCCGCCCTGCTGGACAGGGACCAAATTGAGAATTATTATAGAATAATATGTATGGTAATTTAATTATTATATGACACTAATTTTTATGAAAAATAACACATTATAAAGTTATTTTTACACCATTTTTAATCAGCATAACACATTACACGTAATGTCAGCGGATTATGTGAACATTTATTTGCTGTACAATTTAGCAGATACAGCCTTTTGTCTTTACAGATGGAGCTAATCTACATTAATTTGCAGACGTGATTTCGATTATGGAATAAACGACTAACTTCACCACTTTGTCCTCTGAAGATAAAGACTCAGAACATGTTTTTTCTCAGGTGACGAATTGTGTGAAACTAAACCCAACAAGACTGTGGATGGAATCAAGAAGGGAGCTTGTGGCAGTATCATGCAAGATAAACATGCAAAACCTCGTACCGGGTATCATAAAAGAGATAAATCGTCACGACAATCATCACTAGACACAACCACATAAATTAGTCTGGTAGTGAAGTATAGCAGTTGCTAACACATGTTTGATTATTCACTTTCAAAACAGACTGACTGCAAAAGCAGCACTTTCGTCTTAAGATGGTAGATTTGTTATTTACGTTACCTCTTTCCCGCTAAGTTATCTTATTTAAATTTGCATCCACTTCAAGTTGTGTGTCGCTACGCAAAAATTACTCAGATTTGTTTAATTTGGGACCGAACATTTGCCAATCTCGATGTTTAAGCACTCATTTCATTCCCCAAAACTGATTTAGCCTGCTAATAATTTTATTATTTACAAAGCTTTTTCGGAATAAAACAGCATAATTCAAATCAAGTATATCTCCATTTGGTTCATTTTCTTCAAGTGTACAATTAAAAGTTGATCATATTTGACTTTGCTAATTATATACATATACATTCAAGATATCTAAAAAAGCTTTAATTTTCTCAACAACTCAATATAAATATGCACCATAGGCCTCATACCTGTACTATATTAACAGATAAAGTACTACATATGACAGCTGCAGGTCACAACTTCAAGATGCCGAACACGACATAATATTTGTCTGCTCTAAAGGAACTTCATGGGATGAAAATGAGCAAATTTGTCACTTTTGAAAATTTAATTGATATGAAGCTACATAGCCTACTAATCTAATAAATACTAATAAAATACAAAAATATTTAAAAAAAAGAATGGTAAAGCACTGAAAAAGACGAAACTAGCTCTATTTCTAAGACGTATATTGGCATGTAAACAACTTTGTTTACATCATACAATACATTAGACCACAACTGCTGACCATCTCAGACGGCGTGATCAAAGTAACCACCTGGTTACATCAAAAGCTGCCGCCCTTAATTGGTCTGGGAACGCGTTGATCAGGGTGGCTCCCCCACAGCACTGAATGTCTGCTCTACGCTGGGTCGACGGTATCAACATGTGGCCCAATGCTGTAGGAACATTCAAACGTCCTTTAGCAGGTGTTTGCTTTAGGTTTTCCCCGGATTCATGGAAATGTTGATAAAAAAACAATGTTTTAAATCTAAAAAATCAAAAAGAAAGTAAAACCCTGATCTGTGGGATAGGGTTCTAGGCCAATTGCCCCCGAGACAGACGCCCCCCGCACAATTGCCCCCAAACAAATGCCCCCCGTGGACACATGCCCCCCGGACATCAGACCCCTTGCCAATTGCCCCCCGTACAAATAGCCCCCCTGGTCAAATGCCCCCCGTTTTTTTTTAAAAAAAGTTTTAAAAAAACATATAAAAAACTATTTATTGTACAGCAGTCATTATTTAAATTAATTATTATAATTTACAGATTTTTTTACACATTTCCCGTACATATCACGATGTACTAGGCCAATTGAGAATATTGTTTAGCTATAATATGTAATTTAATTAATAATATCACGTATATACTTAAAATACAACGACTAATAAATTACCGAGATCTAAGAGCGATATGAATTAAGGTCGGTGCGATGAAGCCATGCCCTACATTAGCGAGAATTAGGGCAGATGGGATGAAGCCATGCCAATTAGCATGATTAGCACGAACCAGGATAGGTGTGATCATGGAGATAGTGCCTTTACTATCTCCATGGTGTGATGAAGCCATGTGTTAACTGCATGAGCGACAAGGTGTAAATTTTACTATGTATGTACGTACACAGGTTTATGTACAATGTGTTCATTTGTATTAGCAATTTAAAAAAAACGGGGGGAGGCATTTAAAAAAACGGGCGCATTCGACCGGGGGGGGGGGCTACTGGTACGGGGGGGGAGGGGGAAACGGGGGACATTTAAAAAAACGGGGGGGGGGGGCATTTGACTGGGGGCTATTGGTACGGGGGGCAATTGGCCAGGGGGTTGATGTCTGGGGGGGGGGGGGCATGTGCCCACGGGGGCGTTTGTCCGGGGGCAATTGTCCGGGGGGCGTTTGTCCCGGGGGCAATTGGCCGGATACCGTGGGAAACACTACTTCATTACAAAATTAAAAACGAAAATTGATGTCATCCCACAGAGCCGCTTTAAGAACAATATCTTGCAATCTTCCCGAGTTATCTCATTTTTCATCTTCAACCCCGTTATTAGGACTGTCAGTCAATACAAACAACGATATAAAAAGGCGGTAACACGTCAAGGCGGCAAAAAATAGCAACCAACATTGACATGCTTTATTTTCAAGTCGACATTTTGATATTATAAAATCACCCCTCTTGTAAATGCGTTCGAATGTCCCACTTATATCTTATATTCCAGCATACATGGACGAGGTAATAAACCATTGTTGGGCCAGCGTCGTAGACGATGGTCCAACAATGACCCAGCGTTGAGTCAATAGTTCGAGTTTGCTGGGATGTACGATTCCTCAATCGCAGGGGAACTGTATATGCATTCAGTTCAAAATAAAACTGGTCAAAGTTTCACCATTCTGACACCAATAGTTTTCGCGGACTACTTTTGTATGTAATACTGAATACAAATATCGATACATAGGCGTAGGCTACAAATACAATGCATTATGTTACATGAGAATAAAAGACAATCGAGCTCGATACATTTTAACTATGTAATAAATAGGCAAAATTTTCATGATACAGATGTTATTATTGAGATCGAGCAGAGATCAACAGCCACATTTCTTCACCTTAGGCTTAAAGGGTCATATCTGCCACTTGTGGCAGAGACGACCATTTAATCATCAAGTGACGAAAATAAAGTAAACAAGAGGGTTAATTTATTATATTACTATATATCATATGTTTGTACAGTATGTACACTGTTAATGTTCATATTATATGATACTTTATAAATACAGTATGTGTACAATGTTTATGTTCATATTATATGATACTTTATACATACAGTATTTGTACAATGTTATTGTTCATATTATGACACTTTATAAATGACCAGCCGCACATACAAGTCCATCAATTCTAAAAGGTGATAATAATGGGAGCAATCATATCTGCAGGGAACAATATGGGAGCAATCATATCTGCAGGGAACAATATGCCTACGCTCACAAAATGCAGTATATATATTATATTATACTATACAACATGTATATAAAATATATGTGTACAGATGCACATAGAATTGTGACATAATTATACAATAATCGCGCGTTATTACTATATAACTCACCTGATAAATCAAAATACTTATAGGATAACAGCGGAGAGGTGGCTATCCACATCGGTTTACGAAAAGTTTTATATATTGGCATTGTGTAACCATATACAGAAAATACAACTATTCGTGAGATACATTCTTTCGTTATGATTATTCCAATACTGGAAGATACTGGAAAGGGTAGTAGACTAGTCTTACGTATTTGAGTGTTGTACAATTGTCTACAAAAAAAATTCCAGCGCGGATGTTATAAAAACTTTGATTTATAATAAAAGTTTGGGAGTGACGGGTACAATGGATACAATGATACTCATCGTGAACAATCGCTCTATAAACATAGATCTACTGTACCCAGGCTTAGTAAAAGTATCCCAAAGTAGCTGTACTTAAATTTAACTAGAAGAGTCTAGTTTTTTTGTAAGCAAAAAACTGGAGATATCTTCCCTGCAGCAGCATAACCATAAAGGTTGATAGCTAATAGATGTAGTGTCAATGGCTTTTGTAATTAATGTTATTAAATGGCTCCTCTGGACAGTAGAGACTATGTATCTTGATGGGGTGGAACCCGTTTTTTATATCTGCAGTAACTAAATCGTATTTAGGTTCAATCAGTTGGGCAACAGTTTTAATATCTTCACAACCGGAGATGTGCAAAACATAATGTGGCCTGTAAGCACACCCAGCAAACACAAGGAGTTGACCCAATGCTGGTCCAAAGCTGGCCCAACGTCTGCGACGCTGGCCCAGCATTAAACCAGCACTGGTTCAACGCCTGGTGTTTTCTGGGCTGCGGGTCTGCCAGTGCATACTGCTGGCGGCGAGTACAAGCCAACACCGACCCAATGTCTGTTAAATGTTCGGCCCTAGTCAGTACTTCATGCTGGCGGCACCGGCATGCTGGCGGTACCAGCATGATGCTTTGAACCAAAGCCGGGTTAATGTTGGCCCGCCGTCTGTGACGCTGGCCCAAATTCAGCGTGGCGCCAAACACGACACGGTAACCCAATACTGGGCTAATGTTGGTTTAGCGTCATAGATGGTGGGCCAACATTAACTCAGCATTGGGTCAACGTCTCGTCTTTGACTGCCTGCACGATAGAAAGCGCTGGCCGAAATGAATGAGACACTCACAGACACAGCCAGCACTTAGCGAACACAGGTAAAGCAACATGTCCCCACTTCTGTGTACAGAGGGGAGACATTATTATTAAAACATGATGACTCGTGTGCGTTTATTAACACCATTGCGTCAAAGTATTCTTTTACCCTTTCCGTCAGTTTGTCATGTTGGTTTTTACCTCTGGGCCCACCACACCCCACGTCACGTTGAATCAATGTTTCCGTAATGCTGGAACAGAGTCTGCACCACTGGCCCATCATTAAAGCAGCAGTGGATCAACGTCTCAGAGATTGTAACGTACAGATTTTATTCCCGGTTTCATATCAGTCAACAATATATTACATTTTCTAGAAGGCTTGGTACAACATAAAAACGTATTGATATGAGATATATTAACTATGAATAATATACTTCAATGCGTGAATACAATACCTGAGATATCAAAGTGTTAGTATGATACGTTCACCCCCCTCCCCCTCACTACATTTATCATTGTAATATACTTGAGAGGTGGCATAGCGTATTGCAATTTGTGAATTGCCAAAAATAAAGAATAATACAACGTTGAAAACGGCACCTCTTATAATTAGCCTATATAGCAATTGGTGCGCTCCAGAAATATTTTTGATACCCCGGGAGGACACAATAAATTCAATTTTTGAAAACTGTATCTACGTCGTCGGACCAATTTTTCAAAACTGTGTCTACGACGTTGGACCAACAATAAACCAACATGAGAACGATTAATTCACCAGTGACAGCAAACCTTTCGCTTACGATCACTGCCACTGATATTATCAAGGATATGTTTTCACATCAACAAAAATAAAAAAATCTTCATATATAAAAAACTCCGCTCGATAACAAAACTCAATTGAGGCCCCCGCGGGTGCAATTGTTGTCACATGCTGATTCCCTGAACATTTTCCTAGTTTGAAATTAAATAAGTGTCAAGCAGTATTCATGGTATTACAGCGTTTAAAGGGTTTTCACAACCAGATTGTAGCCAAAGTAATCATATTTTTACGCTTACATATATGCAGGCTTTTAGTTGCCTTTTCCATTTACCCTTAAGCGGCCTTATTAATCAACCTCAGTCCAACGGTCAAGTGTTTCAATCTAACGGCATTTTCATCCATTTAAAACCGGAAATTGCGTTTGCAATTCCAGCTTAAATTTAATACTTCAGAAATTGAAGATTTTAATACATTTCACAAAGAAACAATTCACGTTTGATAAAATAACATATCATAGGTAGTTTTTGTGTTGTTTTTTAACAGATAATTCAGTAATGGCTTTTAATTGTGACATGCAACATCTATCGATCTATGTATGTATTGTTTGTCGCAAAAATATCTATAGAAATCGTCAGTTGTAACAAGCGATATATTATCGTTTACGGTACACCATACCAAGACTTACATCACCCTTTCTACACCTTGTTGGAATGCTACAGTAAAAAAAGTGGTAGCCGTAGATTAAACTATTATTCATTTGCATTGTAGATGATATTAGTTTCAAAATATAATTTTTGAATTGTGGTTATTACCACTTCCCCGTTAAGATGGCGGGAACGACAACTTTAAAAACAAAGAAGATAATAATTACAAACATAGATGTACAAGTATATGTATATAACATAGATGTATTATGTATAGCAATATTTACCAGTATATGTTTGGGCCTAATATTACCACAGAATATATATATCATTATTTAAGAACTTTTTTCGTTATATTTTATAAGACTCCTAGTCTATTTTATGCAACCTAGATAAGAATCTGAATAAATTCGTTTCATGAATTCGTCAGCAAATTATTATACATGTATGTGTATAAATGATCCATCACGCCCCGACCCGGGTCACCGTCTTACTGGCGGCCATTTTGTCAAACTAATTATTATTTTTTTAAGGTAGGGGTCTACTGTGACCCGGGGTAAAAAACGTTATAAATCCCTAGAATCGTCCCCCAAAAGATTTTAATCTGTTTAAGTTCTATTATGCATACTTGCTTCTAAAATTTAAAATATTACAACTTTCTTGTCCGTAAACCACGATAAACTGTAGACCTTGTTATAAAATCATTAGCTTCAATGTGAACGGGTCGTCTTAACGTCTCCTTGGATATGAAAGGTCGCAGTATCTGCCACTTTACAAAGTCGCAGATACACCCTTTCATATCCAATGGGGCAATTAATGTCCCGTGTTTTAGCTTTAAACAGACAGATTTAGTGTGAATAGATCTATTTTCTTTTGAGCAGCACAATTTGCAATCATCTGATCATATCCTCTGAATATACCTGTGTGCTAGAAGTATCTCACCATGCACTATGTTTTGGAATACATTTTGGAGGGTATATTTTGCAAACGTTGTAAATCCATAAAATGACACTTGCAAAATCACACATCAACAATCTTTTGTCAATTACGTCAGTTAGAAGAATAGTCCATTTTTACTTGTGACATGTGATGAAACGAATTTATTCATGTTATTATGCATGTTGTAGAACTATTAACATGATAAAATATAGATATAGGAACAATTTTCACCTTTTTTTGATGTTTAGTCCTTTTATGATATATTAAGTGGGAATATAAAAGTACACATTAATATTAAATGATACGTGAACATAATTATAGCTTTAATATAACACCTAAAATAATAAGCACCAAATGAAGATAAGTACTATATTATCACTATATAAAGATAAAATAATGGCAATTAAAAATATTTCATTTTTGACCACGGCAATGTTTGTTTCAGAAATTTATCTCAATTGATAAAATTATAAATACATTACAACTGTGAACATCATCACATAAAATACAGAACTTTTCGCATTAATTAAAATAAACAGATAGTGTGAAGTATATCAATACAATTATTATAGAATTTGTTTCACCATTTGCGTTGACCCTAATCGGTCTAGTTATAATACTTTCTGGTTGTCCTTGAAACATAACATGATTACAATAACATTAGGAAGGATTCAAACTGCTGGGCCCATATTATCGTACACGTTACGATACATCAGAGGCTTCGGATTGGTCGAGATCTCGAGCAATCCAAAGCCTACCATATATCGTAACTTGTACGAGAATATGGGCCTCGGCAAGCTGTACAAATATCGGGGCTTCAAGCCTACGCCTACTGTAGAGCGCATACGCAAGGCGCATTTTTGCTACTCAACCTTATAATTTACATTTCTGTGAGATATTTTGACTAGACTGACTCAGCCACTGACTCATACGCTGACTCATACGCTGACTCAGACACTGACTCAGACACTGACTCAGACACTAACTCAGACACTGAGTCAGACACTGGCTCAGACACTGATTAAGACACTGACTCAGACACTGACTGACTCAGACACTGACTGCCTCAGACACTGACTCAGACACTGACTCAGACACTGACTCAGACACTGAGTCAGACACTGAGTCAGACACTGACTCAGACGCTGACTCATACGCTACCTCAGACACTGACTCAGACACTGACTCAGACACTGACTCAGACACTGAGTCAGACACTGACTCAGACACTGACTCAGACACTGACTCAGACACTGACTCAGACACCGACTCAGACACTGGCTCAGACACCGGCTCAGATACTGACTCAGACACTGAGTCAGACACTGACTCAGACACCGACTCAGGCACTGACTCAGACACTGACTCAGACACTGACTCAGACACTGACTCAGACACTGACTCAGACACTGACTCAGACACTGAGTCAGACACTGACTCAGACGCTGACTCATGCGCTGCCTCAGACACTGACTCAGACACTGACTCAGACACTGACTCAGACACCGACTCAGACACTGACTCAGACACTGACTCAGACACTGAGTCAGACACTGACTCAGACACCGACTCAGACACTGACTCAGACACTAACTCCCACACTGACTCACACACTGACTCACACACTGAATCTTGACACTGACTCAGACACTGACTCAGACACTGACTCAGACACCGACTCAGACACTGACTCAGACACTGACTCGCACACTGACTCACACACTGACTCACACACTGACTCTTGACACTGACTCAGACACTGACTCAGACACTGACTCAGACACCGACTCAGACACTGGCTCAGACACTGGCTCAGATACTGCCTCAGACAACGACTCAGACACCGACTCAGACACTGACTCTTGACTTCTCCTGGTAGTTGTTGGGTATCTCCTCCAGCATCAGCTGCTCGCCCTTCTCTAGTTTTTCCACAGTGGCTCTTCTTGCTGACATGGAATCATACGTGAGTTGAGTTCTGAGGGTGGAGCGGGCCCTGTCTCTACGAGTCTTACAGCAAGGTATCAATGACAGAGCCGTCATTCGGAATTTGTTGTTAACAAGTACATATAGCAAAAAATTACTAGAGAAATTCAATGCTTTCAGAATATTGAAAATCTTGTCGACAGTTTGTCCCCACCCCGCATTGAAAATATTGTTGTACAACATGACCTCGATGGGCACTACTAACAGGAAGTACATGGCCACAATGGCCAGCAGAGTCAGTGTTACTTTATTGCAGTTGTGCGCATGCGCCCCGGATGTGGTTTGTTGGCGCTGTCTGTTGGCAGAATGTAACATGACGATGAGGCCAAAATTACACACGGCGATGATGACAAAAGGGACAAATGTTGCAATGACCGGCCACACCCAGACTCTGTACAAAAGCCAGCGTTTCCAGACGTCAAACGGCACGTTGAAGTCCAGCTCCACGTGTTCCTCTCCGTCGTCAGTAAAGCAGTAAACCACTTTGATGTGCAGTGCGTATTGAGGAATAGTGCTGACCACTGCGAGAAAGAACACCCCCAGGATGCCGGCCGCCGTCTTTGTGCCATTAATAACTAGGCGTGCGTGCAGGGGGTACATCACCACGATAAAACGGTTTACACTGATAATAACGATCAGCCAGGCGCTGGAAGTCATAAACGTTTCACGTACATGCTGCGAATACACCTAAAACACACAACATCAAAGTGAGACGTGTAAATATCTTATGTAAAATTAACTTTTCTTTGCTTTACCAATTATCATCTTATTAAAGTTATTGTGAATGAAAAGTTATTGTGAATGAAAAGTTTGTTCTCAAATTAAACACATATAAGTAATAATTACCCATTTGAAACTGTGGGTCGCGACAGCGAGACACAGCTTCAAGTGAGGAGAAATGTAATTTTTTAGAAGGTTTGTGGGATCATGAAACAATATAGCAGACACAACTTTGTTTATTCACTTCAGACATAACGTGTTGTACTCTTAATTTCAGTTATTTTTCATTCATATCGTTAGCATATTTAATTCTGCAACCTTTAAACATGCGTAACCATTATAACACTAGAGGAGCTTGACTAAAACGCCCTGCATCCTTAATATAAGGAATGACGTCATTTATAGCGGTAAGCCAACTTGTTAGGTTTAACATGTTTAAGGTGCCATACATCTCATCTTCAGTATTGTGTTGCTTTGCACAACAATAAGGATGGCGTTATCTATCTGAGAAGCATTTGCAAATCTACAATCACGCAGACGCTTCCACTGCGACGTGAAAATACTAGAGAAGGTGTCAAAGCGCAGTGATCAAAGAGGGGAGGAAGAACGTCTAAGCGACCTGATCGCTTGATTATTTTCGGTTATGTCACCTTGCTATGACCACGATGACAACAAATGCACAACGTTCGTGGGATAAGTGTGAGCTGGTGTGACAGGAGCATTATAGACACTACATGCATTATAGACACTACATGCATTACTTGATTAAAATGGTCTTTTTCATGTGAATGAATGATTATGATATGAGCTGCTTTCACAATAGCCTTAGAGGATACTGCAATTGCTTTTGTACATAAGATCATCTTATGACCTAAACATTAATTTGGGTGTAAAGTGTTGACATGTTCTCTCACAATAATCTAATTGCTCTGGGAGAAAAACAATCAAATTAATTTATTAAAATTTTACATAAGATCTACGTTGCGATGTTTAGTTATAATAATAAATATTCGCTCACTGCAATGTTACTTTTTTTGCACACTTATTTTGGAGAAAAGCGAATGGAAAGAGTTTTCATCACTGTTAGACTTAAACTAAATTTAATTCAATATATATTTACATAAAATTCGATCAAATATATGCTATGTCTATACCTATTATATTGTTTACTTTTGATAAAAATGTATTATTTCATATCAAGTCATAGTTATTATTTGTATTATTACACATTACATGGATACTATATCCTTCAAGGATACTATGACATCTAGAAAGAATACATAAACCAGGCTCACACTTGGAAAATATCTGAAAAAGTCAAATGGCCTAATAATTAATAAGCTGCGGACATTTTTTATGTCTTCTGTTGCTAGGAGTTACCGCACATTTTCTTTTTTCTGCTGGGTACTACAGGACTTCACATCCACTGTCAAACATATAGATGGTCACCAGACTCCATTACATGGCCAAATTACCACGTCATAAAAAATTTATCGTGCTAAGAGGGTCAAATATTGTTCAACACCGTCTCGGAGTGGTCTAGATGGACGTACTGAGCATCAAACTAGTTTAAATGATGTAAGCCTAAAACAAAGATTGATCTATAATGAGCTAAAAAATTACACACTTTCTTAAATCTTACTGTACGCTGGTGGCCATGTTTGATGACTAAAAACACAAATTAATTGACCAACAAGCGTGACATTCACATAGTTACTGTACCAATACCAATCCATAATGAATTGATATTATAAATAGCCTCTTGAGCTCAAATGATTAACCATTCCTCAAAATCATCTGGCAGTGATGTAGATAGATTCACTGACCATTAAATCTTATTGAATTGGTGTAGACCCAGCTATTATAAAGAAAAAGTGAGTTAAAATTGACCCATTTACACAAATTCCTAGGTCTGAGTATACGCCGCCACCTTGTATAACTGAAAATACTCAATGATGCCAGCCATTATTTAGATCCTGATTCCCTACAAAAAAACAGTAATAATCTGGTTCGGGGGTGATTTTGCAAGGTTGTGAGGTTGCTGCCCCATACTGGTCATCTGAGGTATAATAAACCCGCCAGAGAGGGGAGGGAGGGGTGATCACTTACAGGGGGCTGACAATAACTTCTCAACCTGAAATTTGGTCAGTTTTTAAAAATGCATAATGTATTGCTGTAGTACTTATTCGTTGTTGCAAAGTTTTTCCATGGGCTAAATGGGGTGAAAGCAACTCCAGACCCAACCTTCGAGGGGCAGCCAATGACAAGCTTTTTTATTTTATTTCAGGTGTCAAACCTTCTGGGCGAGATGGGGTGAAATATTCTATCACAGACTCCCAGATTATAACCATGGTAACGGCTTCATTGAATCTATATCCCTGAACATATGAAAATATACTAATCATCATTGTAGTCAAAATATTCATAGATATATTGACAAATATGTCAAATTTTTAATGGCGGCCATCTTTGAATATGCTAACATTTCTTAAAATTTTCACAGGCATGTAGACCTATATTATGAATACAGAAAGGTAAATTATATATTGTCCTTGCTATATATTGTCCTGGAGATCAAAGGGGCGTATTAACCACATTCAAAAGTAGCAAGTACGTTCCTTTAATCGCCAAGGGAAATATACACAGGATAACAAGTGTATTCGTTCTCGTTCAGTGAGATGAACGAGAATGCGTTTTTTAATCTAGCAAGTTTGAGGCATTGAACCAATGTTGGTTTAACGAAACCAACTTTTTGTGCTTGCCGAGTAGCAGTTCTTACCTGAACGTTCATTTTGATGAAGTCTCTGGGCGGCCTCCAGGCGAAGTCGTCCCGTATGACCGCTTCAGGAATCTGAGCCACACAGAAGCAGAGGTCTGAACAAGCCATGGCGACCAGGACGTACGTGGCACTGCGCTCCAGGTGATCCATGCTACCCAGGATCCGGTTCCGGGACAGGACAAACAGAGTGAGTAAGTTACCGACCACTCCACACAGCGACACCGTCATCAGAATCACACTGTACCAGATAGAGTCAAATTCTCCATCCGGGTTTTCAAACTTGCACGTTCCGTTTCCGGAGGCAGTTTCGTTGCTCGCGTTGCCCACCACCGTGTCCCAGGTTATGTTCACACTGGTGGAGTTTCCAGCTATGTCAAGTGTCTTGTTATTCAAATCTGTGTAGCGTATTATGTCGCCCATCTTGGTAGTAATTGTAGTAGGCCTGCTTCAACAATATCGCACAAAGCCTCGTTATCGTTGTACTGTTCATGCAGGCATTTAGCTAAAAACTCAATTTGGATCGCCGATCTGCAAAGAAAGCACACTCTGTTACGTTACTGTTTTTGCATGACAGACAATAATTGGAAAAAGTATTATTAACGTGGTTTTAATTGAGGAGTAAACGTAGTGTTTATCGTCAGTGATTGCCTTGTTCTCCCTGATGTATCTTAGCAACAAGTAATTGCCTAACTATATTTAAGAATTCCAAAATCATTGAGTCAATATAATACCGATAATCCAGCTGATATGTCAGTGAAATTTCTTATAGAGAGGCTGCATAGCACTCAACATGGTAGACACTTTTTATGGTACAGTCAACATTTCCTTTGCCAAAGGTCAATTTCTTAACTGCCTTGAAAAAGTACAATTAATATTCCTCTCTGTATTTAGGATGGTTTTTCAGGCCTAGTTGTCAGGTCTTGCTGACAAAATAATGAAGAAGTTGAATAAAACAACAACCTGAAACCACCAATGCGTTGCATCCCAATTCACTTTTCGATTGTATGTCATATGATCTCTCAAGCGCAAAATTAAAAACATAGTTCAAATATAATGATATTTTTTATCTATTGGAAAACTAAATGAATCACAATGGTAATTAATACAAATTATAAAGCGGCCATATTCTTGATCATATTCTGTTTAATATAATATACCTTAATGTCATTTTCCACTTCTCACTGGCCTGGTGAATTATACCATCCAAACTCACATCTTAGCAGTAGACTGGTTCACCACTAACATTATAGGCCCACTTGTGAGCCCACATTAATTCTAAGCCACACTAATATACCGTTCAGTAAAGAATTTGCATTTGGATTGAAACTCGGGACAAGAAATAAACATTATTTAAATGATACTGTTATGATCCCCTATCAGTATAAATATGATATGGGTGGTATAATAATCGAACTTCACAAGGCGAGATAATAATGGACTATAAATTACCCTTCCTAATCATGTTAAATAGTCCCTGTGAACATCGAGCTTAAACCATCCTACCTGGTGCTGTGCAGAGTATACCATATGTCGTGAAATCCAGGTAAGAATTTTGGCGATGATTGTACTTCACTAATTGTATGAGGCTCTTATAATTTCATTTAAATGATTACAAATATATTCCTATTAATACTATTAGCAATAACATTGTCATATGTGATGTGAAAGCTGTAAAATATGAACAAGATGAACATGGAGTTTAATAACAATGCTTTCCTTTTTCCAGCTAGCAATATTTCCATTTTTGAGATTGTCACAGACAAAATAATGGGTGATGTAGGCAGAGGTATAGATTAAACTATATGTGTATATGTTTATCCTTTTGTCATGGCCGATTATGATGATCATTTTAAATTTGATTTTCATTTAAGATGGAAATATAATCGGCTGATCATGAATTTATAGCAATTTTTAATTTGTTTCAATTATGTTGTCAGATGAAGATATAACGTTGTAAATGGTCGCCAAAGCCAGATCATATAGTCATAAATACTCATAATTTAACTCTATAACCACCGAACTATTGAATTGAAATTTTCACCCACTTGAAGTTGTGTCTCGCTGACGCGACCCACAACTTCAAGTGAGTGAAAATTATTCAGATTTGACAAAATGAAGGTCAATGATTTTTAAATATTGTTCTTTGATATCACGCTTTAAAAGTTCAAAAGCCGGTATTTCATGTGCTGAGAAAAACCAAAAAAATAATATAGTTGGGACCGGCGGTTAAAAGGGTAAATTTAAACAACTTTACTGGGAAAGCTTATTGTCTTTTCCCTCCAGGACAATAAGCTTTCCCAGTAAACATATTACATACAATATAATAATAATATTGAGGTATGTACCTCCCAGGTAAATAAGATAAGAAAATCACCACTGCACTTTTATTCCGCATTAGCAAACAATTCATAAAGTATAAAATACACCTCATTGTGATATCAATATAATCATAAGGTAAGTGAATATTAGGATAGATTAATGATTAAAATAAGCCGATGCTTTCCGACGAGCGATTGCTACGTACGTGCTCACCTACTTCTACATGTATGTTGTCTATTTGGTAAGTCGGTTATCGGTCATGCAGTAATATAACGTTATATGAATTGGCCGTATAAGCAGCGCGTTGCCCTACGTGATATTCACGTCGATACACTGGTCTCAACCTTAACTCGACGAGGCTGCCATTAACGTGATCTCCTGGTCACATTGAGAGGGGGAAACAATGTTATTTCTCTGAAAGATTGAACCCGGTACGCATTCATGACTGGCGAGGCAGTCAGGAGTTCTACCAATGCGCCACGTCCCCCTCTGTGCTCAGCATTATCGACGATTTTTACCCGTCTTTTTATACTGGTGATTCTCAGGGAGTAGGCTGTAGGCCTATTCGGCATAAGGCATTAACTATAATTAATGGTAGACGTTTAATGATGGGGGTGAAATCTAGTGCACTCGTTTTTCGGCGAGATAATCCCGACTGGAAACAATGTAAAAAAAAGGAGGAGGCGGTGATATACATGCATAAGTAGTGTATGTGTATGTATATGGCCTATATAGGGCAATGTTCGAAACCTTTAGTCTCCGGTTTCCAATCCAATAATTAAATACTTGTTTATCAAAGCAAATGATTAAATCCACCTGCAGGCGATGTGCCATGTGATACATTGATGGAAACCCACACCCAGTCTGCACTACCCTGTAAAGACAAATAGCGGTAACTGCTTACTTGAAAAGTAAGCAGTTACCGCTATTTGTCGTGCACGGACTGCCCTCCAAAGAAAAATAACATTAGCTGCTTACTTACACAAGTAAACAGTTACTGTCTTTTGGTTTCGCACGACCTTACTTTGCTGCGGGCGACATTTCTAATGTAAGTACATACAAAATTAACATTTTCCCAACAAAAATATTCACTGACATCGATTAATGTCTGAATCTCAAATGAAGCATCAATAGTTTTATCATAGAGTTAGTTTGATTGACAATTATAAGAGGTCTAGTTTTGAAACAAAAAAGCTATTTTCATTTATTTAATAATTTTAAGATCGAATTGGATAAAGCTTTAGACATTTCAGTGAACACATTATTTATATTTTAACTCGCCTTTTACTCAATCCATCTGATGATGTTCATTATATTGACACGCATTTCAGCAAGAAGGATATCTCCCAGTAAATACGGGACATTGACCCAATGTTGGGTCAATGTTGGGCCAGCGTCGTAGACGGTGATTCGGCTCCGATAGAAATAACGTGCTGATATGATATTAAAAATTATACCTGAATTGATGAATTGATAGCAATATCGTCTGATATCGTCCAAATACATCGATGATGATTCTAGCTCCGGTAAAATTCCGGATTCAGGATTCAACGCGAAATTGATAGCAGTCATAGAGAACGCTGACATGGTGCAGGACTACATATATATCCTTCTTGCTCATGGACTTTTTCATCATTTGAAATGAGTGTCATTATCATGAACATTATCAGATGGATTGAGTAAAAGGCGAGTTAAAATATAAATATAATATAATATAAAATATATTTTTTTTCAATGAAATGTCTAAAGCTTTATTGAATTCGATCTTATATGTCAGATGGTTAACGCACATCATATTATTAAACGGACTGGCTCAGGCTAAAATCATAACAAAATCGGTGATTTTATTTTGGCTTCTTAATCTGTTAATATAACCATATGATGTAAACATGTCCATAGACTGGAACTGCAACAGTTTTTTTTTGTGCTGCGCATTTACCAGTTATGCTAGAAATAGAGACGAAATTCCTGATTTCTCATTTTGGACAACCATGTCAAAAATAAGAAATACAATAAACATTATACATACATTTATCACATTAAATCAGCTCCACATCTATAATATAAGCTGATCGCATGTTTATTTACGACAATACTTATACAATTATTTTCATTATATCTATATCGAAGAATCAGCTGCACTCATTAACGGAATCCGCTAATTCTGGAGAAATATCATTAATCAGTGTAGCGAGAAAGATTTTAGATTGAATTATTTTGAACACCAACGTAGATCAATTTAAAATTGCGGATATGCAATTTGGATTCCAGGCGGCTCATTCAACCCCCAATGCACATCTATGCGAAGAAATTGTCAATCATGAGGATTATATCATGTAAGTGGATGTTTGTGTAGGCCTAATTCTAGTAGAGATATTAGAGCTTTCGACAGAATTAACCATATTTTTTTAAATATGAGATAAGATTTGTGCTCGAATTACACAAAATTGGGTTTAAAATGTAATTTAAATCAGTGCATTCGTAAGAAATATTATGAAACTATGTATCTAATGGTGTGAAGTAAAGTGTTGTGTTATCACCTAATCCATATTATTTGGACTTCCCAGCAAACACGAGACTTTCACCCAAAGTTGTCTCAATGTTGAGACAGCGTCGTAGACGGTGGGCCAACATTGAGCCAACTTTGGGGAGACGTCTTGTGTTTGTTGGTTCACCTATGACCCGTTTATACACAGTTCGCGACAACTGTATACAAAATCGCGAGATGAAAATATCGCTACAGAATCCATCTTATTTTAGGGATGCATTTCCACATAATTTTATAGAACATAGTGGTAGCATTCTTTTTAAAAAATAATTTAACTACACATATATATATATTTTAAAGGTTTAATTGCATGTAATTGTACGAAATAAACTTTAATATACATTATAAGCAGTATAGGCCTAGTAGTATTTGGTTGTTATGAGCTTATGTTTTCGGTGCTGTGTCTAATTGCGTGGTTGTGGATTGGCAACACATATGCTCGACAGAACATAATTGTTATTCAAGCTCAGAATGTATTTTGAAATTGGAGACTGATGTTTATCCCCAATAGTGATTACTATTATTTTCAAATACCTTCCTATATCGTCCCCATGGATATGAAAGGGTGTATCTGCCACTTTAGGAAGTGGCAGATACGCCCTTTCATATCCAAAGAGACGATATATCTACGTATTGACACAGATAAAGCTGCGACACAACATTAAACGCTTCAAGATTTCACCTCACAAAATATATGTATTCACATATGCATCATGTAGGCGTACGTATTCACGACGAATTGTCGTGAGACACAATGTGTCATTATGCGACGCTGACACGACGCAGTTCCGAAATCAAATATGTAGTGTCATTTGATAGAAAGAGACAAAGAGAGACAGAGAGAGAGAGAGAGAGCTGGCTAACAAGCAAAGAGGTAATGATGCTAATCACATCCTAACTAATGATTACTGAATTACTGAAGGGTGTGCTCATTTAACCCTTTGAGCCCTCACGCTGCATTAAAGCATCATTTTACATCCCTGAAAACAGACTTAATTTTCCTACAGCTAAGGGTTTTAGAACGAAAATTTCCATGAAACTGGTTTACCAATACATGGCAATTTTCTTCAATTTTCAAACCACATCAAATCATCTTCATCCACTACAAGTCGAGAATTGCGGCAGCAATTCGCGGCTTGTAGTGAATGAAGATGACAATGGAAAATTCAGGCTTGAAAAGGTTAACAGTTGTTCAACACGGTACAATTCACACTAACACATACATGTTTTAGGTGAGTATTTTTAGAGTGATGTGCCATTATTCACGTAGCCAACAAATCAAATACGTTGCGTTATTTGTTGGAGAGTAATTAAAAAAATACCATGTGGTGTGTGAAATGCGACAGATGGTGAGCATGGAAGGTTAACTAAAACCAAAATGGATTGACTGACAACTATTCTGATAGGCCTATTTTTAGTCACACAAATTTACTCGGCGCTTAAAAATACTGGCCTGTTTGCTGTAATACTAACATAATTATGTTTTAGCTACCGCGACCCACAACTTCAAAGTAGGTGAAAATTACGCGTATTTGATTAATTTGATAGCATACATTTCCAGATCTCGATATTTAAACACACATTAAATTTCCCTTATCAGTGATTTGATCAGCTAATAAAGTAACTAAAACGTTTTAAGTCGTGACTAGCGGAGCGAGGGTTAATTAACATTATTATTATAATATACATTATTATAACAGTAAATATTTCAGTCGCCTACTTTATGGGGTATTCCCGGTTAAGCGAGCTCAGTTTGCCATGAAAATGGCTCAAGCCACCAGGTAAACCAAAAAAATATTTTTGCGTAGCCCTCCATCAACACTCATTGGGACAAATTTAGATTTCTGAATAGAAATAAGTGACGCACTCCGGTCAAATTTATGCTCGGTTGTATTTCTAAATGATTTTGATACATTGTACACAGTCAGTGTTGATCCTCTCTTCACCATGACTTTAAACATGAAAAGCCTATACCCTGATAACGCGACTGTGCACGAGGGTGGCATCACCTAAACACTGATACCCCATGCACGCTAAAATCAAATTGGTACGTGTCGCGAGCTTTTTTCATGTTGAGAAGAAAAAACATACAACATGCACCCAATTGACTTTTCATACATACATTTTTTCACATCATTTATTACGAAACAATTACAGGGTTATGTACATATACATACAAGATTATACACAAACATTGATATTATTTGCTATTTTCATAGTAACAACTTTGTAGATGGTTTGTATTGTTTTATTTCTTCTGCATATCAGTATTAAAATTGTGTTTTTGAAATTTTATTGACGCAATTATTTAAACTTTCAACAGTGTGTTGCGGACGCGAGATCGTAAGCGCAACGCCCATTGCTAACCTATAGTAACAATTTCACGCATCGGACTTATTATTGTAGCTCGTAGTCGGATTTTATCAAGCGTACAACTGTCACGCAACAGTTGCGAATGATGTATGTGACCTCAAAGTCGATTCTATACGTTGCTGATACCAAAGGCCCATTGTTCTATAAACTCTTTGACCTAATGCAGGGATCTCAACAAATGGCAATCAAAGTTTTGGAAATGTTCAAAATTCAAATTCGGAGACCATGGCATTTGACCCAAAATATTTGGCAATTAATTTGGGAATTAAGCGAGCATTTTGCCACAAATTAGGGCCTATTTAAGGAACGTTTGTGACGTTTTCGCTGAATGTTCGCTGATCGATCGCCAAGGTCGCCATTTTGTCAACAAATGTTTGCCAAACGACCTAAAAAACAATCACCTTTTCATCGCCAAATGATCGCAGATGCTATTCATTTGTTGCAACCAAATCGTCACTAATTACTCGTCAACTTCTCACATGTTGCAGTCATAGCAATTCTGCGATCATTTGGCGACGAAAGGGTGATTGTTTTGAGGTCGTTTGGCAAACATTTGGCGACTAATTGGCGAGCGCGGCGATCAATCGGCGAATTGGAGACTCTTTGGAAAAAAATAACGAACACGCCGAATATCTTGCCACAATGGAGAGCGCTTGGCGAAAGATGAGAACGGTTTGGAATACTTTTTTGAGAGGATTTGTGGAATTTCACACATTAATTGGCATTCGCTAATGACGCCAAATATAGTTGCCACTTTCTTGGTCGCAGTACGTGCGCCAGCATGAGCCTGGGCTGATATGACAAGAGTTTGAGATTAAGTGAATTAACCAAACTAAACAAAATAGTATATCATCATGTCAACAATAACAGTAGGCCTATTATTATTATTATTTATTCAACTTCCAAGCTGGAGACAGTATACATACATATCAGATTAGATTACACATTAAAAACATACACATGTGATACAAAAATATTACCAGTTAAAATATGATACCCGATACATATTAAAACACAGAATAGCATATTATTTTATACTGATTAATATCTTGTAAGCAAACGTAAAAGTTTATGGGATACAGATTCCCTAGATTGGATTGTCGGGTCCGTCAATATATTGGCAAGGGACCCTTCAACGCCACAAGTTGAAAATATTTTTGGCGATTTATATACATTCGCATTAAGAGAGCACAGTAACGGGGAAACATCTATATTTAAAATTCTGGAAAATCGGGTTTTAGGACATATTTTACCAGAGACAATCTATCTGGCCATGAAATGTGAACATAGATCTCTCATGGGAGAGTCAACCATAAAAATTCTGTTCCATAAACCCCATACTGCTTTTTTAATAATTTCGCCAGCTGGAGCTACATTTATAGCACAAAATAATTTCGAATGGTGGCTATGTATACTCAGGCCAAGGGAAGATTTCATAAGAGTGCCTTGCAGAGACTCTAACTTTTAAATTTGGGTAATTGGGAGGTACATTGTTTCCAGGCCATATTTTAATGTCGACACACACACGCTATCTATATATATTTTTTAATATCCACATTGAATCCTGGAAAAGACATAGGCCTACCACAGCCACTCAGACTATAAAATGATCTGCGGCATTTCATGATTCTATTGTTAACATGCGGGTTAGAGTGACCATCGCTAGAGAAAAATACCCCCAGCATTTCTAGTGTGATTTCATTTTCCATGGTTTGAAATCCCAGTCTCCAGCGGGGCTCATTTTTAAATTTGTTTACACCAACTGTCATATACTTTGATTTTTTAATACCAAAATTACAGTTGAGCTAAACAAACTTACATCATCCGCATACGCGAATGATTCAAGTTTAACATCCCTAATGCAAAGACCACTGTTTAGCTTTTTCAACTCTTCGAGAAGTTCGTTGATGAAAATGGAAAATAGGTGTGGTTAAGGTATGTTCCCTTGTCGTGTACCTTTTGTAACCACAAACGGTTCGCTGAACTGACCATTACATCGAACAACAGCTTTTAGAGCTTTATACCATCTATATATTAGTAACCAGTGGTTTACTGGTAAAACAGACTGCAGTTTATAGAGCAACCCATCATGCCACACACTATCGAAACATTTTTCAGCATCTAGCGTACATATATAATCAGGAGAGCTTTGCTCTTGAAAATAAGCTATTACATCATGTAATAATGCACACCCAAAAGAAGCTCCCGTGTTGCTCTAAATCCGAACTGGGTATTACTTATAAATTAAATGCAGTACAAGGAACGTTCAGAACCGTTTAATACGACATGCATAACCGTTCGTAAGCCTTGCTACTGCTCATTGTGAAACATTATTTTAATTTTTTTTTTTTTTTTTTTCTATTGATTAAAATGTACAATACAAATACAAATTATGTATTATCAGTAATTAAATTGTTCATTTAAAAGCACATTCATTGAAGCCGTTGCCGACTCATTGTAAAAGAACAAAGAATCGACATCGGCCCAATGCGAGTTACTGACACAGTCATGTTCACAGAAAAAAAAACTAGTACTCAGTGAACGCGAGACACTGTCACAATACCAGATTATTTTAATTGTTGATCTATATTTCGCAGCTACTACTGCTCAGCGCGCATCATATTGCATATACATGGAGAGCTCTACATTGCTCTGCAAAGGCGAAAAGCAGTATCCGCTGACTTATAAAGTAAGCAGATGCTGCCTTTTGGCTTTGCACGGCGGTGCAGAGCGCCAAAATTTATGCAGAATCGATCCGGAACAGCAGTGGATTCTGAGAAGGAGGCACTACCTTCGCCACCCTGAAGCCAGACAACGGAAATCTGCATACCAGTTTTGTAGAGTGATCTATGCTGTCTAGACGACAGTATTTGTTTACGTTCCAAGTCAGCATATACTGCATTTTGGGCTTTGAAAAGCAGTGTAACCGGCCTCCCAGCAAACACAAAACCTTTGTATAACATTTATACAACGTCAGCCCAACGTCTTCGACGTTGGTCCGACATTGTATAAATGTTATACAAAGGTTTTGTGTTTGCTGGGCGGTCATTTGTTAGTCGCGTCCACCATCGACACAACCCGAGTGTGGCCTGACTGAGACGACTCTTCCGGTCCTTCCGGGCATCCCGACCATACAGAAGCAGTGGCCTAATGCTGGCTCAATGCTGGCCCAGCTGCTCGGTCGGTGGGGTGACAATGTACCAGCGCTGAGTCGGTGTATCGTGCTGGGTTGCATGCTCATCAGATGGAAGATGACTTCCTGATCGCCAGCATGCGATGTGTGAGCCAAGTTGTGCTAATTTGACCGAGACCGTCTTACCGAGATGTTGGCACAATCTTGTTTAAGTGTTGGGCAAACGTCGCAGACGGTGGGCCAACATTGAATTATAATTGTGTCCTTGTCTCGCGCTTGCTACGAAATGTTTCGTATAGGATAAAGCACGAGGTGTTCTACATTCTTAGCTGTGAAAAAGGTGGAAGCCGAAGGCCGAGGTCTGTTTCAAAGCTAAGAATGTAGAACTCCGAGGGTTTTAACTGACTTATCTGATCTGATCATAATGAGGATCCGTCATAATCAACAGCTCAGTCGCACCAGACTGATTATAATACCATATGACTACCATGGTAATTCGTCTGTACTTGATCAAAAATAACTCTACATTCCCGGCTTAGAATGTGGTCGTCAGACAAAGACAATAATGTAGTGGTGTGTTTTCACGAATGTTCACACCTCTGCCGTACATAGCAAAATGCAGTAACTGCTTAACGGTACTTGAAAAGTAAGCAGTTACACACTTTCGGCTTTGCAGAGCTCGTCGCCCATAACACGTAACTTTTCTCATTACATTTCCATTATCACGCCTTAGACCTCAGGTCTCTATAGCCGACATCGCACGAATGTTTATTGTGGCCGCGCGGCGGTTTTTTGTCCGATCCGTTTACGGTGTACTTGTGGGTCTGCACGAAGTCTTCAGATCGAGCCAGCGGATCAACGTCCCATGCATAGATTATTTGAACTGGGATGAGGGAGATTCTGGCCCTCTTGTTTGGTCAAACAGACAGTTGAAATCGGTCAACAATACCCGGCATGCAAGTTGGCAAGCCTGTCACGTGACGGTTAGAGCCGTCAGGGAACCAGCGCATAATAAATTAAGTGGAGCTGTAATCAGACAATAACAAGACTACTGTGAAAAATGACGGCGTCAGAGCCGTAACTGAACATGAGACCTATATCTAGGATGATTATATAATCTGTTTTCGAGCTATTTTAGTCGCGGTTTTTGATTAAATTACAAATAAATACCTACTTAGAAATGTCTCGACCCTTCAAGTTTCAATGATCCTACATTAGAATTTCCCTTGAACCCGGTGGACGCCTTCAAAGAAGAGACAGGTCTTTTCAAACTAAGTTCATTTAATGTTGGGCCACCGTCGCAAACGGTGAAGCAACATTTAACCAACTTAGTATACCAACGTCTTCTGTTTGATGGTGAATAATAAAAAAAACATAAGTGATTTTATAACCCAATCATAATCACAAACGGCGGTGCGGGAGGCGGTATGGGACATGGAGCGACAGGCGGTGCTGGAGGTTGTGCGGGAGGCGGTGCTGGAGGAGGTGTGGCAGGAGGTGCGGGAGGCAGTGCGGGAGGCGGTGCGGGAGGCAGTGTGGAAGGCGGTGCGGGAGGCGGTGCTGGATGCGGTGCTGGAGGCGGTGTGGGAGGCGGTGTGGGAGGCGGTGTGGGAGGCGGTGCGGGAGGCAGTGTGGGAGGCGGTGTGGGAGGCGGTGTGGGAGGCGGTGTGGGAGGCGGTGTGGGAGGCAGTGTGGGAGGCAGTGTGAGAGGCGATGTGGGAGGCGGTGCTGGATGCGTTGCTGGAGGTGGTGTGGGAGGCGGTGCGGGAGGCGGTGTGGGAGGCAGTGTGGGAGGCGGTGTGGGAGGTGGTGCGGGAGGCGGTGCGGGAGGCGGTGTGGGAGGTGATGCAGGAGGCGGTGCGGGAGGCAGTGTGGGAAGCGGGGCGGGAGGCGGTGTGGGAGGTGGTGCGGGAGGCGGTGCGGGAGGCGGTGTGGGAGGTGATACAGGAAGCAGTGTGGGAGGCGGTGTGGGAGGTGGTGCGGGAGGCGAAGCGGGAGGCAGTGCGGGAGGCGGTATGGGAGGTGATACAAGAGGCGGGGTGGGAGACGGTGTGGGAGGTGGTGCGGGAGGCGATGCGGGAGGCGGTGTGAGAGGCGGTGTGCGAGGCGGTGTGAGAGGCGGTGTGGGAGGCGGTGTGGGAGGAGGTGCGGGAGGCGGTGTGAGAGGCGGTGTTGGAGGCGGTGCGGAAGGCGGTGTGGGAGGCGGTGCGGGAGGCGGTGTGAGAGGCGGTGTGGGAGGCGGTGTGGGAGGCGGTGTGGGAGGCGGTGCGGGAGGCGATGCGGGAGGCAGTGTGGGAGGCAGTGTGGAAGGCGGTGTGGGAGGCGGTGTGGGAGGTGATACAGGAGGCGGTGTGGGAGGCGGAGTGGGAGGCGGAGTGGGAGACGGTGCTGGAGGCGGTGCGGGAGGCAGTGCGGGAGGCGGTGTGGGAGGCAGTGTGGGAGGTGATACAGGAGGCGGTGTGGGAGGCGGTGCTGGAGGCGGTGCGGAAGGCGGTGTGGGAGGCGGTGCGGGAGGCGGTGTGGGATGCAGTGTGGGAGGCGGTGTGGGAGGCGGTGCTGGATGCGGTGCGGGAGGTGGTGTGGGAGGCTGTTCTGGAGGCAGTGCGGGAGGCGGTGTGGGATGTGGTGTGGGAGGCAGTTCTGCGAGAGGCAGTGCGTGTGCAGTGAAGGAGGCGGTGCGGGAGGCGGTGAGGGAAGTGATGCAGTAGGTATTGCGGGAGAAGGTGCGGGAGGCAGTGCAGCAGGCCGTTGAGGAGGGCGGTGCAGCAGTGGGAGGCAGTGAGGGAGGCGGTGCGGGAGGCGGTGTGGGAAGCGGTGTGGGAGGCGGTGAGGGAGGCGGTGTGAGAGGCGGTGAGGGAGGCTGTGAGGGAGGCAGTGCAGGAGGCGGTGCGAGAGGCGGTGCAGCAGTGGGAGGCAGTGAGGGAGGCGGTGCGGGAACCGGTGCGGGAGGAGGTGCCATAGGCGGTGCGGGAGGCGGTGTGGGAGGCGGTGCGGGGGGCGGTGCGGGAGGAGGTGCTGTAGGCGGTGAGGGAGGCGGTGAGTGAGGCGGTGTGGGAAGTGGTGTTAGAGGCAGTGCGGGAGGCGGTGAGGTAGGGTGCGGGAGACAGTGAGAGAGGATGTGAGGTGGGGTGTGGGAGGCAGTGAGGGAGGCTGTGAGGGAGGCGGTGTGAGAGGCGGTGAGGGAGGCGGTGTGAGAGGCGGTGAGGGAGGCTGTGAGGGAGGCAGTGCAGGAGGCGGTGCGGGAGGCGGTGTGAGAGATGATGTGGGAGGCGCTGTGGGAGGCGGTGAGAGAGGCATTGTGAGAGGCGGTGAGGGTGGCGGTGCGGAAGGCAGTGCGGGAGGCGGTGTGAGAGGCGGTGTGAGAGGTGTGAGAGAACTTTTCTGAAACATGCTTACTTAATACTGTGTAAAGTGAATCCTTGAAAAATAATGGATCAATAAATGCGAACAAATTCTACACATATTTTCAATGCGTTTTCTCTTTTATAATGTGCTTCTTATCGCAACCTTATGTTAGGGCTGGGGCAAAACAAACATACGCTATCATTCCATTTCTTTCGCATGAATCTATATATGCATAATAGGCGTTCTACCATTCTATTCATGAAAACGCATCTTTTTAATGAGTAAACGTGCAATCATTAGAGTGTGTTGATATCTTGTCTAGTAATTTGAATCTAACTAACCAGTGGAGTACCAACGGTGGACATATAAGAAATATTTTTAATTTGCACTTGCAGGGACATTTTTATTATGTGTCTCGGTTTCGGTTTTGTTAAGCCAAACGAAAATTTAAACGGCTGATAAATAAAAACTTGGTCGTCGCCTTAAGGGTTTTGTCAAGTTAAAACAATTCCAAAAATCCGAGAAAAACTCGGACGTGGGTGGGAAATGAAATGAAATGAATCGGGCTTTAGGCCACCTTTGTGCACATATAGGCTAAACTGGGCCAGGAGAACCTCCTGAGGATGGTGATATCATTGAGATGACACTGTCCTCCAGACACAGGATTCGGAATTCGAGCCCTGTCGGTCTGAGGCCGAGCACGCTACCTCTCGGTCACGGAGGCTCCCCAAAATACTAACTTTCACACGTGGATGGGGAAGAAACATTTTTGTTTCTTTAAAACCGCCGGGACCGGGAACCGAACCCGGAACTCTGGCGTGAAAGGCAGCGGTGCTAACCACTACCCTAGGGCCCCCGCCCGCCCGGGTGGGTCAAGCCCCAACTCGGATTTTTTTTTTTTTTAATGTTGTTGTTTTCGGTGTTTTTTGTGTTGTTTTCATGTTTCCGTCTGATTAATCCGAGTTTTTCTCGGATTTTTGAATTTTTTTAACTTGACAAGACTCCTTAGTGACTAAGTGTACGAAGATCCCGAGTCTTAAACATCAATCCATGATGTATAGTGGGAAACTAGTACACGATGCCGTGCCGTACAACTAGGGATCTGGCGAACGTGCCCTATATAGCTGAGGCCCACAACATCAATCATGGGATAAATCGATTATTGCTAAACAAACAGTAAATTAAGTCCGATTTCTGGGTAATATTTTCTCCTATAATCCATACGAGGTGCTGGAAACCTGGTATGATCGTAGTATATCTGCAAAACCCTGTCATGTTTGGTTCATTGTCAAATTTCACTCACTTTTTAAAGTTTTATATAAATAAGATCCTAAACGCGGTGACAAAAAACATTTACATTATTTCTTCATATAGAAAACAATAAAAATAGATGAAGATGCTGTCGAGAGGTTTATAGACTATGCCGATGTTACTAAATATTGTTTGTAGAAACAAGTAGAATAATTATTCAGAAAATTCCCTGACTGTAGTAAAACGTCCGGTTCCCCTGTTTTAGCCTGTAATTGATGGTCTAACTCCGTCATGACAAACATGTTCCGGCTTACAGATACAACACAGATCAAGATGGTCACGCCTCTTAGATCTTATAATTTAATTAGATAGATCAGAAAATGTGAGAATGGCTATTGAATTTCAACTCAATTTACTTGAACATGCAATTAATTAATCGCCGAAACAATATTATATGTGACTCCGACGATTTTAAAGTATCATATAACCATATTGCTGTGTTAATCCTAAGTTACGATATATCGCAGGCTTCGTAGCTATCGTAACTTGTCCGAGAATACGAGTGTGATTTGTGTAAGTGATAGACATAGTGTGGAGCCTAAGTGGAGTAGGCCCTATACAGGTAATCATGTGACATTTAAATCAGCCTCGACTTATAGGTAGAAGACGGCTCCAGATACTTAGTGTATATAAGCACAAAACATTTGTATAATATTTATACAATGTTGGACCAACGTCGGAGACGTTGGGCCGACGTTGTATAAATGTTATTCAAGTGTTCTGTGTTTGCTGGGTAATTAATATCGTCACCGCCTCATCGTAGGTCATACAATGAGTGACAGATATTTTATTTCTGCAATACACATTTGTGATTGGTCGGTGACTTGAGGGGGATTTCAAGCGTAGTGGCTAAACGTTACCACCTGTCGTGCCGGAATTCTGGATTCGTTCTTCGCTCGCCGTCTCAAGGTTGCAAATGTTTTCTCCACTTACTCGCAGAAATGCAGTATTGTCGGAAGACTCGCCGAGAGGTATTGAGGGAGCCACCATTCAATCTCCAGGGTTGGGTTTTTCATTTTAGAAATAACAATATTTTGAGACTGAATTGTCTCAAGGACATGTTGTAAATAAATATTTAATGGCCTTCAAAAACAATTTTGACTCGCTTCACTCGGCATCATTAAATGACACTTAAATTTGTGAAGCCTTTTTTCGCTCGTCTCCTTAACCCCCACATCAATGCTAAGCCTAGTTTTCGATCCACTTTCGTAGACAGAAAAAAATAAATTCTAAGGTGGTGACATATTTTTTTGCTTGAGACAGAGTGTGAAATAAATAAAATATTGCAAAGAGGAGGCGAAATAAATAATTCGTCCGGTTCAAAAACCCCAGCCCCCTCCCTAATTGAATGGTGACACCTTAATGCTTTGACTCAGATCACCACAGATCGAATTTCGAATCTTTTGCCTGGATAGTCCGAGATTGACGCAACCATAAATTATGGATTACCGTAAAAGTTGGCGAGCATTGCAAAAGCTGTGTTTCTGTATACTGGTAGCCAGTGTAAAGGTAAGAAATGCGATTTTAGGCCACCTTTGTTCAAATATAGGCTAAACTGGGCCAGGGGAAGCTCCTGAGGATTGTGAGATGAATGAGATGACACTGCCCTCCAGACACAGGATTCGAAACTCGAGCCCTGGCGGTCTGAGGCCAAGAACGCTACCTCTCGGTTACGGAGGCTCCCCACAATACTGAGTTTACCAGTGGATGGGGAAGAAATATTTTTGCTTCTTTCAAACCGCCGAGACCGGGAACCGAACCCCGAACTCTAGCGTGAAAAGCTGCGGTGCTCACCACCACCCTAGGGCCCCCGCCCGTTAGCCGGTGTACGCTGAGTTCAACAATTTCATGAAAACTGTGAGGGTAACTCTTTTCAAATGATAAATTCACATATAAAGACTGCTATTTAAAAGCGGTCTAAAGCTCTATTCCTTCCTTTCTTATTTCCTTCCTCTTTCTTTCTTTCCTTCTTTTCTTTCTTCAACCATTCCTTCCTTTTTTTCTTGTTTCATGCCTTCCTTCATTGCCACCTTCTTCCTTGCCTTCCTTCATTTGCTACCTTCTTCTATTCCTTCATTCATTCCTACTTCCCTCCTTCCGTCTTCCTTCAACCCTTCCTTTCTCCCTTCTTTTCTTCCCTCCTTCCTTCCTTCCTTTATTCTTTCCTTCCTCCCTTCTTTTCTTCCTTCATTCCTTCCTTTTTTCCTTCATTTTTTTCCTTCATTCCTTCTTTCCTTCCTTCCTTCTTTCCTACTTCCCTCTTTTATTCCTTCCTTCCTTTATTCATTCCTTCTTATTTCCCTTTTTTCTTCCCTTCCTTCCTTCCTTTCTTACTTCCCTACTTCTTTCTTTCCTTCCTTTCTGTCTTTATTCATTCATTTATTTATTTATTTATTCATTCATTTCCCCTTTCTTTCCTCCCTTTATTCCTTCTTCACTTTCTTCCTTATACCCTGCTTCCCTCTCTTCACTCCTTCCTTCCTTCCTTCCTTCCTTCCTTCCTTCCTTCCTTCCTTCCTTCCTTCCTTCCTTCCTTCCTTCCTTCCTTCCTTCCTTCCTTCCTTCCTTCCTTCCTTCCTTCCTTCCTTCCTTCCTTCCTTCCTTCCTTCCTTCCTTCCTTCCTTCCTTCCTTCCTTCCTTCCTTCCTTCCTTCCTTCCTTCCTTCCTTCCTTCCCTCCTTCCTTCCTTCCTTCCTTCCTTCCTTTCTTCCTTCCTTCCTTCATTCATTCATTCATTCATTCATACATTCTTCCATACCTTCTCTTCCTTCCTTCTTTCCTTCACTCCATCCTTCTCATTACTTCAACTAGATATATGCTACAATGCCCAGTCGCTGCTTCACTTGAGATACACACTTGAACATATAGTATCCTCAATTTCAAGTTCCACTGGACCGATAATTAAGTCAAAATGCCGCATCTGCCTACGTTACAAGTATAAGCAGATACTGACTTTTGGCTTTGCACGCCAGTACTTAACCCGATACCTAATAACAGAGTCCCTATGTTCGGCGTTTAATATTCATGATATTGAATGTCTTTTTAGTAGAGCTGAGCAAATATTAAACCTTACAAAACCTATGCAATAAGTCTACGGCCATTATGAATTTTTAATTATTTCAGTGCACATTCGGGGTCCCGTCATTACACGTCAGAATCTGACGTCTTTTGACGTCAGATTCTGACATTTAAAGACGGTCCCCGCGCCGAAAGGGTTAAAATAACTATTACTGCCACAGATGCTTTATATATAATTATATTATATGTGTGGGATTCGCAATTTTCAAGGAAAATCGCATCTAGTGTAAAATTGGAGCTATTTGTTGATGAAATATTTCTGCGCATATAATATTTTTGTCACTAGCATGTAGAGGGTTCATTCTAAGTAGTGCAATCGTTTTTAATCAAGGGATATTTTCAGATGCCATTTCTATCCATGAAATAAGTAGTGAAACATTCCATATATCCACATGCTGCTACATATTATATTGAAATGACAAACTGGAGATTGCACAGTAACAATCCGACAATGTTGGTTTATTGTTGGGCCAGCGTCGAATTCCCCAACAATAAAGCAACATTGGGTTGCTAGATCATACAGTTCATGTTTGTATATTCACATTAACAGTGGTGAGTGATTTTTGCTAATTTCTCAAGTCTCAACCAATTGTTATAAAATTTTACAAGCACTATTTCCTGGACTACCCCGACAAGATATGACATAGTTTGAAAATTAGTGTATTTAAAGCCACACAATCAGGCTAAAATCATTAAAAAATCGGTAATTTTTTTTGGCTTCTTACTATGACTATTATGATGTAAACATGTCCATAGACTAGAACTGCAAAAGTTTTTAATTTTTTGTGTTGCGCATTTACCAGTTAAGCGAGATATAGAGACGAAATTGTCGTATTTCTTATTTTGGACATGCATGAAAAGCCAAAATAAAATTACCGATTTTTTAAGGATTTTAGCCTGATTGTGTCGCTTTAAAATAAGTGAATAATAATAATAAAAAAATGCCCTTTATAAAGCTATTAATTAACTTCGTCTCAGAGTAGTCACCGCATGACTAGACAATTTAGTGTGTGCAAAATTTCATGAAAATTGGTTCAGAATTGACCGAGGAATATGAGAAATTAATTCACCCTGGTTAATGAATTTAATGTGAACCTGACTATTATGTAGTAGGTATATTTCAATTATCGTAATGAAGTGATATATGAGAATTAGTTCCCTGAAATAATTAGACGTAAACCTACTGTTATGATAGTTTGACTCGTACTTGGTGACTTCAGGCACTGAACGATGGGAGTTACTGTGTACACACATGTGTGTTATACCATGGGTCGAATTGTTATTAACCCTTTAACCGCCGGTGCCGCATATATTCGGGTTTTCATTTTTTATTAGCACACTAAGTACCACCTTTTAAACATGTGACAAAGATAAAATGTGACATCAATCAGCAATATTTGAAAACAGTTGACCTCCATTTTGTCAAATTTGATTAATTTTCACTCACTTGTAGTTGTGGATCGCGTCAGCGAGACACAACTTCAAGTGAGTGAAAATCCAGATTGAATAATTTTGGCGGTTGAAGGGTTAAAGCTATGGACCACTCCATGTACATTTCTGGTTTTAGCTGTATCCCATCGCTGTAATCAGCGTAGTGCTTTCTGGGTACTGCTGTGTCCCTCTGTTCGTACAAAGTGGACTACTCCTTTAATGATGTGACACCGCTTTTGTTTATACTATTAGACAATGAATAGAATACAATCTTCTTCGCCTTAACATGTTTAAAGTGCAGCATGACCCGGTATCATCCCAGCAGATACAATACATGTATGCTGCGATGGCCTGATTTTAAGCAATTCGAACCAACGTGTAGTTTTCGACACCTATCCAATCTAAGACGGCGTGCTACGTTATCAGGGTGATTGGGTGTTGAATTACCAATCATCAACCATGATTTCGTTGTTGTGTCGTCGTACAACACTTGGGCCACCATTGGAGATATATGCAGGGATAGGCTATAACATTTTACCAGACATAAAATGACATCTTAATCTTTTCGTGATATTAAAAGCTTCAGGAGATAATATTGTCGCCTGTTATCTTATTACTCCACAGTGGATTGGTAAAAAGTAAATCTCCGAGCAACAAATAATAATAAAATAGTCTCTACTAATTTAAATAAGCTAAAATATAAAGATATGTGACGAACTGCATAAAAATCGACTGAAATACTGCCACCCAGCAGAGTGGGAGAAACCGTTGGGTTAACATTCTAGATTTTCTTATGTCCAGAGTGCAAATGTTATAAAATATTGATTTGTAGGGTCTAGAAAATATTCATAAAACATTGTTTTTAATGTTAGACAAGAAACATAATTAAAGAAAAGTAAAAGCGTTGACCTGGTATTGTTTTCATGTTGGGTCAGCGTCGTACAAGATGGACGATCAGCGTCGTACGCGATGGACCAACATGAAATCAACATTGAGTATTGTGTTTTTGGTTAATATTCATAGAATCTGCCCGATTCTGCGTTACTATAGCGGTTGTTTGGAATCGGCTGTGTCGGAATCCACATTGTGATGCAGCTAGATAAAATCAGAAACCGGCACACCGCCAGGAACTGTGGCCTAACATTGGGCCAATGCCGCGCTAGAAGTGAACGTGACTTTTACCGGAGTAGGGGGAGTGACATATCTGCCCCCAGAATAAAGATGTGGTGTATAATACGGGATCAGTCACGGCCGTGGGCCTAATATTCGGCCCTCATCATCATAATCAATACAGTTTCTATACCCAGCTAACACGTGGCATTGACCCAAGCTGTTTCAATGTTGGGCCGACGTCGAAGACGGCGGGTCAACATTAAAACAACATTGGGTCAATGCCACATGTTTGCTGAATATATATACAGCGGTAAATTTAATATATACTCTGGTTCAGCATTGAATCTTATCACAGCGCTGAATCATTGGGCTGTTGATAAAAACAGATTTTCATGTTCTTTTTCAAAAAGATAGCAGGAACTTGAAATGGGCTGATAAAAATAGGCCTAGTAGATCATTGGTAGGCACATTTGATATGGTGATTTCGACAAAATATACATATCGTTCCTTTGGATATTAAAGGGTGCATATCTGCCACTTCGTAGAGCGTTAGATACACCATTTCATTGCTTTGACCTTACTTGCACTAAAACAAACCAAAACACTGTGAGGAAATGGTGAAAACAGATAAAATAATATTTTCAAATGGAATACACATAATTTATTAGTAAAAAGAATAAATTCATTTCTTGACAAAAATCGCTCTTTTTTTGACATGTCCAAAAGGTGAAGAGACGGTCTGCTTGTCACAGCAATTACCACAACAGCAAATGAAAAATCAGAAGAATTGTATCAGCTGGTGAGTCATGTCCGAGAATTTTGATAATGAGTCATAGGCGAAAAACACGACAAAACGTTGTTGATCGTCGCATTTTTGAAGATTCTTCAATGATAAGTGATATCAATAGAGATAACGCGTGTAAATCGAAATCCATGATAACAGTGGACACGTGGAACTGAAAGCGATAAATTCACCGTTTGCTACAACAGAGCTGGTTACAAGTCAAAACGCCAATTTTGTTTAGACGACATTGTTTTAAGTAATGAATTTACAATATTCAACAAGACACCCGATTGTTCTTATATTATTAAAAAAACTAGAAAAGGAGTTCCCGAACTCCGAGGCCCGGATTAGTCTGTTGAGTGCTTCAGACAAAAACTTTGCCCAATATTTTGTAAACATAACTGTATTGGTTTTTCATATGGGCCAGAATCCTAAATGTCCAGGATATAATTATTGAAAGAACCAAGGAGACAAAAAAAAGTATATCTTCAACGCGTATGCCTATTCCTTCCACCACCAACATCCACTTCCAACATCGCCGGTGCTGACCAACACCTATGCAATACTTGCCAGTGAAACGTGCTGTCGCGTGTCTCATTCACTCTTGAACGTACTGTGACACTCACTGATAAGTCAGTGTACGCGTCTATACGGTCAATGTACCTCGCACACCCAATGTTGGCCACCACCCAATACCGGTTCAATGTTGAGCCAGCGTCACAGCCCATTGCTGGTTCAATGCGGTCAATCGTATCCGACGCTGGTCCATTGAAACAGAATTGGGTGGTTGTCCCGTGTTGGCTCTGACTGCCCTGCTGGTGACGCTTTTATCCCCCGAAAGGCCACTACCCGGATAACATGATACATTGACCCAATTGTGAAATAATGTTGGGCCATCGTCTGCGACGCTGGGCCAACAGTATTACAACCAAAACCATTTAAGCTCTTAACTACGAATATAATCGTGAATATCTTTTTTCTAAAGACTTTTTAATCGCAAAAGTACTTGACCTAGGGATCTTAAACGTTATATTCATAAGGACTGGTGTACACAAATGTCAACCGTTTCCCACACACGGCACCCCTCTTTCCCCTAAATATGACACAAACTCAGGCAAAATAAACTTAATAGGCTCCGGGCCTAATAGTAATAATTTGTTGTTACTGGGAGGTCATGGGTAAAAAACATAATAAACAAGCAGATATCTATATCATTGCTATGGCATGCCTTAACACTTAAATCACTGAAATATTTTTATATTAACCAAGAGACGAAAAGGTTATTTTCAATTTCAAATCATCATAAATGTCTTAGTTAGCTCTTTCCGCTTCATTTGAATACTTATGTTATGGGTCTGCGGCCATTGTAAATATTTTACTCTTTCAGTGCTGTGATCGACAAGAGGTTTCGGACATATGACGTTATTACCTTCATTGTGTGCCTTGATATGTATAGGCCTACTGTAGGAAAGACAGCCATTTTAAAATTTAAATAATTGTCATAACATAAATATGTCAAACAACTGGTTCACTTGCACAATACGATGTTGGATCGCCGGTTAAATGACTTTATTAGAATTACATACTCATTTAAAAAAAAATACTATTTGTTGTTTTATCAAGCCAAAAACAATGAGATAATTTTACCGAAAGTTGAGGCCTTTTGTGAACGACATTATGCCTAGGTGACTAAAACATATAACATCCCAATTTAATTCCACAAAAATATTAGAATCACGAGAACTTTCATGGCAAAATAACATACGTGTTTAGAAGGTAGAAGTCTAGAAGGTAGAAGTCCCTATGTGTACATACTTGGGCCAAATATCACATCAAAGGACAGGACACCATTGTGTAGGCACAAATACCCTGACGTTGCACCAGCGTCAGTGACACAACGTCACTTGGCAAGCTCATGACAAATAAATTTGACGTAAACGTTATTATCGTTCACTGTTATTGTCAATCTTCAGACTATCATTTCATAATTCCTGTCAGATCGCATCCAGGAATTATTTGCGTTCCGGACAGAACAATCAGTTTTATATATTTGTCCCCACTAAAGAGTTGGGCAAGTACACACGCCGCTGTAATATAATGTGATGGGCGCGGTGATGGCATCGCAGACGCTGGCCCAACATTGCACCAACACATGGTCAATGTCCCGTGTTTTCTGGGATAAAATCATTCCCTGCGTAATCAGTCGATGAATGAGGATCCCGTAGATTATTTATCAGCCGTGATTTGTAATTTATGAAATCAAGAGCCCGACGCCTCCAGTGACACAGTTTATAGGAATGACACGTCATCCAGTGCTTGTAGCCTCATATTCCCTAATTATGTTCATACTTAGTCTATCTACGACAGATATATTTGTCAAAAATTAGTTGATTTTCGAAATTAAGATGTAATATCAAGGTATATTCGAAGATAAAGTGTATGCTTTTTAATTGAAAAAATTGAGGGCCATTCATGCATTCATAAAAATATGTATAAAAAATATTCGTCTAATTAATATATTTCACGGAGCCCCTTAACAGTACTAAAGTGATACATGTAACGGGGATAATATAATTATAATCCGTGCCCACGATTTATAGTCCGTAGCCACGATTTATAAGTAGCGGCCAAGATTAATAATCTGTTTTCATTACTTATAATTCGTTCCCATATAGTATATCCGTGGATCCAACGATTCATAATCCGTGGCCACGATTTATGAATCCGTAACCACGATTTATAATCCGTTCCCACTATTTATAATCCGTGGCCACGGTTTATAATCCGTGGCCACGATTTATGATTCCGTAACCACGATTTATAATCTGTTCCCACTATTTATAATCCGTGGCCACGATTTATGAATCCGTAACCACGATTTATAATCCGTTCCCACTATTTATAATCCGTGGCAACGATTTATGAATCCGTAACCACGATTTATAATCCGTTCCCACTATTTATAATCCGTGGCCACGATTTATGAATCCGTAACCACGATTTATAATCCGTTCCCACTATTTATAATCCGTGGCCACGGTTTATAATCCGTGGCCTCGAATTATAATCTGTGGCCACGATTTATAATTCGTTCCCACGATTTATAACCCCTGACCACGATTTATAAACCGCCACGGATTTTAAATCTTGGTCACGAATACTAAATCGTGGCCACGGATTGTAAATTGTGGGAACGAGTTATAAATCGTGACCACAGATATATGGGAATGAAATATGTCGCGGCCACGGATTATAAATCGTGGCCGCTGATTATAAATCGTAGCCGCGGATTATAAATCGTAGCCGCGGATTATAAATCCTAGTCACGGATTAAAGGTCCTAAATCGTGGAAACGGATTATAAATCGTTTTTCACGGATTATAAATCGTGGGCACGATTTTATTTTATTTTCTCCCTCACATGTGTCCCTTTGGGGGCTCTGTAACATTCCCCTAATCTCTGAAATTTGCCGGTTCAGCCACGTTGTGTTAGCCACGTACATATATCCAGCAAAGACGAGACATTGGCCAATATGTGTTTTAATATTGGGTCTAGTGGTGTTTTAATGTGGGGCCAGCGTCGGCCAGCGTCACAGACGCTGGCCCCACATTAAAACAGCACATGAACAACGTCGCGTGCTGGCTGTGTAAACATTTGCGTGCGTGCAGGGATAAAAGCGAAGGCAGACATCAGAAGCCGGGACCCATCCATACCAGTTACGCGTTCACGTAACTTGAAGTGATAGGCCCACTAACTGTTAGTTTTATATCCACAACAAACATTCTTACTTCAAGTAAACCACTTGCACCGGAGTGTAAACCACGACTCAAGGCGTTGGCAATCAATGCTTTCTTCTCTCATCTATACACCAACCACCACGTGTGGGCGCAAGTAACGTATGTATACTTACTTCTCAGAGCAAAAACTGCAATCTAGCCGTTACCAATGTGAACACACAGACATGGGTCTAATTGTATCCATCGAGGCGAGAAATCATGTACCGAACATTTGAATGGTACTACGGGACGAGCAATCTAAACTTGACGAGTTCCGGATTCACCTTCATAAGAAAAAAGTGGCATGGAGACCCTGAATTGTCGATAGCTTATTCTAAACCTCCAAAATGCAATGATAAGCCGCAGTTATATCTAATGTGATTTTTATAATACAAAATCAGCGGCCATATATATGCACATGTTAATGATTTATATAAGAATTTATTGAAAATGAACAATATATTTATGAGTCTCAAAAGCTGATGATGATTTCATAAGATTTGCAAGCTCAGCTATTCCTGCCAAATATAGTCCTATACTCCAGACCACCCGTTATCCCCTACAACGGTTTTTTGCAAAGCATAGCCAAAGGGCATTATCTGCTTACTTGTAAAGTAAGCAGATACTACCTTTTGGCTTTGCACGGCGCAGTTGCTGCCCCAACATTGCATCATGTCTTACTTTTTCATACTCACTATATTCGTGTGACGCAGCCATATTTCTAACAAGTTGTCACCAACCGCCTCAATCAATTTTAAATGTATGTTTCAATCGGAAATTACTTCTATTACCATCTTCTGGACTATCGTTTGAATTAGCTATCTATTACTTATACTAGCAGGATATGTCAGCTTAAATCCGGGTCCCTCCCCTTGGTCAAATAATAACTGAATGAACGTGCGACATATCAACCAAAAAATAGCCCGCTATTAAAGTATGTAACAAAATTGTGTAGCAGTGACAGAAACATGGATAATATTTGATGAAACGCAATCAACCATTATTTATCATTCATAGTTGATATCTCACCACCTGGCTGTTCATTTGTTGTCACTGAATTTTGTTCAGATCGGCGAACAGGAGGAGATAATATATTCTATTTTCTGACATAGGGCCAACAACTCAAAACAGATATTCATCCTATGCCATATTTTAACACTTTTGAAGTCATTTATGCCAGTATCAGATATAATTCGCTCATCATTGGTTTTGTTGTATGTATCTATAGGCTTCGAAACGGTATTTTTTTTAATGGATTTCAAGGTTTACTAGAAAACATAATTCCACTACATAACAATTTCATCTTGCATCTAGACAACCAACTGCATGAAAAAATCCTGAATAAATTCAACGAAATTATCACATGTTTTGATCAAAAGCAAGATGCTAACTATCCAACACACGCTAGTGGATATTGGCTAGAAATTTATATCAATCATTTTTTTCAGCGGGTATTTCGGACCACCTTGCGGTCATATCAGAAATTGACAGTTGTAATCCTCAATTGAACAAGCATACAATAGCGTTTCGAAAGAATAAACAAAATCGATTATCAGATATTCTAAATTTGGATGTTATAAATAAATCAGAGAAAGAGCATTCGCCGATTACATTATTAGCTCTATTTTATACAAACATGCTTCTATTTGTATAACGGCTCTGCTGTAAAGCCACCTACACCATGGATGATTCCGGAAATAATACAAGGTAAACCCATCCGCTACAATCTCGAACGAACATGACGCAGATCTCGCACAGAGCTAGATTGTTCGCGTTACAGGCATCAGTGCTGTAAAAAAATGATGAATCAAAATGTATCTCTGATGTTATTTAAGAAAATTCGGACAACCATCGCCGCCTCTGGAACTCAATAAGTACATCCTGCATAGAATTGCCCCACCTGCATGGTTTGCAAAATATCACATTAGTAAAATCACTTTCTGACCATTTTTTTCTGATCAATATTTTGTGGATCAAATTAAAACTATCCAAATTTCCAGGAAAAGTACAGACGGTCCATCATGGGAGGGTCAGTATGGATGAAAGGGTCCAAGTCTTGTATTATACCCCCGACCAATCGAAGAGTGGTTCAGCTTGTCACATTACGAGACCGGCTAATCACAGCCGTCATTCAGTTGTTATTTAAATTAGGGGGTAGAATACGAGACTTGGGCCTAAAGATTATTAAGTAATTGTCCATGCCTAATTCTAGCATCAGCCAAAAAACTTGGTGTGGTATTTGAGAGTAGCCTGAGTTTCAGAAAACACATATCCCCAAAGTACAGGTCATGCATTTAATATTATCCTTGATCCATTGCAAAAAGTCTATCCTTAGCTCTTGCCAAACTAATTTCAGCGACACTACATGGTCAGCGGCAAGTTAGATTATTGTAACCCCTACCGAGCCAAGGCCCCACGTTTTAGTCGTTTTGTTCCTATTCTAAAACAATTAGCCCACAGTGCCTTCCTGTCAAATTTTGCATTTATTTTGAAATAAGCACTATAACTTTCAGAATCCTAAAAAATAAGCTGTACATCTCGCTGACTTACTATGAAATGATCAATATATATTTATGCTCCACAAAATTAAATCTATTTGTGTTCTCTGCATTAACACACATACTGGGTCGAGAGCTTGATCTTCAGCAGGCACAACCCTCTGGAACGCTCTACCTGTCTCCATACGAAATACCCAAACATTTTCAACTTCCGTAAATTATTTGTCGTTTATTCGGTCTGGTTTTCTCGCCCAAGATTTGTTGTTTTAGCCTGGATTATGACACATGATCATGCTAAGCATTTGTTGGCCTCTAAGCTCGGTCCTATGAAGATTTAGGCGCTATAAAAGTCTTATTGATTGATTGATTTATAAACTCTGTATCAGGAACTAGGTCTATGGCACCAGAAGGACAACCTTTGTTTCTAAATCTCTGAGAAAAATCAAATCAATTCGAAAAATTGTCTGAAGTTCGATTTGCAATATAAAAGTTGCTTACAATTTAATCCATATCAACTATTGTATGTGAGCTGAATAAAATGATTCTGATGTGACATGGTTATTTGGTGCCGAGATTTCCCACAGCCGTATAGTATAAGCTATGTTTACGCTCTGTGCAAATTTGGTTGATTTATGTAGCGTATATGATTGTCATTGACAAAAGGCCTTGAATCAAGTAACACGAATTGTGTACATCAAGACAAAAAGCAAATTAGGAGAGGAAGGTTTGTAGTTCCATAAATGACAAAGCCATATAATAGCTTGGCAAAGTATCGTTTCCTCTAAGAGTCAAAGTTGGAGGCGGACAACTAATCAATGAGATTATCTGACATTGAGCAATGTTGGTCAACGATTTGTCGTAGCTGAAAATGTGTAATATCCCGTATTGACATTAATTACGACAAATTAAGAAACACAATATAATCGTTAATTTATGTTTGGCTCACCGTCTGCGACTATGGTTCAACAAAGCTACATTGACAAATACAACATTTACAAGCACACATACAAATATGTAATATGCTGAGAAAAATTACACAATTGTTTTATTAATATATCAAGACAAAAAAGTTAAATCACAAACTAACATAATAAATGATCCAGCTATAGCTTGATCATATATTATGTTAGTTTTTGATATAAGTCCAGAAAAAATCTACCGACCTGACCAGCGTCCAGATGACGTGTGAATGGAGCCCTTAGCTGTGGCAGCCAGAAAGCGGGTCCGCAACCAGCCCTATCACAGTATCAGCGCCCGGCTATCGAATGTTTCCACAAATTTGGTCAGTTGGGTGTAGCAGCGTGAAGTCGCCGGAAATGCAACAACCCGCCATTTAGCTATCTGATTTCTCGGCCGCCGTGCACCGGTGCGCTTTTTATGCGATCAGGATATAGTCTGGGCCTCTACCTAACTCTGGTGTTATCTTCAGATCTGCCGGTCGCCGTGTTGGGTTGCCGTGACCTGCGGGGACTGGCGGGGGAGGCCGCTGTCGGCTTTTAATCCCCCTGATACCGGGATCGAGCCTGCTCATGTGGTGGACCGTGCTCAGTCACCCATCTGTCACTGATTGTGTCGTGCTGTTGTCACTTTTCCTGATCACCCCCCCCCCACCCTGTTGTTGCTCCCACCTCCGCATGCTTCTGGCGCAGTGGTTGCTGCTGCTCTAATTATCTGCTGATTATGTTTCTTCGACTGAGGTTCTCTGTTTCTTCTCAGACTGTGCTGCAGCTGATTTGTTCCGTAATTGTTTTGTCAAGCAGTGCTTGAAAAGGTGTTTTTCTCCAAATTATCATTATTTGTTTTCATTTTCAGGAATATGTGTCATCATGCGTGTCACCAAATCGAAATAACGGTTGTTGATTGGCAGGTCCATATCACGTGACGTGAAAATGTGTCGTTTGTCGAGTGTCGAGAACTACACTTGCATCGAAATATATCTAGGCCGACGTCATTCGAAGTTGTGGATCGCGGTAGCGAGACAGAATTTTAATCCTTTAACCCTTTAACCGCCGGTGCCGCATATATTCCGGTTTTCATTTTTTATTAGCACATTATGTACCACTTTTTGAACATGCTAAAGATAAAATGTGACATCAATCAGCAATATTTGAAAACATTTGACCTTCATTTTGTCAAATCTGAATAATTTTCACTCACTTGAAGTTGTGGATCGCGTCAGCGAGACACAACTTCAAGCGGGTGAAAATTCAGATTGAATAATTTGGTGGTTAAAGGGTTAAGCCCTAAGCACGCCTATAATTTATTTGAATCTGTTTTGTTATAGCAGACTAAATCACAGTTATTGGGGAAAAAAATAACTGTTTAAACAGCAATATTAGCAAATGTTTGGTCTCTAATTGAGCAAATACGAGCAATTTTCAGCCACTTGAAGTTGTGGGTCGCGATAGCGAGACACAACTTCAAATGGGTGAAAATTTGAATAAGAAAACTTTGCGAGTAAAAGGTTAAGTGACTGGAAATGCAGCTGAAATATTTTTTGTTTAAACCATGGAGACCAAAGGGTTTTTTTAAATTTGAAATCATCAAAAATGTCTCAGCTAGTTCTTTCCGCTTTATTTGAATACCTAGGCTATGTTATGGGTCCACTACGTCCAATACAAATATTTTCATCCTGTCAGCGCGGGGACCGTCTTCAAACATCAGAATCTGACGTCTACAGACGTCAGATTCTGACGTATAAAGACGGTTCCCGCGCTTCAAGGGTCGAGTGATAGACTTAGTACTCCGAGCATCACATTATTCATGTTTTTTTCTGCAAATGGTCACTCCTAAAAGCGTATGACACGTGGAATTATGGCGGAAAAGCTGTCTTGATACTCTTATGAAAATTGCATCACCATAACAGTGCACTGATAACCGCCCATCGTGCGGGGAAAAAAGAACACTGATGCTACGATGGTTCATGAATTGATGAGTGTTGAGGCAGATGTTATCAATCGAGTACGACGGGCGTCCGGCGGCGGAAAATTATGTGGAAAGCTGTGGTCTATATAGAGGGGTGTTAATTTGTTTTAGAATGAATAGCACAGTGAAGAAAAACAGGCCTTATAGCCACAAATCATGTTGATATTCCTGATACCAAGAATGCATAGCACCGTGTTATACACGGTATTGTTGCTGATACTAATGCTTTCCTGTTGCACAGACAGACAGACAGACAGATATTTCATTGACAGAAATAAAAGTCATTACAGACTTATTTGTCATAGTAATAAGAGAGATATAATGTACATGTATATACAAGAATGTTAGTTTGTTAAAATCATATGACAATATACATGGTATGACAAACAAGTAAAATCATGTTAAGTGGCATTGCCATAATAAAAACTGGGTATTTCGGTAATATAAATGACTACTTCTTAAAATAAAATTAAAAGGCATTGCCAAGATAACATGGGGGTCCATCATTTTGTTTTGCATTTTGTTTTGCACAGAAGACATTACATAAAAAGTTCTTCGTAACACCAACATGTTTTCAATTGAGAAGTGAAAGCGACCCAATCAGGCTAAAATTATCAAGAAATCAGTATTTTTATTTTGGCCTCCTAGTATGACCATAATATGGTGTAATGCATAGACTAGAACTGCGTTTTTATTTTTGTGTTGCGCATGTACCAGATAAACGAGATATTAAAAAGTAATTCACGTATTTCTTATTTTAGACATGCATGTCCGAAATAAGAAGTCGGGAATTTCTATAATAGAAATAGAACTTATTTTGCGTATTCGATTATATATTCTTATATTTGACCTTGGGATCAGGGCATTACACAATTTATTTCTATATTTTTGAAATTATATTGTTAATACCTAATTGCAATCACACACAACATTCCACGCTTTCATTTTCAATGGGTTATAATAGTGCTCGTGTGATCATCGGTGACCAATCAGAAATGAGATTTCTAACGCTCAGCGAAGCATCGCCGTAACACCGCCGATACTTCGCAGGGCCGTTCGGGAACATCGGTGAGCATCGACGATGGATAGGCGACGGATCACCAAACCATCAGCGATATCATCACATCGAATATACATTGCCGATGCTTACATGGGCATGTCGAGAACATAGCCGACGTGTCGCCGATGTGTCTGGTACATTTTGAACCTTGGTGTACCTCGCCGCATGTTTGCCAACTGCTCGGCGCGCTTCGGCGATATATCGCAGATAGCTCTTGGCGTCGAAGCATCGGGAGAAAATTTCAATGCGTGCATTGAAATTTTTCTCGATGTCCCGATGCCTTGGCGAAGCATGGCGATGACTCGCGTACGTCGCCGATCATTCGCCGAAATACTGGTGCATGTTTGCGCTGCCCTGGCGATCTCCAAATTTGAGCATCGTGAGAGCATCGAGAGGCTTAAAAAGCCTCGTGGGACCGTAGCATTATGCACGGTTTGCTAGATATGTGGAATGATATACTAAATAATGGCCACCAGTCTGCAAGTTGATATTTAAATAATAACTTGCAATTTCCCCTCCTTGAAATAAATGAAATGAAATGAATCGGACATTAGACCACTATTGTGCACATACAGGCTAAATTGGGCCAGGAGAACCTCCTGAGGATGGTAGATGAGTGAGATGACACTGCTCTCCAGACACAGGATTCGAAATTCAAACCCTGGAGGTCTGAGGCCGAACACGCTACCTCTCGGTCATGGAGGCCCCCCCCACAATACTGAGTTTTATGAGTGGACGGGGAAGAGACATCTTTGTTTCTTTCAAACCGCCAAGACCGGGAAACGAACCCCGATTCCAAGCGCGAAATACAGCGGTGCTAATCAGTATACCCTGAGGCCCTCGCCCTCCCTACCTGAAACCTCTCATTGTATTTTACATTACTAGTATGTATATATATGTATATATATGTATATTTATGGCCATCTAGAATAGTTTTAAAGATACTATGCAAGATGTTCATAATTTAAAATATTACATCACATGTTAGACAAAGATGTTGGGCCAACTACAATTACATAAACTGGCACACTCAGTAGTAATTTCGAGATCACACCGATGTGCCATACGGTTGAAATCCACTTTGAAGCTTTGAAGATCAGTCCCGGAGACAAAGTGAATGGGTAGGCCTATGTCAAAATGTAGTAGTAGGCATCTGTAATAAAAGGAGGCCAAAGTACAGTACACCAAAATGCCAAGAAGGTTCCGGAGATATGATTGAGAAACGAAAGTGGACCTCTTGTGACGGCGGGGGTTCAAACTATTATTTAAAAGGGTGAACAAAAAAGGATTTCACAGACGATGAAGCGACAAGAAAGCTCGAAATCAATAAGTCGGGTTTAAATGAAAGCGTGTGTCTGACACTTTGTGAAGTGGCAGATGCACCCTTTCATATCCGAGGCAACAATATATTTATCGCAGAAGTGCGAACATAGAAGGCGTCTTACAAATCAGTTGAAGTGTACACAGCTAGATTGAAACTATAATCGTGGCGGCAGAAGGTCTTTCCTGTTGAGCCCTGGCGAGAGACACGGTCTCAATGCTTCGGCGACAGGGAACGTTAGTAAGGGAATAACCCAAGGTCGCGTTAATATTGACGCAGAAAGTTGTTAATTTTGGCCCAGCAGCTGCTCTGGGCCTGTTAATTGTTTGAGGGCGGAACACGTAGACCAGAAGCAATTTTGTATTCGATCTGCCATGTTGCCACTACCTCTTTTGTTCAGTGCTACTCCAGCCGACAGGAAAAACGGATCCAACGTTGGCATAATGATGGGCCAGCGTCGCAGACGGTGGAGAAGCATTATACCAGCATTGTTTCAATGTCTGAAATTTACTGTTACGTGTTGCTTGTTATTGTGGCTGTCTGTCTGGCTATTGCTTTTGGATTCCTGGCATTTTATGACCAGTCTTAAAATTCATAATATATATACTCGCTCTATGCACATTGTGCAGATGATACAGCCATATGCTATATGATTTTTTTTTCACACAGTCATTAATACATTTATCGGACTTTGGGGTCGAGATCGCCCTCAGTCACCGCCATGCTGAAAAACGGTAATTTTTCGGGTAAAACGAGTACAGCAATCCACGGCCTCGGAGTCGGATAGTCCCCAGAGTAACAATAGGAAGGATAACTCTCTCTGGGTAACTCCATTCATCCCACGTGAGAAACCTAATGTCAAACACGCTATTGCCGGTTATTTAAGGTTACCACAGCCTACACCAGCACCAGCACTGATGCGAGAGCTGCATTAGCACCGCAGTTGAGCAAAGGTTCTAGGGTATGCCACTGGCAATCCGCCCGAAGATTATGGCCAGATACGGAGAGGCTGCAGCTTCCCTTGGATGATTGCTGTAGACTAGTGTTTTCGTACCATGCCATACAGCATGCAACTGACGCAAAGAACCCTAATGACCCTCCCCGGATGCGGGCAAAAAGTACTACTACCAGCAATCCTCCCAGTAGGCCCACCCCCAAGATGTGGTAGGATGAAAAGTCTGGTAGACTTCTCACATTGGTTGATCGTAAGCACCTCATGAATGTATGAGCTGACCGTGTCGACTCAATCTTTATATTTTGTCTTTCGGAGGTCGTCCAGGCACCCCTGAAAACTTGACATGCAGACCAATTCATTTGTCTCAAGTAATCATAGCCCGGGTCAGTCCGGTGATCCGTCCATCCCTCGGTTATCTGCAGGGATCTACCGGGAAAACTCCCCAGGACTTGGTGCCCCTCAGGCGCGCCGAGGAAGAGACACCGATGGCAGCGCTGCGACTCTCCGCGGAGGGGGTGGAGGGCTTGCAGTACCTATTTGGGAAAACTCTGGAAACGTTTTGCAATGTCTCCTCCCGGGTGAAATGTTGGTCTCGTGTGACTTGTCACTGATGTGTCAATACAGGGGATGACGTCTAAGCTTCGCGAATCTCCGCTCCGCAACTGTCAAGCGCGGGATGCTGGTGACAACGCCGGCTTCAGCTCGGGACAACGTTGTCCCGAGCTGAAGCCAGCGTTGTCACTAACGTTTCCAGCTGTAGCTGGGGAACCGCAACGGGCTTCTGCTGTTGTAGCCAATTGCCAATATCAATGCTGGACGTAAACCATCGTCACTGATGTACGAGGGGGACGGGGAATTCATCAGAGGGGGTTCGTTACTTTCGTGACCAAAGTGTTTGGATCATCGGCTTTGCAAAAACAGTTTTGCTGCATGTGAAAAGAATAAATGTCAGAGACCTACATATGGGGGGGGGGGGTAAATTGGGGGGTCACTGGGATGTAAACAAATGAAGTAATACTACAGATTCAAATGTCTGTCGGCGGACTGCGAAGTGTCACTTTTCATTAATGTCACACTTCCCTTGTGGATTATACAAGTAGGGTCGTCTCCGCTCCCGTCCTCGCTCCCTGAATGACCGGATGATGGCGCAATGCCGGGCCGACGTGGGACCCGTCGGCGCAGCATTGATCCAGCATCCGGCCGTTGATCCGGCGTCCCGGGATCTGTGACTGCGCGGGGATGAAGGGCGGGGATGAATGCCGCGGATGACCTACAGCTCAATAGAGATACCCCCCCCCCCGCCAGCCAGCGGACACGGCACGTTGAAACAATGATGTTTTGATGTTGGGCCAGCGTCTGCGTCGCTGGGCCAACATTAAAACATCATTGTTTCAACGTGTCGTGTTTGCTGGCCCTGCTCATCCACGTTGGGTTCCAGTGATTTATTCACTCGTAAGCAATCCGTTGCCATTGTTGGAATTTCACTCGTTTGTTTATGAGTTGTTTTCCTCCTGTGTGGCATAGAGTGGGTAAATATAGGACTATACAGTTGTGGATTGAGGATGAGCCTCGTGAATAATATAATTATGATAACTTTGGCTTGATTTAATGGGCAGAACCCCTAGTCCCGCCATAGCCGTATTTCTGTATGCACAGACACACTGCTCTGCAAAGCCAAAAGTATAAGTATATACTGAATGAATGAATGAAATCTTGTATAGCGCATGTATCCAGCATAAAGCTGTTCACAGCGCTGAACATTCGAAAGAGAGAGAGAGAGAAAAAAAAAGCCTATTACTGTGTGAGGTCATTAAACTCTTGTCGAAACAGGTAAGTTTTTAACGATCTTCTAATAGAGGTCAGGGCTTTCTGCAGACGGATCTGGCTCTCCAAGCTGTTCCAGAGTGCTGGAGCCGCAGTTTCAAAACTCCCGCACCGAAGTTTTCAAGTCTGTACCTTTGGACTGCCAAAAGCTGCTCTTTGCTCGAACGCACTGTTCTAGGTGGTGTATAAGGCACTAGCAGCTCTGTGATGTAAGTTGGGGCGAGGTCATGTAGAGCACGATACTGCCTTTCGACTTTACGCGGCAGTACAACTAATTTACTTTCGCCCAAATTAATATTAAAGTTCCAACTAAAAATAAAAAAAAATAATAATAATAATAATGCTATGTAATGACCGTATCCACTATTGACCTATAGTTTCTGAATGCGGCTTAAAAAATGTTATTGACCATTTATGTCAATCTCGACATATTATTTGTTTATTATACTTTTTATGTATGCGGCATTAACCCTTTCAGCACGGGAACCGATTTTAGACGTCAGAATCTGACGTTTGCTGGGTGGGCAGCTACGAAACGGTAGGCCTATTATGGTCCATGGGTGCACCAAAAAACATCGGCGGCAAAGGGTTTCGAGCCCAGTACCCCCGGGCTCTGAGTTAACCACACTACCAATACGCTATCCTGGCATGTTGTCTATATGCATCTCCTATTTATATCCTACTTTAGAGTGGACTACTGAAACAAATTGTGGATTGAAGGATGGATTCAGAAACACACCGAGACAAGAACAAAAATAATGTATACAAAAGTGAATACTGTTTTGATCCATGAACATTTTTCACCTGCTACAACAATGCCATTGTCATCAATGTCAAAGAAAATATACACATCGGGAGCTTTCTCGCTAAAAAGGACATACTAAAAAGCTAAAAAATCTCTTGTCCATATGTATTGTGTTGTAGCTTGAAGACAATGTAAACATCTGCGAAGATCATGTCTGTCTATCACACATCAAATTTGGAATATACATACACTATAGCCCTATTAGATTATATATAGATATGCCACAAATAAATTTTTTCGTGCCTTCAATACTATATTGAATCTGGTGGATTTGAACAAAATTGAACAGCGTGATTGCAAAAATATTACGATATGTATAGACGCTAAAATCCAGAATTATTAGAGTATTAGTATTCCACCTACTGGGTTGCAAACTTTAGTATAATGTAATTTATCAGGATGAACTTTAGCAAGAAGGTCGTAATTCATCTGATATGGTGCCTCTGATGCACACGAAAATACATATCATAGAACAGTGAAATATATTATCCTAATTTGATATTTTAAGTTAAAAGTAAGGATTTTTTCTGTTTTATCAAAATATTGATTAAAAATGAAGTAGAGAATATACAACAATAGTGTATCTGTGCAGGTGGGTCAGTGTTGATGTAATACACCATTGTACATGCAATACACCATCAATTAGTGCACTCAAAATGGCTAGTTTAGTAGGCCTATATAGCAGTAGTATATAAGGAAATAAAAAGGCTGTCTACATTTGTAATTTGGTGGAGCAAATGCAATACGCTGAGATCATTTGTCAGGGTTATATGGTGGTAACCGACACCGACACCGATATGAAGGTAACCGACACGCTGATTTGAAATGTCAATCGCTCTCGATCGCCTAGAGCACTGGTGTCTACCACAGTAGACAGGTAGATTTTCTGTGTTTTATTAGCACCTCTATAACCACGATAACCAGTTGTTAAAAGTAAAATATGCTTTTAATCTGGAAACACTGATATCTGTTTGGACTTCAATTTCACAAATCACATACATTTTCAGTCACTCGAAGTTGTGTATCGCGGTAGCGAAACACAACTTCAACTGACTGAAAATTTAAATTGAATAGTTCAACGCTCTAGGGTGTAACTGAGATATTTCAATATCCACAGAAGATTATACCCGGCAATCGCTCAGGCGAGACGTCTGACCCACCGTTTATAACACATAATTGAGAAACTGGAGAGGTTTTCTACTGGTAGTAATTCTAAATGTGTGAAAAAGGAGTCGTATGCCTTTCCTGCTTGTAATCACATATTCTACTACGTATTCATTTACTAACTATAATTGTAACCATTGAGGTGGATTTCGTAAATTTGAACACTGTTGCATAAAGCCAAAAGGCAGTGGCTGCTTTCAGTCACAGCCTTTTGGCGTTACCGATCTTTGCAATTTGATTAGTCTGTAACAAATGATGTCCGTATAGAGCAAACTCAGGTCACTACATTTGGGGTTAGTTATACAAAAAAGATATGAGTTATTGAATATTGCTTACGTCGCTCTTTGCACAATAATTGCAACATTGTATTATGTGATTCAATCAGGTAATTCCAGCAAACACGAGACGTTGAGCCAATGGTGGTTTAATGGTGGGCGAGCGTCGCAGATGCTTCTAGGAGGCGTCTACTTCCGAAAACACCGCCATGATGTCGCGGTTTAGCCTACATATAAATGATGTTGTGTTGAAATGTGCCTAATTTGTGACAAATCACGTCTTCATGTAATTGAAAAGATTCAATATTTGGCGTGCTGGGCCGCAGACCGTCAGAATTTGAATTTCGAATCCTCTGTCTGAAGGGCAGTGTCTGCTGATTATTCTCACAATGCTTATCACTCAGGCCCAGTTTAGCCTGTATATGTACAACAAGAGAAAGCCCCATTCATTCATTCATTCATTCATTCATTCATTCATTCATTCATTCATTCATTCATTCATTTATTCAATTATTCATTCATTCATTCATTCATTTATTCATTCATTCATTCATTCATTCATTCATTCATTCATTCATTCATTCATTCATTCATTCATTCATTCATTCATTCATTCATTCATTCATTCATTCATTCATTCATTCATTCATTCATACATACATACATTCATTCATTCATTCATTCATTCATTCATTCATTTATTCATTCATTCATTCTTTCATTCATTCATTCATTCATTCATTCATTCATTCATTCATTCATTCATTCATTCATTCTTTCATTAATTGATAAATTAACTAATTAATTATTAATTATTAATTAATTAATTAATTAATTAATTAATTAATTCATTCATTCATTCATTCATTCATTCATTCATTCATTCATTCATTCATTCATTCATTCATTCATTCATTCATTCATTCATTCATTCATTCATTCATTCATTTATTCATTCATTCATTCATTCATTCATTCATTAAGTTATTAAGTTATTTAGTTATTTAGTTATTTAGTTATTTAGTTATTTAGTTATTTAGTTATTTAGTTAGTTATATATCTATGTCTCGATATCAGCTTTCACAGAGCTTGGAGTGAAACCCCACATAATTATAGTCTCACCATCGACGACAATGCTGGTGTAATGTTATGCCTCCGTTGCAGACAGTGGCTTTACATCAAATCAGCCTGTTTCCCTGGTACAATATTTGGCGACCAAACCCCATCAGTCTATACCATAATGACTGTGTTTTCATTACACACGGTTGTTGATCTTGGAGTGATGTCCCACACATCTTTAAATTACTCATGGCCTTCTACAAGTCACCTAGCAGTGTCTGATGGTAGCACCGTCCACACACCTCAACTGGAAGCAATAAATGCGCTGATTTGATGTGCGGTGATGTACTGGGAAATATTAAAATACGCGTTTTCAGAGACTAACACATGTCAAGCAAAACGGGTGAGTTATAAATATTTGAGATACATGTGGACATAGGGGTCTTGTCAAGTTAAAAAATATCTATTAATCCGAGAA